>OZ038390.1:54420338-54968371 GCA_964036045.1 Eutreptiella sp. 'Long Island Sound 2002'
TGCTCCCTCTGCGCCCCACTTTCCTCTAAGCACTAACGTGCACAAAAGAGTTTTTTTCTACAAAACAACATTCTACTTTTCGTAAACTAATTTTATACCAATTGAGGGCTTTTCTTTGAACGAAATCACTGCAAGTTTTGAAACCAGCATTGCCCGATTGTTATTCTGGCAAGATTCGTCATGCGTAGCATGCGACCCGGCGGGCAATCCGAGCGAATCACACAAAGGACGCTCCGTATACGCGACAAACCGGTGCGAAAATGTATGCAAAAGGTAGTAACAGAAGACGGTGATGACCTCGATCAGAAACACGTACCGCTCCCCTATAAGGCGACACACCCTACCTCGGGAAGATTTCAACAGTCAAGCCTGATCGAGGAACTGATGTCCATTCATCATCCTAACATTGTGCGCATCCTAGCACACGTGAAGGGACCAGGCCCGGATGAGTATTGCATATATATGGAGCGATACGATCTCGGTGACCTCAATCAATGCATACACACCATACAATACACCCAAAAACGGCATATATGCAGTGGCGCATTGGAAGGTATGCACAAACTCCACGACATCATCAGCCTGCATGATCCAGCCAGACTGCATGTGGAAGCCATGAGCTCCTCCCTTGTCGGGCAGAACTGGCTCCAAAGATTAAAGCAAAAATACTTGGATCGATCTGTAGTCCAGGTTTTAATCCGGTGTATAACTGCAAGTCAAGAGGTTCATATGGGGGGGCAAGAAGCTGCGTACCAGCACCGCGCTGTGGTTGCTGCCATGTTGTGATGTGCATGGCTGATGCCAGCCAGGGTCTTGCAAACTACTTGGTGTCACACAAGCATGCACGGATGCAAACACCAACCCTTGCACCCACCTACCCACATGCATGCACGGACCAATGCGATGCACAACAGTGTCAAAATGCTGGTAAAATGCACTGATAATAATGGCGCAGCCCCTCGCTGCAGAGGTAATGTACAACACTTGGACAGAACTTCGGGCAGACTTGCCCCATTTGGCAGAGCCAGCAACAGGTGCCGCAGGAATCGATGCGCTTGAAATTTGTTTTGGTCCACCATGAGCCATGTTCATTGTCACCAATCAACCGAATACACGAGGGATTTCATCCGGACATCAGCCTGTGTCTGTCCTTGAACTCACTAAGAGAGGGGCCAGCACCTTCACCTAACCTCCCATGCTGCAAATACACCCCACGGCCTTGCCTTCTGTGCATGCATTGCAAAAGATGCAGGCTTGCCGAGGCCGGGGTGGAACACAGAATGACTGAATGGACATAAGGAAGTTGCACTGCCTCATATGAGCCTCACATGCAGAAACGAAAGACAGAACTGGAGGGGACAGCCTTCAGCTTTTCGCCCCATTTGAAGCAAGAGTGACTGATTGACTTGCTGTTGCCACGCCAGTCCACACATCATTTGTGCAACAAACAGGCACAAATCAATATCCTCACTGCGCCACTCCTTTTACGTTCACCAAACAATTAGATCATAACGGCTGGGCCCCTTTCTGCAGTGAAAAAGAGAAGCAGCCCTGCACTCCAAGTGCCGCTTGCAGCAGCATGCAGGGCCGCAGGTAAAGAATCCCAGGAAGTAGGTTACCACAGCCAAGCATTCTCAACCGACGGCATGCAGCATGCCAAGGAGTAGACCACCCCAATTGGTGTGCTTCTGCCCTGATTTCTTCAGCATATGACCTGCGCATCCCTTTGCCCTCGGTTGCACTCTGAGGGTACCGCCACTTGCAGCGGGCCATGCAGAAAGTGTTTGGGCTCCACAGTGCCGTGGCCCATCTTTCAGGACACCGTTCACCATGGAGCCCAAATAGCCTCGGGGATCTTGCTGATATGGGCCCGAATCGTCACATGGTTTTATATAAACACACATACACTTCGTAGGCTCTTTGCTGTTCGTTGCTTCTGAAAAGCGAGGCCCTGCTGCCGGAGTGATGAGCATACGCAGTCCAGCCCCCCCCCCCCCCAAACGCACGCACACACACGTGGAGCTTTGACACCAGGACAAATGTGGCATACCAAAATCCAAAGCGAATGGACCACCCCAGCAACACTTGCACCTTTATTTGTAGTTTTTGATGCCTCTCGGGCTGCCATCAGCTTCTGTAGAGCCATGCGTGTTTCAGAAATTGGATATTTCAGGCCGCTGCTGCATCCTCTGAAACACCCCCAAACCGCCCCGAATTAATCGTTGCCCGTCTCCTTATTTACTTTTTCTGTTTTCTGATTCAGTGCATCTTCTATTTTGACGCACCCCCCCCCCCCACCACCCCGAACCCCCCCCCGCCCTCAAAGAAATGAAATGTGTGTGACGTGGAATGCTGTTTTGGTTCTCCCGAGCAAATATTGCATGGATTCTTTTACTGTTGATATTAGCTGAGCACGGACGGCAAGACGAGGCTGCTTTGCACAGTGCGTCCAATCGTATCTTGTTTCCACGGCTGCGGCTGGAGTTGGGATTGGGTGTGTCCATGTTGAGGCATGGCGGTCCCCCGCCGAAAGGCACTGCACCAAAGCGGCCTGACCAGGCGCCGAAAGCGTTCATGGCAAGCCGAAGTTCACCGATGGACTGCTGCGGAGCTAATCCGGGTGAAAAGACACTACTCACAATGGCACCAAAGGCCTGAAGTTGCTCTATACAACCGCATTGTTGGTGCATGGCCCACGGAAAACGTAAAATATCCGCAGGCACTAACTCACATAACCGTGCTGGACAATCTCCTCGTCAAAGGCTGACTGCAGGCGGTTCAACCCCGATTCCCCCGTGAGCAGTGACCCGGGGGTAACGTTCAGAATCGGGTAGCACTCGTCCACAGTGCGCAGTTGCGTCGGGCTGGTGCGGAGCAGGATGTGGTGGGGCCGCACGTCTGCGGGGCTCTCCAGCCCCAGAGCCCCGATGAGCTCAAACGCGGTCTCCACGGTCTTGGCCTGAAACGCACGCACCCGCTCGGACTTTTGTGAGGGCACAAGACCGTTCATTAATTTCGGGTCCTGAAGCAAGTGCAAGGTCAATGACACAGACAGGCCCACACAGTGATTATCATAGGTTGGGTTTGCGGGTCCAAGGGCACGTTCTGAAACATCATGTACCCAAACCGCACGGAGAGACTCCGGTCGGTCTTGGGGGCTAGAGCACATGACTGTGGCGTTACTCCCGGCCGCGAGTGGAATTTTCGAATCTTGGGACTCGAACCTGGAACTACCAGTGTAAGAGGCCTCCGAAACACTCCTCAACATCCCTTTGTCGAGAGCTCGCACCCGAAATTGAAAACCCAAAATCCCCAGACTGCACGGGACTTCAAATGAGGGGATCGTTTGTGGGCCGGTGCAAGGGGGGATGGGCAGGGGGGGGGGTGCATTGGGGTCCTGGATGCACCTCCGGGGGCGGAGCGGGGTATGGGCGTTCTCCTCATCGAGTCCGTCCCTAATGGATTTGGTGCCCAGTCCACTGGCCATTGCCAGGACCGCCCCTGATGGCAGTCCATCGTCGACTCACGCCCCAACCTCAAGCAGCCCAAACCACCGCAGGCTGTTGGTCAATCACCAGCTTCAAGCCCGTCCTGCGCCAACCTGCCCTCCACAGATCATCAACCCCCTGCACTTGGGTGCACGCTTCTGGGAGGCATCCGAGGGTTCATTCGTCGTACTTTCCTTGAACTAATGAGACCAGGAATGATTTTGTGAAGGGCAGCTGTATTCTGCCTCCCTGCCAATTGCACTTGAGATCAGCTCCCCCATTTGCATGCGGCAAACAGCCACAAAAAAATGGCGATTGTGGAGAAAGAGGAGGCCACACGCAGGTTTTAAGAACCGAAGGACAACATCTGTGGGAAAAACGGAGGGTTTGTTCCAGAAAGGGATCGGGACGCGCAGTAATGAGTGCAAAAAGCCTTCAAACCCCGAGACTTGAATGCAAACCGGCCGGATCGGGGGTTGGGGGGTGCTGAGGAACCTGCGTTGTTATGCCCGTGGGGCACTTGTTGGTGTTGCACTTCAGGGCCTGGATGCATCCGAGGGCGAACAGCATGCCCCTGGCACTGTTGCACAGGTCCGCCCCATACGCAAGGGTCTCTAAGATGGACATTCCGCTCATGATCTTGCCGGCGGCAATGATCTTTACTTTGTCCCGGATGCCTGCCCCCACCAGCAGTGAGTGCACCAAGGCCAGTCCCTGTAGATGTGTGTGCAGAAGAGGGCGATCTTTGAAGCCGACAACAAACAAAGCCGCAAGAAACATCATGAAGTAATTGCCAATGGACAATCCCCAACACTGGGCAAAGGAAGAAGGTCGAATGCGGCTGTAAAAGATGATGCAACAGTATGCAGGCCGAAACCAAACTCCAACCAACTCTAATTGAGACGTTCCTTGGTCAAAAAGAAACATGCGACTGACCATTGATGGTTGAAGACCATCAACATCATCCATCATCCTTCATACAGTGGGCACAAGCGAAACGCCGGCCACTGTAAATATTCATTGACACCTCCACATTCGCGCACCATATTCACACCCCTTTCTGCTGGACATTCATGTCGGTGTGCATGTGAATAATTGGACATATGAAACCTATTGATGCTACCCCGCCAGAAAAACCACTGGCGAGGCTTTTTGCACACCCCATGTAGGTTTGGGTGGACTGATCCCATTTCTAATCCCCATTTTCCCCACCACATAATGGAACAATCTGGGGCAAAGCGGGAAAGGGTGCATATGACCATGAGACCCGATCTGCGTATCAAACCGAGTTGGGCCCTTCAACAGAAAGGATAACAACATTCAAGGGGTGAAGGTTGTGGGGGCAGCAGAGAGACACTTCTGTCAGATGCATGATCACAAAGAAATTGTTGGGAAGAGGCAGTGCAGGTGTGACTGCAAAATCGGTTTTAGCACACGTGATGAGGTACAAGCATACAGCCGGCACATGCTCCATCAACCCTTCACAATGCTTTAAATGTGGTGTTGCACCTGACTTCTTGCAACAACCCACAGCTCGACAAAGCATGGTTCCTGACTGCACACTGTCGTACAGGGGCTATTTCAGGGGCATTTCTGAAAACGGGCCTGTTGCAGTTTCCCTTGAGGAATGAGCATCTGTGAGTTTGGCATTGAAGCTCAGGACACCAGCCGACAGCTAAAACAGTCCACCCTTTGTGGAACGACCAGCTGTTTCTTGGCCCTCACTGCTCCCTGTCCGCCACAGGGAGCCACCACCCTTGATTGTCTGTGGATTGTCCACTGTTGCAGCCTGCACCTAGGTGCCAGCCGATAGCTGAAACAATGTGCACCCATTCGCTCCCTCTCCACCCCCTCTTCAATCTTCATTCCAGACAAGACAACTCACAGAGCCATCTCCAACTTGAACAAATACACCCATTGCTCGTGTGTGTGTGTGTGTGTGTGTGTGTGACCCCCGGCCTGTTTTGGCCAACAGTGACAGATTGGAGGCGTTAATCCCTCACCCGTTTTGGCCAGCACTTCTTGGGGGCAAGGAGATTGAGGGGCCGAATGTGTGTGCCTCTGGGGATCTCCAAAAAATGACCTACAGGCAGCCGTCGACATAAATCCCACAGGTCTGCAGGCAAACTTCTACAAAAGCATGGAGCATGTGTGCACGCGCGCTGTGTGTGTGCGTGCGTGCGAGTGCGTGAGCGTGCATGTGCCCTGATCAGGGTATCCACAGTGGGGAGGAGTGCCCTAGTTTTGGAGGGCATTTATCCGGTCACCATGTAAACCATTTGTGAAAAGAGGATGCCTAAAGGGGAGGATACACCAACGTAATATCAGTTATGTGCCAGTAAGTGCCCGTTGCATGCTCTGCGGAAATATCATACACACGTACATTGCTGCCCTTCACCACATTCGGCGCCACCATTTTGGCAACCGAGTATCATTGACGTCCATGCTATATGCACTAACAGCCTGCCGCACAACTGCGGCTCATACTCTGACCCGTTCTACGATGTAAACGTATCAGTGGAGGACTCTGACCCCCTCTCTCACGTACAGGTGCAATGCTTTTGTTATCCAAACTTTATCAACTCATGCTCCTCCAAGCCCTTTCATTGCCCGGATATGTCCAAAAGTGTCATGAGGGGAAACCTGCGACTGTGTCTAACAGCTCCAGCTCTGAAGCAGTGTCTCTCTCTGTTGCTTGGTATGCGCAATCACATTGTATAGGTGGGCCCTATAGTCCATCTTTGCTTGTCCATCCGCCCCTTGTTCCCCGGGATACCGACATGTGAGAGGACCCATTCAAAAACCAATGTGCCCCCATGAAAATCAATCAGCTACAGTGTCTGCGACCAAAGATCCACATGACTTACTTTGCCCGATGACCCATGTTGCCACCCTCACTCCCAGTTCGTTAGCCCCTTGAGTACAAAAACATACTTAAATAGAGCTATCTGAATACCGGTTTTCCTAAATGGATGTGATCAACCAGGGCCACTGGGGGTGGCTACCGGCCAGGGCTAGGCCTCCCGATGGACTTGTTCCATGCAGACCAACAGCAGCATATCTTACTCACTGCACAAGGAACATGCCCATGGAGCGAGCCACACACTGACAAATGTCAATCCAGGGTAGCGCATCCTTCCGCTCGACTTGTTGGTGCAGCGGCAGCTCGCGCAGCGCCCAAGCCATTGTGCCCTGGGGCCCCCTTGGGCATTCAGCAGGGTGGCCCTTGCTCTGGCATGCGCATGTCACACATGTAGGGACTCGGTTACCTCCCAACGGATGCAGTGTTCCCCATGGGCCCACATGGGCGTCAACCAGTGTGCCATGCTGTGGCGTGTGGGTCGCCACTTATGTGCCTCCATGCAGCAGCACCAGATGTGGCCAGGTGTCTGCAGGCCGCCGTCACCACATAGCATGCATGTGGCATCGAGCATCGCCCCACCCGATCAGGTCTGAGGGGGGGCAAGGGCTCTCTGGCCTGCAACCAAAGGGTTTACGGTTAGTCTTAAAGGCTCATGTTTTAGTGCCCCATTCCCGTCTACCAGTTCCCAGTGGTACAACATCACGGCCATTGCCTCCTGGTAACAGCGCCTTCGGCACACACCCACCCACCCACCCACACGCACACACACACACACGATTGAAGCGAGACGAACAGGCGTGACAAGCAGTGCACTGCACTGGTCGCTAACAAATCTCGTCAGGCCGTAAGAAAGAAGAAGAAGGAGTTGAAAAGCATGCGCGCGCACACACACACACACACACACGCACACACACACACACACACACACACACACACACACACACACACCGTTGGGTGATTGCTCTCCCATTGCCTGATTCAACGGCCATGGGGGGGCATACTACACTTACCCTGCGGCAGTAAGTAAGGGCAGTGTGCGGTGTCATTGGTAGGTAAGGAAATACAAAATACTGCAGCGGAATGGGCACATATTTCTCCTTGAAATGAAGGGGAGTGCTCCCACAGTACAGAGTACAGGCTTGCCAGAACACAACCATGCCAAAGGATACACAATCACGGATACACAATCAACACAACAACCTACCTACCCTTAGAGCTGGCATCCTCTCCGTCCCCATCACTCCATATGTAGCTGCTGGCAGATTGCCCTCAAAATGATGACATGCTGTACAGCAAAGCAAAGGGAATTGCCACCTGCAGCATTGGCATTCCTACGGAATTGATGAATTCAGACGGCGCTGCCCCAGTACCCCCTTCCCCTCCGTCAACAGTAATGAAATCAGGGAGGATGCCAGTGTCCAGCATTGCGTGGACCAAGTCGGAAAACTCCTCCGGCTGCCCGATGCACAGCTTGAACCCAACGGGCTTGCCGCCAGACAGTTCGCGTAGTGTGCCGATGAATCTGCACAGACCTGGGGCAGAGCATACCGACTTCATAGAGCGGCACAGCAGCAGACGGACCTCTGATGCGCATTGGTACAACATATGCATACTGAGTCACGGATTCCTCAGGCAGCTGCACACATGAAGCAGGCAGAGGCCGCTGCCTAGAGGCTGCTGCACGCAGCAGCAAATCTGCACGTGCGCATTGCGCACTGAAGAGGCTGACTCTAAAATGCACCTGGAGGGTTTTGGGTCGAGTGGCCCAACAGCAGCAGTCCTGATGTATAAGGGAGAGGGCTTTGGGGCCGTTTCGGGCACCGACCCACCCAATCAGAGCTAGAACCCATTAGATCGCCCTCCCAATCAACGGCACCCCAGACCCACCTCTCTCGCTTTCAATCTACTCTGCCACATTGCAGAGGCGGTTTCTTGATCTGCATTACGCACTTCTGATTCGGATACAACGGAAAGAACCTTCGGGGCTTGCCTGTCGCAGGGGTTGTGCATATTAGCCCGGTAGATTGCACTGGGTCTCTGCCGCAGTGGCCGGCTGCGTTGATGTCAGTTTCATGGGGTACAGAATGTTTGCTGGTGACTACGCATCTGTGGGGACCTCGAGTAGGGGTACCTTCTTAGCCTAGATGAGGTGCGGTTCAAGTGAATTGCAGATCCCACCCCATTGCTCAGCTTCCAGTGGCCTTCAGCCCCTAGGCTCTTGCCACTTTGGCCCCTGAACCCTGCATCCAGGGTCTCTTGGCAGTCTGTTGCCACGTCTTGCAGCGATTCTCTCTGTGAAGCTCAGAATCTCCGAGCAAAGCGTTCTGGAAGTGGCGGCCCCAGTTCCAATGGAGCCCACATTCCGACGTACAATGAACCATACAACTGATTCACACGCAGGTAAAAAAAAAAATAAATGTGTTTGATTGGGAAGGCAAAATTTTTCGAATGGGGCTATAAGTGGTCTGAATCGGTAGGGCACTGATGCTGCGATGGTGTGCTATGGGATGGAGTTTCCACTGTGACCCATGACCTGCGCTTTTTCTCCCACTCCCGCCACTTCCGATGGACAAAGACTCCATTGATCAAACCAAAGCAGGTCGCACAAAAGACAAAGACACTGGACACCGGATGTTGTGTAACAGAGGACCTGGGGGTTCCGGATCCAATGTTACCCATCGGCGGGGCCTGGCCGGCCGACAGTGGGTTGGTTAGCCGCCCCCCCCCCCCCCTCCGCAGCCGTGTGCTCGAGCCTCAGAGCGAAAAATGGATGGTCTGGCATGCTCTGGCAAGGGGTAGCCTCTTCGTGGGGGCCCTTGAAGCCCCTTTTCCGGACCGCCCCCCTAATGTGACGAGAATGAGGCCATAAACCCTCTGCCTGTGTAAGCGCCGTTAGCAAAACATGTATTTATGAAAATACTCATCACCTCGATCCACCAAGTCCTATTCCAAGTCCAGCGATTAGCCCGAAGAGTACCCTTTCCAACCCCGACCCCCGGTGACTTCAGGGGGCTCCAAGCCCCCCCCCCCCCCTCCCGCAATTGTTCACCCGCCCAGGCCTGAGGTTAGAGCCAGCGGAGGCTACCCACTTGGTGAACTACGAGGGATTACAAGGTCTGGACGCGTTCATGAAGCGTCTGCTTGAGGCGCGCAGTTCAAGGGCAGGACTTCGTGGCCGCAATAACATGGTTATGAAGGGAGGGAAGAGGGAAGGGCAGACTTTCAGTTAGTGCGTCTCCCACAAGAGCGAGACACACTGTAAAAATTTGAGGACACAGTGGGATACACAGGGGATGTACAGGGGATGTACAGGGGATAAACAGGGGATGCACAGGGGATACATGGGGGATAAACAGGAAGGGCATTGCATGTGTAGGGTTGGGTTGTTGGTGTTGGGTGTTAATCTCGAGACAGCATCGCTGTTTTGCAACTTGCAGAACAGACTACAGCCCCGGCTTAACATCAAAAGCGTGGGGAAGGCAGTGTTTGGGGCTGGGACACAGAGCAGAGGAATACACGGGAAAACCTTTGGGATGCACAAACGACAGAAAATGTCATTTGCGATACACACTATTTGAAAGTCTGAGGAAGGGGGCCTGAGGCGCAGAGCTGGCACTGGCACTGTGACGCGGGTGTGCAGTGGGAGGCAGAACGTCCTCCGGGAGGAGACAAAATGCATGGGCAGGGGCGTGCCGCAAGGCGCACAACACCAGCGTACCCTCCGGCGAATCGAAAGCGGAGTGCCGGGCGGGGCTCGCGCAGTCCTCCGTTGCGGGGTACGTCAACCCACGCGCCTCTGCGATCTCCGGTGTGATCTTCGCCTTCGGAAGCAGACCGCCGTGGGCGGGCTTTGCGCCTTGGGAGAGCTTGAGCTCAATCATTTTGACCTGGACACAAGTGCATGGGGGGCACTGAGGTACGCCTCTCGAAACCAAATCCGCTGCACGAGGCGGGTGTACCGCCAAACCCCCAAAACGCCCAAAAATCACTTCAACAACCGTCAACCGCGCCAACCGTTATGCGGCGTTGTCTACCTGTTCTCGTGCTGGGGGCCCGGCAGCAGTTTTCGCAATGAAAACTGGTTCAAAAATGGCGCTGCAAATTGTTCGTTCAGCCGATTCACAGCCGAACATACAGAGGGCTCGCCCGAGGACGATGTCGCCGTGGAGAAGTTCGCTGGGGGGCCACTTCGCACCCCTAACAATCCCAGACCTGGACCATCCCCACGGCTGTGTGCTCTTTTGTTCTCCTCTGTGGCCTGTGTGTCATTGGCCAGATCGCAGGCGGCCTCCCCCTCCGCCCCCGACGATGACAGTTCAGCCATCCACCGACGTGTGTCACATGCCGTGGCCTCTGCCCCGGTAGTGCCGCCGGTCGACCACTTCAAAGCAAGAGAATGACTCAATCATGCGATCAATGGGCAAGGCCAGGCGCAAAAACTACCGAAGCAGTTCCCCGTCCTCAGCGCCGAACAGTCAAATTTGTCAAAACCCGATTGTTTCCGATATTGGGGCCACCCACTCAAGATGATTTGTCCGGCGCCTTTGGATGTGCCGCGGTCGGGCTCGTTGCGGTGCAAAATGGGCCAACGCCTCTATGCCGTGCACATTGAAGATGACAGATGTTGCTGGCTTTTGTCTCCGTCCATCACCTGGTGCTTAGCGCGAATAACTTCTGCCATGCTGCTCTTGGCACTGTGCCGTACGACCCCCTGCGCACACCTGTTCGCCCGCTGCAACTGCACTCACCGGAGGCACTGCCCTCAGAGCGGCCCAAGCGCTGTCGCCGAGAACAATCCCCCATTCTTGCATAAGCTGAACCCTGGTCCCCCCCGCTCTTCTGCGAGGCAGTACGGACCACCAACCCCTTCTCATCCGACGGCAAAGCCCCCGTGTGACAGTGCCGCCCGATGTATCTGTACGGGGCACAGGACGCTTCTTGATGTGGCGTGCGCCCCCCTCCCCCGGGGCACTGCATGCTGCCACCCCAGAGCGTGTTTTGTGGTGCCGCAGTGCTATCACTAAAAACTCCGCGGGGCTGCTGACACCTCAAAGCAGGGGTCCTACCACTGGTGAGCCCTCTGTTGCCGCGTCTGCGCGTCAAAGCTCCTATCGAAGCTGCTCTCAAATGGATCGAAAAATGAGCTTCGTGAGGACGCTTGTTAGGGAATGTGCAGAAGGAAAGCGGAAAGGGTATACCAGGCATGAGCACATGGGGCGGGTGTTCCATGGGCATTGCAGGCCGAGGGGACGTTTGTGCACATTTTCTGCGGAAGCAAAAACCTGAACAATACAGAAGAAGCCCCTCGCCACACTCTCGACTGGAGTGGGAGCGCATGGCACCCGTACCGCCTTGGCACCACCATTTTGTGGTCTGCGCTGCAACACTTGAGCAGGCCCAGAACCTGCACCCCCTGTGCGTGCGCCGACTGCTATTTTGGAATACTGATCATGGCCCCAGTATTCTCCTTTGAATAGGGCCTGGCCCCCAACCCCCTGCCACCTGACCTCTCTGCAATGCGTCGCAGCAACCGCCTGCCCCAGCCCCCTGTGTGACATTCCGTCTGGTTGTTGCTCCTTTACGGGGCCCTGGACGGTCACCCGTTCTTCCCTTCGCATGTTGCGTCGGGTCGCTACTTTCTGTCGGCCGCTGCGGCCGGTGCTCTTGCTGGTGTCGTTTCCGCGTTCGCGGAGCCCAGTAGTTGGCGTGTTGGGACTGTGCTGAATGTGGCATGGTGTGCCGTTTGCGTGTCAGCGGCGCCCAATAGTTGGCGTATTGAGGATGTGCTGCCCCCCCCCCCCCCCGTCTGGTACCGTGTGGACTGTCACGTCTGTGGTGTTGTTGGAGACACTGCCAGCACAACAGGCAGCACATGCAGGCCAAAAGAGAGGAAGAGGAGCTTGTCCAGAGCCGACGAACGGCCCTCGGCGCCTTTCGCAAACAGGTCGAAATATAATAGACACTCAGAACCCCCAAACGTGCTTTGAGGGAGAGAAAGGGAGGCCTTTGGATCAGAATCCGAACAAAGGGGGGGGCAGGGCTGTCTGAAACGTGCCGGGCCTCCACTCAAAACAGCGCCGGCCGACGATTGGATCAATGGCCAACCGACGTCGGTTGACTGCCGTCAGTCGCCAGCTCACTGAATCGTACCGCCCTCAGGCCCTTCTCAGTGGAAAATAAAAGAAAACGTTCCCAAACGGACAGCCCTTCGGTGGCACCCGCTCAAGACGAAGACAAGGGCAGGGGCGGGTGCCTGAGGTTTGGCAGCATTGGCCTTGAACATCTCCGGGTCGAATACGCGCTTGGCCCCGCCCGAGCCGCACCCGAAATACCCCGTGCCGACGTTCCACACGATGTCGCCGCCCGGCTGCAGATGGAATCGAGATATCCCTGTCCAAAGCAGAGTGGTGCGGGTGCGGGGTGGGGCACTGGAGGGTCGCCGCGATGCCCCGCCACGCATTCCTCTCTCGTGGATGCAGCGTAGGCCCAGAAGATTGCGGTCGGTGGGGGCTGTGAGGGGGTGCAAGCAACGCCCAATCAGCACGCCCGACAAGGACAGAACTCGTCAGTGGCACGTGTATCCCTCGGTAGCATAGCCCCCCCCCCCCCCCCGTACGGAGTCTTGTGGGTTGCGCGCTACGATGGGCAAGCACGCAAGCTCAGCAAAACAAAATCCTCATCAGTGGTACCAGAGGCGCCTTTCGGTCTGGAAAAAGATGTGCAACAGAATGTGGACGTCTTCATCCAGGTACTTGGCTGTAGCTGCCTTTGCTGAACAGCGACCTACAGAGAACACAGTGTCAGTTGACACCGCGCTCACTATTAACTGGCAACAACATGTGGCAGGCAGCCTGAAGTGCCCTGAAGGATACAACCCTGTGTTCATCGCAGCGGTATTCACAGTCGCCAAGCAGACAACACAGATTCGAAGCAAACCATCGATCCACATGACATATTTAATTCTGCACCCCCCTCCCCCCGATCATATGATACATAGATATGGGTGTTATGAAAGGAGTTGAAGTGCAACAAAGTCTTGATGCCAGAGCGCACAATGCTCTGTGCAGGGACCTGTATGAGGTGCATGCCACGAAGCATAAGCTGGTCCATCCCACACTACCTCTTTTGTTAGCCAACGACGCAAAAGGTGTCCTGTGTTTGCTGGCGTAGTCGGCAAGTAATGAGACTGCACAACAGCCCATTGGATGGAAGCGTCTACGCACTATGCAGCTCTGCTACAGCACTTGTGCGTTGCAATTTTGATTGCACGCAAGGTCACGGATATAGGGTGATGGCACAAGGTCGCCACCTGCATCCATGTTGATACACTTAGCAAAAAACAGGCCCATGAAAATTGGAAAGGCATAGCGTTGATAAGTGCACCGGTGAAAATATTTGCCAGGCTGGCTGTTGGCTTTGCCCATGCCCCCCCCCCTCCCCGCGCCTCCAACATAACCCTCAGGCCACAAAATACAATGCATTTTAAAGTTTACAGGACGACAGTCTCGGAGTAGCAGCATCGAATGCAACCCAGGCTATTGCTTAGTGACCCCCCCCTCCTGGGGGGCGTTTGGGTCCCTGGCCAGCCCCGGCCGACCGACCCACCAACATCAGAACAATGGGTTTTATCAAAGAGGCCGGACATTTGAGGCCGATTTCAGGCATACAAACTTTTCTTTGTCTCTGCCCCCCCACCCCCGGGGGGAGGGTGTCCGCCACACTAAGCAATGGCCTGATCCAGCCCCAAGCCCGGCAGTGTGACAGGTGTGTGCGGTGCCCCCGGGGTGCCCCCTGGCAGCGGGCAAGTGCGTGGCACGATCCTGCGTGCCGACACCCCTGCCCTCGGGGGCCACCATCGTGTCGCGCCTCGGAGCAGTGGCCACACCTCCTTCGCCGGTGTTGTGAAAGAACTGCCCTTCCCGGGCGGCGGTATTCAACGCCAGGATGGCGTTCTCGGACAGGGCCCCGTAGCTCATGGCAGAGATGTTCAGGAGCGCCGCGCTGTACGGCTGCTTGCAGTCGGGGCCCCCGATGACGATGCGGCGCTTCTCTTCGGGGACCACTTTGGGCCAGAGGGAGTGCGCGGCAAACTTGTATCCGGTGGCATAGACGTCACGCTTGGTACCAAAGGCCACAGTGTCGTCCGTCTGGGTACGTTCGTAGGCGTGCCATGTGGCCCAGGAGGCGCACCGCATGCACAGCCCTCTCTATCCCTGTCCTTGACCTCGGCTCCCCGCACCCTCCCCTCCCCCCTCCACTTGCACACGCACGGGCCAAATGCCAAAAGCCACGGTACCACACGGTCGTCGTGCTCAGATAAGACCGTGTTTGTGTGTAGCCTGACGTGGCACGTGACACAGCCCTACAACATCAGTCATTGCTCTACGCCAGAGCAAAACATACGGATTGGCTGTACGCAGGTCTGTGCTTTAAGGGGGTGCTGTGTCGGCCTCGAAAGGTCTGATGTGGACCCGCCACTTTGCTCCAGCGGCACCCGCCTTCACACGGCCTTCATCGCCAACTCAGTCCACTGCGTGCTCCCCATGCGGAAGTGTTCTCCATTGATCATGTTGCAGTCCCTGTCCTCCCGGGCTGGGGTAAGAGCATTGCTTGGTCCATGCTGGGTTCTCGCCCTTCCCTGTTGGTAGTTGTTGGTTAGACCAGGGTGTTGTGTCGGGGGGGGGGGGGTCTGGGACCCAAAACTTTGTGTACCAAAAATGGCTGAACTCATTTTTTCCTTCAGCAAATTTGATTTTTTTCCCACTCCATAAATTTTGGTGAGGGGGGTCCAGAAGGGGGGGGCACCCATGCCAAAAAAAATTCTAATTCAGGCCTGGCTGTACCTCTGGAGCAGAACGTTGCTATGCCCACACACAATCCTCACAACCATCAAACACCCTCCTTCCCGCTACAATCACCTCAAAATGATGTTGACTTGTATTTGGGAGCACAAAAACAGCGCCCCCCCCCCGAAAAAACCCAAAGACCCCCAAACCCAAAGTACCACGGGGTCGTCGTGCTTGTACAAGATGTTGCTTGCGCAACGGGGGATAGCTCTGTCTCTGTCATTCTGTGGAAGTGGCCTTGCCATAGCTCTGTCCCTGAACCAGCCCCTCCCTGCGCACGAATCCGAGAGCTAGAGCACAGTGCCGCACGCCAAGCGCAAGCCCCGTCCCCTCGTGACCCTGCACTACCCCGTCGCACTGGGGCCATGACCTCCCTCCAATCCACCTGAACGTGACTGCCCTGCACAAAAGGGCTGCAATGGGCGGTCTGAGCACAGATCAAAGGGCAGAACAAGGACAATGGGCAGGAAAAAGGAAGAGACAAGGGCTGGGAAGGGCTCGGGGCTGGAGTGCGGGGCGGCTACGTTTTTGGCTCTCTGGTACACGAGGGAGCGGTGCTGGCGGGAAAACGGCACAGCCTCTGTGTCACTTTCGATGAGGTACTGGCGGATCTCAGGGCGGATGGACTCCAAGAAGTATCGCACGTTGCCGAGCACCGGGAAATTGCGGCGAATGGCCTGGGCCTCCTGTGGGTCGAGGCAACATGGCAGTGCCCGCCGCAGAAGGGACAGGACAGGGTCCTTTCTGGACAGAATCGTGCAAAGAGTCAGAGACACCGGCAGAGCGAAACACAGTGATCGGAACAGATACAGGGACACGATCAGTGTCAACAACATGGACAAGCGCGCCAGGGCCATGCTCATGCGTGAGCAGGGCTGTCGTTAAGGGAAACAAAAAGAGGGTTCGTAACGCCAAAAAAAAAAAGGAACGAACGTTCAGGGGGACGCTCTCTGCTTCATGGTCACGACATGGGCAAAACACAAAACCACAGAAACAGTATTGAACAATGTTTGGCGGTTGGAGGCGGTTCGTGGCGGTTGGCGCTTGGTGGCGGTTGGCGGTTCGTGGCGGTTGGCGGCGGATGGCGATTGGCAGTTGGTGGTTGGCGGCGGTTGGCGGTTGGCGGTTGGTGGTTGGTGGTGATTGGCAGTTGGTGGTTGGCGGCGGTTGGTGGTTGGCGGTTGGCGGTTGGTGGTCCTTGGGGGCTGTCCTTTAGGGCTGTTCTTAACACAAAAAAAAAACAGAAAAATTGGGATTCTTAAGGACAGCCCGATCGTGAGCACGCAGCGGAATGGTCTCGCTGTCGGTTGTCAACAGGCGCAAGAGCCTTGGGTGGGCAGGGGGGATGGGGGGCTGATGTGGGGTTGAGGACCCTCACGCCCGCCGTGTGAGAAGAGGGGTCGGAAGTGGAGTGTTCGGTTGGGTTGGGACAGGGCCTCATGCAGGAGCCGTGTCTCGGGGGCAGGGCGTCCTTCTCTGCCAGACCATGAGGCTGAACAACGTGACCGTCCGGTTCCAAGGCCGAGCGGACTATCGACGGCACAGGGCCCCTTCATCTGGGCCCTTCAGGGGATCCTTCACAGGGTCCTTCAAGGGGATCGGTTAGGAGGGTCCTCACTGAGCTTGTGTCGCCAATAAGGTTTTATAACCCTTTTCAATGGGGTGATGTAGCAGGGCCCTTCAGGTTGTCCTTTGATAGGGTCCAGTTGGGGGTCTCTGCCACGGTCCTTTAAGTGGTCCTTCAGGAGTGTCCCTTCGGGGGGGTCATTCAGGGGATTCCTTTACGGGGGGCTTCAGGAGGTTGCTTTTTGGGGGTCACTAATGGGGGTCCTTCGCATATCCTTTAAAGGGATCACGTCGCAGGGTCCTTCAGCAGGGTCCTCAGGGAGGTCCTTTGCTGGGGTCCTTTAGAGGCGTCCTTCAATGGGTCAATTTAGGGCGGTCCTCACCGACCTAATTGGGCTGGTGTACATCGTGCAATGTTCCCTTCCCCACCAGCTCGCACCCAATACTAAGTCTTGATGGGGTGCAGCGTGGAAACCCCCTTCGGTGAAAGATGACCTGTTCCCAAAATGACCCGAGGGTCGGTCCACAATATTAAAAGGGACCCAAGAAGACGGTTTTTTTCCCAGGAACCCAATTGAAACCCTGTTCCTCATTGTTAGAGACCCAAACCCTTGGAAGAGCACAGTGCACGGTGCACAGTGTGCGTAGTGCGGGATGCAGTGTGCAAAGTGTGTAATGTGTCGTGCGCAAAATGTGCAGTGCAATATGCGTAGTACATAATGCACAGTGCAGTGTGTAATGTGCATCGTGCAATGTAGTATTGCCGTTTGTTTACCAGATATGGTCACGCATCGACATCCTTGGCTTGGGAAGCGTAGCCTCTGATTTGCATCAGCCCATGGGGCTGTCTTCTTGTGATCTTGCGCCAGTGCTCTGCAACAAGGTCAGAACCTGTCTCCCTGCCCCAGGACAACCCGAGGAAATGGGGTGGTGGCTCCACGGCATCCGCTGTGCATTGCAGCGAATACAGTCTGCTAGCATAGTGTCTGCAGAGTACAAAGTGCGATGTGCAGTGCAGTGTGCATGGTACATGTACAGCGCCAGCAGCGTGCAAGACGTCATGTGCACAGTGTGCAGTGTGCAAACCCCGTTTAGAGTTGATGATGCCGCGTGCATACTGTGCAGCGTGCATTTCGCACAGTGTTAGTGCAGAGGGCACAGTGCGCACGCAGTGTGCAAAAGGAGTGGTGCAATGTGCTGAGGTGTAAAATTCATTATCTGAGCGCACAGTGTGCGTGTGCAGAAATGCTCGGTGCAATGCGCACACTGCACCTGCACAGTGCGTGGTGTGAGGTGTGCACAGCCCAGTGTGCAAACTACACACTGTACAGTGTGCACACCCCTTCCAGGCCGGCTCGATCCCAGTACTCAGTCCCGCTTATTATTGAAGCACAGCTCGGAGTGCCAAACAGGGCACAGGGAAAGCACGTGTGTTCTCCTACCTGCTGCGTGTCACGTAGCCCCACGAACCAGTAAAACAGCGTGAACCCTGTTACTGGAACAGTGATCCAAAGCGGGGCGCAGACCGCTGCCAATCCGGTACCTCCAATCAGCCCTATGCCCACGTAGCGGAATTCGTCCTGTCCCCAGTGCTCTGTAAAATCCGGCATACTGCCTGATTTCTTCGTGTCCACACCCAAATAAGGATTCAGCAGCCGAGTCTTATGATCCTGCGTCAGAAGGAGGCCATGGGGACCGGTTGTCGTGAAGCGACATGCCTGCAGCCGCAGCCTTAGGGTGCGGCTGCTCGCTGCAGCGGACATTCTTTGCATTGTACTGGCCGAGGCAAACAGATTGAACAGCGAGGATGAGTATGGGGTCATGCAATACACCAAGAGTGGAAAGACGGATATGCAGTTGTGCCAAAAGAGGGCATGTTAACCGATACCATGAAAATCAGGAGTATACCCAATGGCTGCCCTTACAATGCACACCATTTACGCCGACAGTCTGATTCTCTGGCCAGAAAGGGTCTTGTCGCTGTCAATTGAAAGCTTGGCGTGCACAGTGCGGGTGCTGCATGTATGCGGGAAGTACCAATGTGCCGATTCCTGCTGTTGAACGTCATTCTTTGTTTCGTTCTTCGGCCCCTTTTTGCCTTTTGGCGGCAATCTACCAAATCGCCATTGCTCGAACTGTGCAACGTGACACTATGTACAATTCACAGGGTGTCGTTCACTTCGGAGAAAAATTAATGCACAATCCGTTTCCTTGTACCATGTTCATGTGCATGTTTACAGTAAAGCTGTACAGGTTGACAAAAAGTCTGTGTTTTGGCAATCGCTCCTGTTCTGCAAAACAATGGGCAATGCATCACTACAGTTGGTGACTAATTAAAATTGTGACCAGTCCTACTGTTCAAGGGCATCTGTTGAACAAATAAATCTGTTTAATAAAGGGGGTTCAGCACCCCTCCCCTATCACCTTCCCTTGTCTGATTGCAAGTGGAAAGCCAAGCACCCGACGTCGGTCTCGGATTGGATTGCAAAAAAGGAAGTCTCAGCCTGCAATCTATAGGTACCTTCACTGCCCAAGTGAAAGGCAATTCGGCCTGTCCAAGGTGTGGTCCGGTGGCTTGGCCCTTCGTCAACCAAAGCTAGAGCAGATACATCAAATAAATTGCAAGCTTCAAACCTGTAGGCAAAACGAGCCCTTCTAAAGCAGTCGGACGCAATACTAGAAGCATTGGCAAGCAGAACAAAGTGACCAGAAACGTTTGTTAGAATGGAGTGTCAATCTTCCTTAGTTCCCAAGGCCAGTTCCAATTGCACCTTAGTTCATTCCTCAACAAGAAGCAAGAGCCAAACTTCTGACCAAGGCCAATCAGTTGCAAACTCCAGATGTGTCGGCAAATTGTCTGTTGCTGCTGATTGTGCTTTATTGGAACTGCCGTGTGCTTTCTCCGCCTGCTGACTCAAAGATTGGATTTGGCAAGACATTGGCTTTATGTTGGGACCCGTACTTGGTAGGTCGCGAGGCTGATGAGGCTTGCTAGAGGTCATCACACTCACCACAGCTCCAGCATGCTTGAGAGTCTGTACACAGGGGAGGGTTTTGAGGTGGCATGTGATCGGTGAAAATTGGGGTTCGGTCACTGAAAAGTTGGCACCAAAGGCGCAGTGCCGTAGCATCATTGTGTATGTCAATGGACTGCACATAGCAAAATGCACGCTGTGCAAACAGGCCAGAAAAGCATGACCTATGAGGGAGTACCATATCTCTTGGGGACGTCCGATTTCGTGCCAACAGGGAGCGTTTTCAGGGGTCGGTGCCATTGTTGCATCATTTGTGCCCGCTGAGTGTCCTGAAGGGGGGGGTATGTGGGGTATATTCGGAAAGCCCTTGAAAAGGGCTATTTGGAACACCCTGGGTCTGCATGCTGTACTGACGACACATTTGAGATTTTCGTCCCTTTTGGACGATGGCCGTGTTGCTTGCTACCTCCTTTTGTCAACAGGCAACAACCATGTCTGCATACAAATTCACGCAATGTGCTGTTGCTTCCCCTGATGCACCACAGAAACCTTTGGTGCGCAAAGAGCGCGCTCTGGGGGTGCAAAACTGGGTGAAGGTGACCTGGGACCCTGCAAGGCAGGCCAAAAGCCAAAAGGCCAAAAGCCTCGTGCGGCCGGTTCACAGCAACCTGCATGTTCCCACGAGGAACACCAGATTCTGTCCACCGCAGAGGCCGCTGCTTTTGCAACCCAGTTTTGGGATTGTAAAGTGCACCCCAGCAAGGCTTCTCAACATGAATTTCTGGCGACCTGCATTGACGTTGATTTGGAGCAGAAGGTGAAACATGCAGGTCAGCAGAAGTACACCAGAAAGAGGGGGCACCCAGACAACGTACTTTGTCCCCTACCATGGGTCGCGTCGCCAATTTTGCAAGACCCAGTTCTCGCACTACTTCAAAATATCACGCAATGTAGTGCAGTCTGTGGCCAAAGCCAAAGCAACCGCGGCCGTTGCCAGCCCCCTGAGTCCCATGAAGAGTCCCCAGAAAAAGGGTGTTGACAACGTACGGCGTACCTCAGCCATCAAAGCAAAATTTGAGAAATTTCTGCAGGCACTGCCACAGGCCGAGAACCGCTTCAGTGACGCCACTCGGCCCAGCACTGAGATGGTGCATCCGGCCCCTGTGGGTGGACGTCGCGCCTCCCCGTACAATGTGTGGATCCACTGGCTCCAAAAGGAGGAAGCGGATCAGTTCACAAAGCGGGGCAAAGCCGATTTCAAGCCCTTGTGGAGAGGGGCAACAATGAAAACGACTCGGATTCAGAAGAATGAGTGATCCCTGGAGCATTGCCCCGTCCTGTGCGTCGTCCCATGTACAGCTCTGTGCTCAAAACTGTGACCACCTACCCCCCCCCCAACCTATACATTTCTGAAACGGCCTTTTCTCACAGATTTCAAAAAGCATACACATACCCCCCCCCCCCCCTACGGAACGATTTTTTGGTGCATTGGACCAAAACGTGAGAAAACCATGAAAAATTGCGAATTTGCTCCATGTTGGCACATAACGGATGTCCCCGAGAGATATGCGGGGCACATACGAAGCATCAAACTGAAGATCAACAAAATTCACATTCTACCAACATTTGGTGGAATGTGTACAAATGGAAAGCTCAAGGCACATGGATTCTATCGGCATAAAAACAAAAAAAAACACCATTCATTAACAGGAGCGAGAACGTGCAGATGTTGTGCGTTGAGAGCCTAGCTTGTAAAGGATGCGCCAAACTACAAATATGTAATTCCGAGGGTACCAGTAAGGGGTAACAGGTGCAGGAATTGCAAGCCGAGAGCATGTGAAATGCTCAAAAAATCATGCGCTCCTGACACTTGTAAATTGCATTTTGATTTTTTTTTTTGACATTGGGAGGTCAGGCCAAATAGAATGCATCAAATTGATAATAAAGAGTTCACAATTGGGAGTTGCGACCCCATGAACTGCAGCATCCTAAAAATTAAAAACAAGAGGGTGCAGCATGGGCTGAAATGCATTAGGAATCTTTCCCAACTGAAATAAAATATTATATATCTCCTCTTGTGACCAACAGCAGATAGATGAAGATGCACCGCACGCTGCACCTGCACTCTTCACGTACCATGTAGGGCGTTTGAATAACCCCGGGGCAAAGGGTCTTTCCTTGGAGACCCTAAATTTGTTGCAACCTAGAGGCTTTTGGAGTGATTGCTCATAATGTCTAGACCTTTCTGGATGCTTGTTCTCAATGAGTCCAGGTTTTATACCCTAAAACGCATGCAGTTATCTGTAAAGTGGGTGTGTGGGTCCGTGGCACAATACCACTACATGCACTGTGTGGTCACTGTGTGCACCCATTTGACCACTGCAAGCACACTCCGTGCTTTTTTCACGACTAGTTTGATGCATTTCATACACCATGACCTCCCACCATGCACACATTGCAGCCTTCAAGGAGACACCGTGATTCTTTTACTTTTTCATCTAAGGTGTCCCACGAGGGCCCGCTCCAATTTGACTCTTTGGGGGGGAACCCCCTGTCAACAACCCCCATCCTCCCCTCAAAGAGACACGCGCCCCCCTGCAATGGGCAGACAGGGAGTGCATGATGGTCACAAAAATATCATCTAGTGGCCCCTAAAGGGGGGCGGGGGGGCGCACTCGCAAATGTCCAGCCTAATACAGTACAGGGTGGGGTGGGGGTTGGGACCCAAAATTTTGTGTACCAAAAATGGCCCGACCAGATTTTCCCTCTTGTAAATTTCGTTTTTTCCCCCTAAGGTCACTTGGTTTGGGGAGGGGGGCTGCGGGTTTCTGGGGGAGCCCCACCCCTCCTTGATTTTTTAAGTATTCTAAAGACGGCCTGCTTAGACCCCATTCAGCTCTCTGCCCGCCTTGGTTTGCACTACTCGCAATCCCGAACAAGCAGACATGCAGCTGGGGCAAATTGCAATCCACTATTACCAAACTCGTCTGGCCTGAGCAGATTGGGTGAGCTCACAGCTCTTAGCTGTGCAATATACAACACTGTCCATATGCAACTGGGTGGGCGGGTGGGCCCACATAGAAACACTCAAACTGGCGAGAGCCAAAGGAACAATGTAGAGCACATGGACACCCCTCCTGCAGCCAGATGGGTGGGACTACTCCTGGTGCTATGGACTTCAGTTCATTTCGGGCGAACTACACTTTCCCTACTCGCAATCCCCAACAAGTAGATAGGCAGGGTGCGGGCACATTGCAATCCAATGTTACAAAACTCGTCTGGTCCTTTATACGGATGGATATGAGCCCACTGCCCCATCCAGCTACTTGTATCTACCCGGAATGCTCTACAGGGAACTTCTGATTGGCGTGTAGAAGAAGAACATGTCCTCTTGGTTGGCCCAGGCAAGCAAACGTTTAGCCGCCTCTTGCTTCATCTCCTGATGGGAAATAAAAGAATTCAGCCGGCTTGGGGGTTCGCCGGGTTCGCAGAAGAACCCCCGATATTGCCCTGTGCGAAGAGGCCCAAGAGCGACACCACAAAAATCCCCGCAATATCCGGTTCTGGACCGACAGGTGGGTTGACGGCCTCATATTAGCCGCCTAGTGCCGTGCAACCAAACTATCCCGGCAACAACGCAATGCCAGCCCATGAACCGAGCCAATTGAACTGTTTTCACAAAACCCAATAATTCTGCTTGTTGTAATGATTGCACCTTCCATGAAGGAAAAGCAAAAGGGAGGTAAACACCGATCCGACACGGGTACGTCTTCGACAAGGTGCCACATTGCAAAACATCATCCGCCTATGTGCCGTTGGGGCAAGAGTGCAAAAACAATCGCTTGGAGCAAAGACGGCAACAGTCGATTGCCCACTAGCACCACTGGATCTTCCTTCCAAGCGTAGGCCCCAGCCAGAATCGGGCTCATGCCCACTTGGGTCTCAGCCCCACTAAGTCCCAAGCTCACAACCAAAGGGCAATAGTATCTGGCATCAAGCCCTGTCTTTTCTGCACGGCCCCTGACAACGTGTCATTTGTTTTCCCCTAAAGTTTGTACAACGGGATGGCTGCAGTGGGCTTATAATAAAGCCTGCCTTCTTCAATCAGCAAATAGCCCTTCTCCCTCCCTTTTTCACCAGCTTGTTGTCTCCTTCGATCAAAACATAATCCAACTATACAAACCCCTCCACATCAAAGTTGTAGAGGGCACCATCACCAATGGCACATCCTTACTTCTGGCAAACAAGGCAGGAAACCTGATTGACTAGAAACAATTGTTGAGGTCGGTCTTGGTAATATAAACACTGCACATGTAGGGCAAGAAAATGCTGTTAACTGGTGGTGTTCACTGTTTGTTTGTAGGCTAATTTGCAAAGCCATGCCACATTTTGGTCACAAATTGTTGCTTTTGGTTCAACTCGGCCTCTAGTGCCTTTTTTCAGATGATATTGTCTGCTTCCTTACACTGTTACTTTGAATGCTGAGGTGTTCCGAAGTTTTTTGTGCACAGACCCTGCAGAATAAAGACCTGCTTTGAGGTCTGCTGTACCAGCCCCTTGGTGTGGGATTAATTTCAATTCTCCAAGCCCAACACCATAACGAGAGACATAGGCTATAGATACGTCGCCCTTTGAGTCTGCACAAATCCATGGAATGCAACCCATGACCTGTGGTCTTGTTCAATCAGTTCAACAAGTGAAAGAAATGTTTCACATCTTGGCTTGAAGGGGCTACGGCAAGGTCCAACGCAGGGTGGTAGACATGTAGGGATACCGATCCCTTTGTTAATGGGCATCCAAAGAGGAAGCACACCTTTCATATCATGCAGTCAATTCGAAACACGTTTCCCCTGCGAATCTGACGCAATGTGACCCCCCCCCCCCCAACCCCGTGCACAGGCCCGGAATCGGACAAAAGAGGGTCCAAGGGGCGTGCCCATGGCGTGCGCCGCCTGCTCTTTTGAGCATCGGGGAGTGTCCGAGATCCCGTTTAGCTTGAGGTGCCCGAGTGAAGTAGCTACTCGCTATGTTGTTGGACATAGCGGATGCTTTGGCCAACGAGCCCTCCTTGCCCGCCCAAAGAGGCTGGACGTTTCGGAAACTTGGGGGCGAGGGCTATTTCTCGTCGACAGTCATAATGTGCTAACCTGGTATCCACCATTGAATGACTCACTGGTCATGGAGGGCATGCGAATGGTTAACGGTACGTACGCCGAGGGAAACCCATCTGTATCTGCGGCAAGAGTGACGGCAGCAAGTGGGTCATCTTAAGATACGGTCAATCTACGGTCATTCATCAGGTTTCGTGTCCGGGCCTTTCTTGCCAACGGTGCAGGTTTATGCACCTGAGGCGACCCTCGTTGCCGGGCACTCTTTTCCGTGATCTCATCGGCGCGCGCGCGTGAATCCATCAGGCACTTGTGGGACTGATTCGGAGGGAGGCAGACGTCTGCTGCAGGTGCCATTCAGATTCTAACAGACGCCCTTACCACCGTCTTCGAGGGAGAGACTTCATCGTCTACGGCCGTGGGCACAAACACACGCATGCGCGCCGCTCGAATGAGACAGCACAGCACGGCATGGCACGGCGCAGCCCAGCACTAATTACGGAGGCACTCTGGCCGTGCGGACTACCCTCTGGAGGTCCTCTGGAGAGTTCGGTCAGCCCTGCCGGCTCCCTCGTTGATGACCTTTCTTCGGTCCGTCAAAGCGACATCACATGGGTGACTCACACCAAAATGGAGGGAGCGTGCACCGCTGAGACCAGGTAAACTGATGCAGGCG
Organism: Eutreptiella sp. 'Long Island Sound 2002'; assembly: GCA_964036045.1. Lineage (NCBI taxonomy): Eukaryota > Euglenozoa > Euglenophyceae > Eutreptiales > Eutreptiaceae > Eutreptiella > Eutreptiella sp. 'Long Island Sound 2002'. The sequence goes on from OZ038390.1 coordinate 54,445,861, forward strand.
TCAGGCAATGCAGGTCACCACCCCCAACGACAGCCATCCTACCGACCACCCCCCCATCCCTCTGTTCGCACTCCTTGCAGCCGCAGCTGCGCCGTCCAATTCGCAAGCAGCGGAGCTTTCAAGGCCTCAATCTCTTTGGCCGCAAATTGCAGCATCGCATCGTACGACACGTTTGTCGGGATCACAGTCTTGGGCTTCAGAGGCCTGTGGCAATGCAATACGGACGGGACGCGCCGGCAATCCAAACTCCACGAAGAAGGGCACAGCGTGGGGCCCGGCCGGGGCTGCGGGAGAGGGGCCCCTTCGGACCACCGAAAAAAGGTTTTAACGGCCTTGCCCCTGCTATTTCCAAAGGAATCGAGCCCAACCCCTGGTCCCTACAAGCCCTTGAATCGCGGCGGTTCGCGGCGACAGTACACTCGTGTGTGCCTGGCACCAGGGGACAGATGCTCCTGAACAGAAGCGCTGGTCGGCCCGGTGCTGCTGAATGGCTCCGTGTCGAGACTCTTTGGGCCGGAGACCGTTCGTACCGTACCCTCCGTCGTCAGCAGTTTGAAGGGCAGAGATTGGCAAAGAGTGCCGCCGCCCCATTTTTCAACATCGCAACAGGGGGCTCCTCGGTGGATCAAATCCCCCCTGAACTACATCCCTTGGGGGTGGGGGTGGGGTGGTGGGCTGGGCTAGGGGAAGGGAGATAGCCGGCCTGCACTATCATTTTGAGCTCCAGATGTTGGGAAAAAAGATTGGGGGGCTGCTGGACTGGGGGAAATACTCTTGCGTTACGGGCGTGCCCATCAACGCCCCACAACTTCGAAGGGAGGCAGAAACAAAATTGTAGCAGCATTTTGGTCACTAGAGGCGGTACCTTTGGCATGTTACTTTGGTCAAAATGGCCGGGCCCATGACTACTCCTAAGGCCAAACAGTCCGCAACCTCGCGCTAAGGCTCTCAGAATGAAAGCATTCGGCCCTATTAACGCCTCAGCGGACTGTCTGAATCTCGAGTTCCCAGCCTAACAACCTGCGAATATTGGAATATGCTGGTTCAGGCTGGTCTTTTTTGGCAGGGGATCAGGTTAGGATAAGCTGTGCCAAAGAAACAATAACACAACTTCAATATCAGAGCACAGCACATCAGGTACACATTCTCATGCAAACATGGCTAGTTTTAGGCCATTTTGCAATCATGAGGCATTTGTCGCTTATCCAATATCCAAGCCATTCTGTGTTTGGGGATTGATGCTGGTTGTCCTCTTGTCCCTTCAAGTATTCTCTGGTGCTGCATGCACATGCGCACGCCCAACAGAGAGTACAGGGAAGCAATTTTTCAGTCGGAAGCCTAAAAAAAGCGGGCAACTGCCTTTTTCTGTTTCCTGATTTCTGAATCAGTAATGACCACAATGGTGAACCCCTGAGAAAACCAAAAAATATCCATCTGCCCGAACCAATATGCGTTGACCCGCTTGGTGGTGTAATCTTGGCTTTGAAATACAGGAAAATAAATGGAATTGGAGTTTACTTCTTTTCGAACAGACACTAGGTCATGGGTGTACGACACGACAGCTATATAACAAAATGCAAAAATGCAAAAATTTTGCACATTCGTCGAAACCAAAACACATTAAAAAAAGAACCAATAAAGGTTTGTTTTGAAGTCCATGTGGTGAATCGGGGAGTATGTAAGTTGTTATTTCGAGGAGGAGGTGGTGACGTCACCGAAAAACCTCTGCCAGGTCCCCACAGCAGGGAAGACAAAGCATGGCTGCGTGACGCCTGCCGTATCGGTGCCTACAAAGCTAGAAGGAGAAAACAGCACTACATGGCACATCGGTGTCCCTACAGCAGGGAAGGCACAACCTGGCTCCTCAACCCCTGGGGACTTCAAAGCGGAGAAAACGTGCGTGCATGATCACTTTTATCCTGGGTTCCCCAAAACTGCGCATGCAATGAGGTGTTGATGCAATATGTCTCCTGAGCCCAGTCCCATGCAATGAGGTGATGAACCTGTAAGGCCTCAACGTCCGCTCGTATGACCAATATTTATCAAAGACCATGTAGTAAGCCATGATCTCAGCCAAAAACGTCTGCCGACTGTAGCCTACAATGAAGCAAGCGATGCAAGGTGCACATCGTGACGCGAATTGATGATGGCTCACAAGGAAGACTTTCATACTGGAAATGCAGAGCATTATGTGACAGAAGGTTTCAGGTGCAATTCTTTGAATACCGGCTGATCCAAAGGCGAAGTGCGGTAGGTGAGCGCTGAGGGGCAGGGTTTTGCTTGAATGGGAGGTTCCCCCCCCCCCCCGCCCTTCAGAATATACCCTGGGTAGAGAAAGCAGCTAAATTGTTGGATACTGACCCAGTCAGCCAATGGGATTGTCATGTAGACAGACAGCAACAAATCCAAATGATCATGTGGGGCACATCAATCGCGAAAGGGCGAAGAATACTGGTTTCGGGTATTGCAGTGATTTCTTTCATCTGGTTCACTCAAGCAGCATTGGATCCACCACAGCTGGACTCACACCCAACTCAGAGCTGGATGTGGAGCTGAAAGAGCTGGATGAGATTCGTGAATCAGCACCACAATTTGAGACATCAGACAATTTGATTTGGGCTTTGGGACATTGTGTCTGTAACAGAATATGTGCCAGCACATTCCAGGTCTCTTCCCCTTTGGGCAAACGTTTCCCGCCGAGTATCACACCCGATTTTGCCCAGTGCAGCAACGCATCGAATTTTGACCGCCGCTTTGGCCAGAGGTGGCGGGCCTGTTTGCATTTTCCACTTGCAAAAGTGGTTGAGTGCAGCCACCCACGTTTACAATTAACTATTGTTCGTCTGAAAGGTACGCTTGTGCTTCTTGTATATTTGGAGCTCCAGCTCAATGGTGCATTGCAGGTCAATGTCCACCCACCCTTCATACTGGGACGAGAATGCAGGTTTGCTGCAGGTTGGGCCGAATACACGCGGTGCTGTTGCTGACATTAACTCCCTACTCCAAAACCTGTACAGCACTGGGTTCAAGAGGGAGAGATTGACATGTCGCCGAACTGTTGAAAAGTTCTGCCAAGCAATTTCTCCATTTTGTGGTGGTACTCCTCTCCAGCTCCTCCCCGGACCCGGCCCCACTGGTCCTTATTAAGGGAATAGCATGCGGGCTTGCCATGTTTTCGTGGACATCGGGTAGATGTTGATCACAAAGCAACCCTCCTCAGTGGGCACCACAACCGCCCCCCAAAAAAACACTTTTTGGTGCCGCTGAGAAATGTCTCCAGAACCCTGCTTTTCATCTGATCTAGAACTGAAGGGTGAGGGGGGGAGGGGGTGTGGGGTGGGTGGGGGAAGAGCTTTGGGGACCCCTGTCAGAACAAAAAACTAAAGCAAAACCCTGCCTTAGGGGCCATGGAGGTGTGCATTGTGGGCAGCCGTGGAGGGGTGCAGAGAGGACGTTTCCATAATGGATTGAAGGCGCCAAAAAGGTACCGGTCCTGTGGACAACTAATGGTCAAGAAGTAGGCCGGAAAGCAGCCAGTCACACAGTTGGCAAGGGCCGGGGAGAGACAACAGACGCACCTCACCATTGTAGAAATGGTGTCGGAATGGTGGTTGTCTGCGTTGAATACGAGAATGCTGATTCACATTTGCCGGCCAAGCGGAAAATGCGACCTGATTTTTTCCAGCCATGTTGGTGTTGGTCCATTGCAACACGTGTGTGAGTCGGTCTGATGACTTCATTTTTCCTGCAGTACACTTACATTTCTGGATCTGCCGGTGGTAGTAGGGTAGCGAAGCACCTCCTTGCCCAGGCTAGACACCCGGCCGGTCTGCCATGCAGGTGGGCAGTAAACGGGCAGTAAAGCCTACAATGATTGAAGTTCCACGCAGGTGTCGAGTTTTCAGCTGAAGGACTTTTTGTCTGAGGCACCAAAACAAACAATAATGCCTTCGATGTGGAGAGATCCACAGCCGGCAAAGTGGCTTTCATCGCCATAGCCACCCCAATTCTGGACCGGCAGTGGTCACGCCTGCCCTGCGCCATGTGGGCGGTGCCGTGTGGATTCAATGTTCAGGTCGACACAACGCAGCTACCATCGCCTTTTGAAATCGGTGGTGACGAGTTGGGCGGTTGAAAGGGGAGGGACTGCAGCTCATTGGAGCCTATTTTCCAGACCCTCCCTTGGGCGCCGAAGGGCTCCCTGTCCCGCCATTTCTCCCCCCCTGTGTGACATTCCGTCGGGTTGCTGTTTCTTTACGGGGCCCTGGACAGTCACTCGTTTTTTCCCTTCGCATGCTGCGTCGGTTGCTGTGTTCTGTCGGCCGCTGCGGCCTGTGTTCCTGCTGGTGTCGTTTTCGCGTTGGCGGAGCCCAGTAGTTGGCGTACTGGGGGTGCTGATTGCCGCGGGGGTCATTTCTCAGCCTTTGCTGCCCACTCCCCTCCGCATTCAGGTCGTCCACCACCTGCTTCGCTGTGTTTCTGCGGGCATGTGGTCCGTCGGGTTGCTGTTTCTTCACGGGGCCCTGGACAGTCACCCGTTCTGTCCCCCCCCCCTCCCCTCAGTGGGGCAGCAAACATCCTGCCCTTCGATGTAGCACGCCGAGGCAAGTCAGAAGAAATGGCAATTTATTTCCGTTTTGATGAACGCTGCGGTCAAAAAGATTTCGAAAACTGGCCAAACCGTTGGGCAGGAGCCCTTTTTCCAGCTGTGGCCCTCAACCCTGGCGTTGGGAGGCTCCGGTGTCTTTTGCGACCTCTCCGGCCCCTGATGTAGTGGGGCTGACAGACAGGAACGTCGCCGGCCCAATCCCCTCCCTTTTTCGGAGGCCCAAAGCACCTGACGACTTAGTCTTGCGGCCCGCCTTCAAGTCCAAATGACGCGTCCGAACGCAATCCACAACGAGACAAGCGCATTGTCGAGGCTCAATGAACTGCATCGCAAAGCGGCACCAAATGAAATCCAGGCCACCGAATTGCAGGGGGAAAGGGTGCAGCAGCCGCACTGCGAGCCACATCTTCGGCCGAAGGATTGTGATCTGCAGAAGATAGTCCGTTGGGCGCTTGGGTAGGGCTTGTTTGGTTGCGTTGGGGTGAGAGTGGCCCGTCGGGATGGAGCTGGGAATGGGTTGGCATTGGCTCGACCTCGGTCGGTTGGGTGGTTGGCTGGGGCTTGGGGGTCAAAGTGGTTTGTTTGCGGTACGGAAGGGGGAACGGGGCGGCGCATAGACCACGCGACACGGCGACTACCCAAAAGCCGAAGGGGTCGAGAGCTTTGGGGAGCGAGGACTGCCCGGTTCGGCTGCGTTGGGGTACTGGGCAGTGGCGGGTCGCATGTTGCCAGGTCCTTCATGGCCGGATACGACGGGGGCGCGCACACCGGCTGTTCGCAACAGCTGCTCCGCATTTAGAGCTGAGCCCGGCCACCAGTACCACCACTCGCAGCAGGGGCGCATGCCAACGGTACCTTGGTCGCATTAGGAGAGCCATTCACATGGGATTACACGGTCTTCACACAGCCCGCGCCATGCCGCAGTGTGGCAGGCGTTTTATGGTCAGGTCCAGAGAACGCGGCTACTGTGGCCATTTGAAACCGGTGTTCATGAGTTGGGCGGACACAGGGGGGGCGGGGGGGCGGAGACTCCAGCTCATTGGAGCCTAGCCCATTTTTCAGTGGGCGCCGCAGGGCTCCCGTCCAACCATTTCAGCCCCCTCCCTCCCCTTCACGGCAGACGACAAACATACTAGTTCCAGATTCAACGCGTCGGGGCGAGTCCGACAAAGTGGAATTCGATGAACATTGCTTTCAGAACGATTTTGAAAAGCAGCCAAAACTGTGGGAACCAGACGCAGGGGCCTATTTTCCAGCTGTTGCCCAACGCTCCAGTGCCAACCATCCGGACTAAATTTCGTGGCCTCTGTTGCACAAGACAGTACACAAGAGGAACATCAAATTCAAACTTGAAGTGACAACAAAAACAAAAAACAACCCTCGTTCCAACCCAGGCCCCCAGACGCAAAAAATCAGTCAGCATTTGTTAACAAAAAATAACGAACGACACGGTGATGTAGTGCTTGGGCGAAAAAAACTTCCTATAATTGTCTTTAGGGGCACAAAAGGTGTCAGTCCCTTTTCTGTGTTCGTCGGAAACAAAATGGTCAAAATGGTCAAAATGGTCAAAATGGTTCTTCGAGCGCAGCAGCCACCCACGCAACTCACAAATACGCCCAAATTTGACTTTATTTTCAATCATACGACTTGCGGGCCAACTGCGAAGTGTGCTGAGCTGAAGTTTTACCGAACCCTTGCGCCAGCTCAGGAGACGTTACATGCGGGTGCACTACAGGGGAGGTTACATGTGGGTGCTGCCAAAGCCTGCCGTCATTCCTCCTACGCCTAGTAAATTAACGTATTTTTTGCCTTTTTTGGGACTATGGTGAAGATCCCAATGGCTGTCTCCATGGTGATTATCTTGAGGGCCAAGCACTTGCACTGTGCGCCCACTGCACCGCGGGGGTACCCTCACTACAAGAAAAGTGCTGTAGTGGTGGGATAAGGCTCCTTGGACCGCCTTGGGGAATTGCAGCAGGAAAATTGTTGAACCGAGAGGCTCACAGCAAAAGTTATTGAACCGAGCGTCGCAGGCTGCAGTCAACAAGGACAAAAAGGCTTTTGGTACGGACCAGCAAAAGCAGACGGCTGCAAGACGTGTGCATAGAAGCGCAAGAGGCGAGCCACCGGCTCACCAATGCACACAACGCACATGTCTGAGCACCCCACCACCAATCCCGGAGACGGGCACAGGCACTGCTAGGTGCTCGGTGAGTTTCTTGTCAGGCCAACGACACTGAGTGTGGAGGAGGCCAGGCACCTTTCGAGGACAGTACACGGGCAGAGGTATGAGTGTCGACGGTTCAGCAGCGGATGACTGGTGGATCCACTTGGGCCAGAAAGAGAGGATATCAGGGTTGTGGGACACATGAATACAGACCGTCTTGGCAACATTTACCAAAACGTCAATATGACCGCAAAAAATTAAAATTACAAAATTACCACAAGTTCAGCCTGATTCTGGTCATTTGTCACGTGCTGTTCTTGCAGGCTCCTTCTTTTTGCCCTCCTTGGTCTGTCATGGATCAACATACTGTCCTAAAAATTTCCGTACAGTCTTACAAAGCCCCACTGATACAGACTGGGCAGCGTTAAACGGGTGAGGAGAACACCAAGGAACTTGCAACTGTGTACAGCTGGTTGAAGCACTACCAGCGACGAAGAAGTACATTCAGCCGCAGAAGAGGGGACGGAAGAGGATTTTGTTCCATACACGAACGACGTATTAAAGGGGGAAATGGATGAAGAGAACCAGCAAGCTTATGCAAGACAGAGGCATTTGCACCGAATGTGTTGGTACTTGTCGTTAGGAGGATCACACCACATTCCTCTGGTTTGCACTGTGATTTGACAATGGTTTAACAACACATGGGGAATCATGTTTGCTTTGGCATTCAAGGCTGAGCTTGGGGAGGGCCTTTTTACCGAAACCACGATCAAACTCTTTTTACCAAAACCTACTGTTTTTGCCAAAGCTTTTGGTAAAATTGTCGTCATTCCAACAGGTCAGTCCTCGTGCCCCCCCCGGGGGGGGTGGTTGGCGTGTGCCTGCGCTAGTGCGCGCGTATGCGCAATGTACATGTGTAGCAAAACATTTTTGGTACACACCTGCCCAAACTCGACATAGTCTACACTGCGCGCAACGAGGCCTGGCAGAGGGTGCGTTGATTTACGCAGCGAATTGTAAGACGCTGGCTGGCACAGCAGCGCGCCTTTGTCCCGGCAAATATCAAGCAGCTTCACCACCGAGGTGGCCATGGTCATGTCATCGTCCAGCAGCATGACCCAGTCGTATGGGCGGCAGTCGGATGGCCGTGCATTGCACTCGGCTTCCGACAGCATTGACCCGGTGGCTGTCCGTCCCCCAAGGACGAGCTGTGGATTCAGATACTTCTTGTAGTACACCAAGCGCATGACCCCGGTCTCGTTCACAATGCGCAGAGCTGCACTCTGGTACCTGAACACACACGAGAACGGGCATGTGCAGGAGGTGCAGAGGGGGAGACCAGCACGTGGGGCGGGGGCGATATGGCACGTGGCCCAAGACGGTGAGGATGCATCGGATGTGTGGCAGGGACTGACAGGTGAAGCGCGTGGCCGAGTGCGTGGGGCCGCAGAGCAGACATATGCCAGGCCACCATTTCCGCGGGGACTGGCTTTGGCAGGTCACTGGTGTGGGGGTGGGTGCGTCTTCCGCGGGCCCCATCTGCCGCACAGCGTGCCATACGGCTCCGATGGGGTTAAACCTCGTCCGGCAATTTGAAGCTGCGCGGAATCCCCTCCGCCCTCATCGGACTTGTGGCCCTTTAATCGGGCACCTCTTGGCTGGGCAATGGCTTCGGACGTGGAGCCTTCCGTTTGGGTAGGCAGGGGCTGCGCTTGAGGGGGAGGGAGCTAAAGGGAGGTTTCCGGAGCGGCTGCAAAGGCGGTTACTGGCGGCTGAAAAGCAGGTTCGGTAGCCGTGCGGGCGGTTGCAAAACGGTTGGAAGGCAATGGGGAGCGGACAGAGGCAGTGGGGGCGGAGCTGACAGTCATCCCCCAAAATGGGGCGGGGGGGCGAGATGACACGGATGTGAGCCGATTGTAGTGTGACAAAGGCTTCAAGGGCCCAGGAGGGCCCCTTTTGTGCCGGAGATGGTGCGGATTGGAGACGGCAATACATCCACGGTCAGCGTGCACCCGGTGGCAAAACACCGGCGTGTGACACGCAGATACGGCCGTGTCAAAGCACAGGGCCCCGTATGACCGTTGATGTGGCTGATCTGGGCCATGTTTGCGCAATGGGGTGGGCACGTGTGAGAGCAGGGCATGTCCGCAGACAGCTCGAAATTCACGCCCAGGGACCACCACTGCGTGATCAGGGGCCCTTGGCAAAGGGAGGGAAGGTATGACGGTAATGATGCAGTTCGTCCCCATGCTGATGCCCAATACATCAGGCGCCACCAAAACGAGCGTCGCGCGAACCAATCTTGTCCCTTCTCCTCCTCTTCGAGCGGGTGGAACCCACTCCTCGTTGCCTCTTTGGTCCTGTGACTACAAAGGCAGTCGCAAAGAACGGACTACTAAGGAGGCACAAGCTTCAGCCCTGCACAACCAATACCATGACTCCTGTGATTCTGCTTGCGACTGTGATCCAATGGCTTTCTGTATTGTGTACCTATTGTATCTGCACCTTCGTGCACTGACGATAGACCAGTTTGGGAACGCCGCAACTACAACAACGCAGCCTGATGCTGCAGCTGTGCCTCTTCTTACACTGACGTGCATCAGAACCCATGTTTGAATCCGGAAGAAAAGCCACGAACACACGCTCCATCCACCACCGCATCGATGCCTTTCTCCTGCTGGTACTAGTTACTGCTACTGTTAATGGTCTCGTTGATGGAGTTATCGGCTGCTGACACTGTGCTGGCTCAGGCGACTCGCCACGCGGACCGAGGATCCACTGCAACGTGGAAAATCACACCACTTGCAAGAGGTACACATCGGTGGACGGAGGCATGCATAAGAAGCACACTGACACCACGCACGCAGGCGCGGCTCATGATGCTTGGGTGCATCCCCGCCCCCCACATACAGCGGCGTATGGGCGTGCGCACCTACACATGCACATGCCACACCAGGCCGACGTGCGCCACGCCTTTGCATCGTCACGCGTTTGGTAATGAAAAACTGCAAAGGTCAAGCATCGAATCGGCCAACGTTTGAACAGGTCGCTCATGCGGTGCAGAGAATCATCTCCTACAGCGGTGCCGACGAGAACATGGTGACTGCAGCTTTCCAGCCCTGTGAGGAACAAAAGCGCGAAATACTAGACCTGTACACCGACTGTGAAAGCATGCCTCCAACAGTCGAGGGGAAAACGTTGCGCCAAATGGGTACACAATTGGGAAAGAAAAGAAAGACTACTCCGAGGTAGACCGGGTTGTGATGGCGGAGTATGTTGCATTGCCGCCGTTCGTCTTTTTGACATATATGCGACTCTATTGTTGGATACTATGGATTGCATCTGTGCTCTACAATTCTGAAAACAACGTCAGCTATCTCCCTCGCAAAGAATCGCACGCAGACACGTGTGGCGTCCCCAGGGCATACCTCCTGCAACATCATCACCTTTGTCGCTGGCCTCTGTCTTTAGAGGCAGTGCCTGGCTGTTGTACGCAGTGCTGCTTTGAGAGGCTAGCGCCAACAAGAGGGCGGGCAAGACACGTATCCATGCCATGCCATTTGGTGATAAAACATGCTATGGGGTAAGACAAGGTTCGCCTGCATGACGATAGGTAGATAGATTGCATTGGGTTGTGTTGAGTTGACTTGGAACACGCCCTGTCGTGGAGGTCACAGCACCCATGGCTGCGGCCACCTTCCCTGGTTAAGCACAGTTGGGCCCGAATGTGGGGCCTTCAGGCCTCACTGTCGGAAGACGGTGCTTACACAACAGGAGGCCGTGCTGAAGATGCACCGTGTCCTCTCTTTTCTTTGCTATCCAACAAGAGCTCTTGAGCGTGTTTGGCCGTGACCCGCTGGTCGCTGTTTTGATGGACGATTTGCCCCCAGAGAGTCATCCGCAGACAAAGACATGGGCGCAGCTTGGTCCATTCGGCGGAGATCACGGACAACTGCGCAGATGTCCCAGTCTGGGACAGTGAGTGCAAGGCCGCCGTCAAATGGCTCCACCGAAGGAGGCGAGGGATGGACAAAGGCTGCTTGATCCGTTTCCGCTTCAGAGACGGGTATTTGGTAAAACTGAGTACCAGACGAGGTAAAACTGAGTAAAATGTGGTAAAACTGAGTAGATTTGAGGTAAAACTGAGTAAAAAAATTTTTTAAATTTTTTTTTTTAAAAAAATATTTTTTTTTACTCAGTAAAAAGACAATTTTTTTTTTGAAAAAAAATGCACAAAAAACTGCACACTTTGATGGTAGGTGGTACTTTTGTTTAAGGGCACAAGGCCCCCGAGTCGATTCCCGGCCACTTGTGTTAGTGGCGCCCCACCCGGGCCAAACCATCATATATATATATATATATATATATATATATATATATATATATATATATATATCACACAACCGCTTCACCAAGGAGGGTTGAGTACCGTCTGCATGCATGCACAGAGGAGGGAGGGATCACACAACCACTTCACCAAAGAGGGTTGAGTATCGTATGCATGCATGCACAGAGGAGGGAGGGAGGGTGGGGCCAACTACTTACAAGTAGTTACAAAAGACACGCTTGAAGATCAAGTCGGCCTTAGTATCTCTCTTGTGAGGCTTGCCTCTCGGGGTAGGATTCAGCTTGCATCTCTCAAACAGATCTTCTTTCTTTTCTAGATGCAGCTGTCTGCAAAATGCTTGGTCATTTTCCAATTGACCATCAGCATTTTGGGGGTATTGAGGAGGCAACGCATACCACTTCCGACAGATCCACACACCGGGACGGGTGTCATCAGTGGCATTGGGATTGCCAGGAGTGGCATGCGTGGCATTGGCAGCAGTAACTGCAGCAAAAGCAACAACAGCAGCAGCAGCAGCAGCAACGGGGGCCGCCCGGAATTGGCGCAATCCTACACAAATCTCGGACTGACACAAGACAGTGGTATGGAAGGTACAATGAAGAACCTTACATTCCTGACACGCTATGGCGGGTGTGCCATCGCAAAAAAAGCATGTGTCAGGGGGGTCTGCAGATTTGGGCGTGGGGTACAACCGAGACACCTCCCAATGCATTGACCGGGTCCGGGGTGTGGGGGCCAACTTGGAACCACTGTAGTACAAAGTAGCTTGTGCCATCTCACGCAATAACCACAATCTATCCTGTGGCACTTGCAAATCGCCTTTGACAACACGTCTAGACAAGGCACAATGCAACATCAACAGACATGCCGGATGGCAACTGACAAAATCATCCTGCCTGATGAAGGTGGAATACAGGGGTGCAATTGCAAATGCAAGGGAACCGAAAGCATCCAAAAACGTTGCCCACTTCCTCCGCGGTTGTGGTTGGATGCCTTCTCGCTCCGCAAGCTCATCCACAACAGCCAACTCCTCCTTGTTTGCCCCAACAATGTGTGGCTTGTCAAGGAGGGGGTCAAACTTAAGGCAAAGGTATTCACGGGTAGGGGCAATCAGCAACAAGCGGAGCACCCAATGGAAATTACGCGAATTATATATCTGCGCCACAATCAACGGTGGTGCAAAAGACATATCAATGGACGCGCGTTCCAAAGTGCTACGCGCCCATGATTCAACCAACACCTGTCGGCGTTGTGGACTGGCACACGACGCATTCCACAACGAATCACGGACTGCCCATGCCACACCCATTGTGTCCCAATCTGCACTGAGAGCGGTCTGGGCTGCCCACCAGTAATACACCACAATTTGAGCACAGTCTGTGACATAGCTCTCGGAGGTGAGGTCCCTAAAATGGCGTGCCTCGAACTCATATTGTTGAGCCGATGGACCTGGAACCGTGGCATGTAGTGGCGGCCACCAATCGTCACCAAGCAATGACTCGACCTCTGCCAAGGATGGGCGAAACGAGCCATGGCTATAACTGAGTGCCTTGCACACATTAGCAAGGATTTGTTCTGCAGGGCGACACCCAGTATGAGATGTTGGAGGGCTATCGGTACAGGGTGTGGCGACAACAATTTCGGACGGAATGGAACTAGGCGGGATAGGGTCCAATGGGGTACTAGCTACATTGTCACAAGCAGCTACACCCGCATTCACAGAGGGAGTTGGGTGGGTCCCTACAGCAATTTCGGACGGGATGGAATTGGGTGGAACACGGTTCACAGAGGGAGTGGGGTGCAAAATGGTCTCGGCATCCACCTCCTTCTCCCACTTCTGTAGCACCCATTTTACCTCATCCCTATCCTTGAACCGTCTCGCTAGGCACTCCAGTCCAACCAAGCAGTGAATGCACCCGTCGCAGTAGATGCACCACAAATACACGGCCCTATTGCATTGACCACAAGTGAATGGTGGACGGTACAGGCGCATTGAGTGCCACGAGGCGTTCCCGCGGGCCAACTCACGCTTCAGGTCTTGGCCAAGGGAGAGGGGTTCTCCATCACAGCTACTGTCACTGGAGGAGTCGTCCTCAACAACCTTTTGAGCTCTTTTTCGGCCACCTTTCTTGGCGGGGCTTGCTTGCGACTTGAACTCACGCACATGTGGCGGCTCAACACGAGAGGCAACTGTCCGCCTCACACGGCCATACCTAAAGGGCCGGGCGCCAACGTACTTCCATGAGTATCGCAAAGGCACGGTAAAACCAGGCTCCTTAACAAGGAGCCATAGCAAGATGCCGTCACAGATTCCAAGGGTGGAGTACGTGGCACATGTGCAAAACTCCGCTGTGACGCGGTGAATACGGAGCAGGGACAAGAACTGCGCCCAAGTGACACGGCGGCCTTCATTAATGGCGGCGAAGGTGTCCTTCCACCGGGTAACATCACCAACCTCAATGGGGGGGTAGTCACGGATGGCCTTGCCATTGGCCCCTCGTTTTCGCGAGGACACACCCTGGTGAAAAAATAGGGCATCACCGTCATCCACAAACACTTTGTTGTTCAGCATCACCTGGGCCTCCTGCCACATCCATGGGGCGGGCTGCATGCCTCTACCACCAAGTTGTTCACGGCTTTGGGCCCACTGTGTACCTAGGCGGGGTAGCACATCTTTCAAAAACTCACGAATTCCACGCAACTTGTGCTGCGTGACAAGCTTCAGCGATTGTGCCCTTGCCTCCGCCGGTGTACTACATGGAACACCCGGAGGAGACTGACCTACAAACCACCCGGACCGCTTGTGGATGTACTGCTCCCGAGCATGGTCCAAATAGTGGGGCGTTGCCGAATAGTGGTCCTCCAATGCAACCCAACCCGCCTGCCAAACAGGTGTGCTCCAACTGAGATGCAAGTCTCGGAGGTTTGCATGCACCTCTGGCCGCAAGTCCTTGTCCGCAATATTCTCTTTTAGATGCTCCCTCATGTTCTTTTGTGCATCCCAGTAGCACAAAAGCCATAGAATAGTGAGCCACACGGCGCGGGCTGTGTTGATCATTTCTTCTGCACCGGGTATCATCCGTGCCCACGGGACTCGTTGTAGCCGATTTCTTCGTGCATGCCTCGGTGCCATCCGCAGAGCTTTGCTAATGGAGGACACTGTTGCATGCACGAAGGGCATTGGAAAAAAAATGGATCACATGCCGCCTGGGGAGTCAGCAAAGAGGAACAAATGATTCTATGTTCTTTAGTAGGGGTGTCCTTAACGGAAAAAAAAAATGTTCGAAAACCAGCTAAGCACGGTGGGTACAATCAGAGCGGGGGGCAAAATCAGAAGTGGCCCACAAGTGGGCCAAGTGGCTACCTCACCCCTGCCGTATCGGGGATCCCCACCGCTGCAGAGCGGGGGGCAAAATCAGAAGTGGCCCACAAGTGGGCGAAATGGCTACCTCACCCCTGCCGTATCGGGGATCCCCACCGCTTCAGAGCGGGGGGCAAAATCAGAAGTGGCCCACAAGTGGGCAAAGTGGCTACCTCACCCCTGCCGTATCGGGGATCCCCACCGCTTCAGAGCGGGGGGCAAAATCAGAAGTGGCCCACAAGTGGGCAAAGTGGCTACCTCACCCCTGCCGTATCGGGGATCCCCACCGCTTCAGAGCGGGGGGCAAAGTCAGAAGTGGCCCACAAGTGGGCGAAATGGCTACCTCACCCCTGCCGTATCGGGGATCCCCACCGCTTCAGAGCGGGGGGCAGAATCAGAAGTGGCCCACAAGTGGGCGAAATGGCTACCTCACCCCTGCCGTATCGGGGATCCCCACCGCTTCAGAGCGGGGGGCAAAATCAGAAGTGGCCCACAAGTGGGCGAAATGGCTACCTCACCCCTGCCGTATCGGGGATCCCCACCGCTTCAGAGCGGGGGGCAAAATCAGAAAAAAGGGCTCTTTTCTACTAATTTTTTTACTGAGTAAAAAAAATTTTTTTTTTCTACTCAGTTTTTTACTGAGTAAAAAAAAATTTTTTTTCTACTCAGTTTTTTACTGAGTAAAAAAAAAATTTTTTTTCTACTCAGTTTCGCAACTGAGTAGAAACCCCACTTACTGAGTAAAAAAATTTTTTTTACTCAGTTTTACCACGGACCCTTCAGAGACACTGTCTCGTGGGGGAGCGAAACGTCTCCTGGTCATCCAAAAACCGTCTTACGGATCACATGGGCAAAGCAGATGCAATAGGAAATGACGGAGACGTGTTTTACTGTGGTGAAGGCTGAAAGCTATCGGATAGCGCACTGGAGAGAAAAATGCGCACCGCTTGGGGCATATCCATCTAACTAAATGCACCTGCCCCTCGGAAGGCAACCAATTTTTGTTGGCAGAACTGCTTTCTCGTCTCAACGCATGAATGCGCTATGTTTTATACGTATTATGTATTAGCATACAAGAAATGTACAGACCTCAACACAGCAACCCTCAGCTATCTGCCTCGCAAAGAAACACAAAGCCGTCACACAACTAGCCAAGCATCTGTACTTGAATCCACCAACCCCAACACTGGCTGACCGCTGTCATTCAACGTACATGAGTTGCGTTCAGCACATGGTGGATGCAGCAGGGCGGCCGAGTTGAAACAGCACACTCCCTTGATCCACAACTTTTTGCACGCAACAAACTGTGCGAGACCAGCTAGAAACCAGGGCGTCCTTGCACAGGCAGACCTTACAGGAAAAAGCAGAAACAATTCAGAATGCGTCGATGGCCTCCCATTTCCTCTGCAATGCCATTGGAGACCGCAGCATCAAAGAAGACTGACGACCACCCTTCAAAATACCCCCATCCCCCATAACGTGCAGTCTCTGCTACCGCCTCCCATGGTGGCATTCCTTTATTGATAGAGAATGCTGTCGCTTGAGGTGATGTCGTCCATGCCACAATTGCTATCCGACTCTTGCACGCCTCTTCGGAAGTTATATACATCTCCTGCAACCCCTGTACAATTGTGCCAAACTGACATAAATTTGCGCAAAACCCAAGCCAAAAAAAAATAACACACTCAAAATGGTGCGTCGGGTAATACAGAACTGTTTTAGGTGCAACCAATATGGGACAGTTTTCGCTGTTGGAAGAAACGGGAGTCCGTTACGAGGGGAATCGCATTTGAAGAATATCCCAATGCTAAAAAGCATGGATCATAATTAGGTCCCCAGTTTGATCCAGTGAAGCTGCTACCAGCCCCCGGTCTGCCCAACAATCACCCCCTTGCATCCGCTCAACCTTTTTGCTTCATCTGCATTGTACGCAATGAAATTCAATCCCCTGAGAAAGGTAAGAGCCATACGATCTGCACCACCGGGTCTCTCTCTCTGCCGGAGTGAAGCGGGAGTGAAGAAGCCATCTGACACAGGAGTATTCCGAAATTGTTTTAGCGCTGCGGCGCGATGCAGCCGTTCGATGCAGCCAGGCTCTCATTGAGTTCATCCATCGGTCTATGAGACAACACTCCGCCCATCTGTGGCATGTGCAACAGTACGCAAGTCAGTGATACATGAACAATAGCCAACCGCTCAAAGTTCATAAGATTGCGACGGAGGGCAAGATATGACTGCCCAACCGCTGCCCGCCCAATGCCCATCCCGTGCCCACTCACCATGAAGCCGGTCAGGGATAGAAGCCGGCCGCCAGATGTCCGACCCAGTGGTGGTGGGCAGGGGGTGGGCAGGTCATACGCACACCACAGGTCGCCTCCAGTGGAGCAGTGCGCAATGAGTCACTTTGGGCCAGGGGCTGGCCGCTTAGCGTTGGGATGAGATGCAACAGCGTTAGTAGGCCCAGCGCAATGGGACTGCCCCCGCACCACAGAGACGCCACGCTCTCTCTGGTACCCACCGTGAGCTTGGCAAACTGTTGCAGCCCCTCGGATGTCAGAGGCCCGGTGAGATAGTCCTGTGAGTGAGGGTATCGATGAGAGGCAGAGGGTGTCAGCACGGGGCCGAGAGCACGGGGCAGCCCCGGGCGCAGTCCTCGTAACTAGTCCACCACCAACATTTTGGCCCCATGGGCGAGGGTTGGGGGTGGGGAAGGGAGGGGAGCCGGGGCGGTCTGTCAGCCGTCTGGCGGGGGGCATGACCCCAACATTTTCCTTCAAAATGATCGCTGAGTTGCGCTGATCACTTTGAGGCAAAGATCGCAGCATAAGCCCATAACCCCTGTCAATACGCAGCGCAGACCAGGACCGGTGCACTTCCAAGCCTTATTTCTCCAGCCCGACTGCCACCTGCTGTGCACTGTGGGTAGCACGAACGTGAGCTGCTCTGGGGCGGCCAAAAGATCTGGTCTGCCCTGCTGTAACCAAAAGCCTGCTACTCTGTGGCAGTGCAACACCCCGCTGGACCATAGTACGAAGAGGGCCGGGGTGCAGTGTTGAAGCACAAACGCCCGCACAGTGGCCGTAAGAGGCGGCCTGTTTGCATCCCACGAGCGAGCCAGGTCTGCGGTGCTGTGCGCACAAAAAATGGCGGACTACACCGTGGCAGCAAAACGCCCACTGCTGGATGACCGCAAAGAGGCTTGCTGCAGTGTAGCAGCAGAAGCGCTTGCTGCTCTGTGGCCCCACAGCAGCTCCGCTGCACAGCAGGAGCTGCTCTTGGCAGCAACAAGGTCGCTTGCACCGGGAGTTGAACAGCCTTTTGCCGTACGGCACGACAGGGGCCGCTGTTCCTGCTCTGTCAGCACTGCGCGGGTCTCTACGGGGCGCACCGTGCGCTGTGCGGAGAATTGGCTATTTTGGACCCGTTTCTCCCGATGGCCAAGGTGACCGCAACAACTACTGTGTCCCTATACACAGGACTGCTCAGTTTCTTCCTCAGTGTAGAACCTTTGTTGCACACTGAAAATGCCGGATTGCTGTCTAAATCTGCTGGTTTTGCCCTGCGGACGTATGCTTCCTCAGTGGTGGGTGGTTTGCGGGGTGGTCACGGGAAACCTAACTGACTAATGGGCGCTGTGCCCGCGCTGTGCAGAAACGCCCCCCTAGTAATACCACTAGAGACCCGCCCAGTGCTGACAGAGTTTCCGGCCTGGCGTTGCCTGTCGCCTGGCGGCTGCTGACGCACTGCTCGCTGCTTTCTGGCAGCCAAACAAAGGCGTGCTTCTCTGCAGAAAAATTGGTCGCACTGAGGGCTACACCTGCGCGCCACAGGTGCGCCGCAGGTGCCGCAGGCGCCTCAGGGCAGGAATAATCCTCTTAAACCGTAGAAACAGTGAAACTTACAACAAGAAGGAAGAAACACCACTCCATGACCATTTGGAGTACTTGCCTGTACAAAACCCACTGAGTGAACAGCACAAGGACCGCCGGGGAAGAGCTCCGAATGCAGGATCTTCACTGAGCAACCAACGACATTCGTACAGTGCCTCGTCTTGCGAATCTGGCGCTCAAAGCATGGACGTTCGATGACAGGGAAGCAAAGGGGAACCCCTACCTTCTCAAGTAGCAACATAGGCTAAACTAATTTTTCTAACCCCTTGAAATGCACCAAAATGTAGAGGAAGGAACTTGGTACCTGTGGACCGTGGGCGGAACGGCTACATAGCCCGGCATTCCCCATCACCCCAACCCCAAGCCCAACACACACGGGTTAGCGGCGGTGGGGGGGGAGCTCAAAAAAGAAAAAAGAGTCACCAAGGACGCGTTGCACAGTGCAAAGGGATGGAGTGTCAAAAAGTAGTAAATCCAACAACAATGAATTGCGTGTCTTGTTTGCGGACAGGGTTATTCCTAACGCGCGCCGCAGGGGTGTAGCCCTCACTGCTGAAAGACGGCCCATGGGAGCAGAAGCGCCCAGAAATGGTCCAGCGGGGAGACAGATAGGCCCGCTGCCATGCCACAGCACAAAGGCCCGCTGCAGGGCTGCGCTGCGGCAGCAACAAGGTCCACCGCCCCATGGCAGCAACAAGGCCTGCTGTCCTGTGCCGGCCAAACAGCCGGTCTGTGGCAGTCTGTGGCAGAAAGGCCCTGCGGCAGGCCGGTTTGCAGCCCCGTGGCGGCGGGCAATTCTACTTCGGCAGAGCAGCAGGCGGTGTTGCTCCGCCGATGCAGCAGCCCTGGGGGCTGCCATGCGAGGAATGGGCCTTATGCTGCCATAGGACCGCCGGCCTTTGCTGACACAGTGTGCCTGGCCTTTCTGCAGCCCTCGCGCAGCGGGTCCATCAGTTGCCACAGCGGAGCAGGCCTGCCCTTGGCGGCAGCAAATGGAGGAGGGCTGCTGCGGAGAGCAAGCGTCATGCTCAACCTCCCCCTCACCTTCACCCTTACCTTTACCTTCGCCATTACTCTCACCATGGCGCGCAACGGTATCACAGACCTTGATGATCTCTCGCTCCACCTCGACCATCTTCTGGTGTCCCTCTGGCGTGTCTCCGTGTGGTGAAAACTGGAAGTCGGCGCCGTAGTGGCAGCAGTCGTTTGACAGGATGAACGCGACGTCGTGCCCGAGCCGCAGGCCGCGCTCCGCTAGCGCCGCCTGCAGGACGTCCCCAAAGCGCGCAGAGGTGCCTGCCAAGTCCGTGTGGCGGGTCACGCCGATGGGCACGATAGCGGCGTCTGGGTTGCACTTGGAAATGTACGGGAGCAGGGCCTCGATGGAGTGCTCCGCGGCGTGGAACTGCGGGTGTACGCGCGCACGCGGCTCCCCAAGGCCTGCGATCAGTCGGGCCCGCAAGGCCCTGTCAACCGGGACGCGATGGTCCCCAAGCCCGCGCCACTCCACAAAGTCATCGAACAGTAGCAGGTCCTGGACACCCTTGCGGCAGTGGTTTGTACCGAGGACTATGAAAACCTGACGGTTAGTGAGGGTGAGGGCAAAGCCGGGGTGAGACGAGGGCGAAGAGGGCGGTCCTCAGCAGTACCATGACCGTCGTCCCCCAGCACCGTCGCACTCCTGCCACTCAAAGACCGTTTTCAGTTAAACAAAATTGCCGTCCCTGAACGCGAGAGAAGACCCGAAGATGCGAAGAGACGACGGGGTGCGCCGGGGCGGTCCTGCGGCGAGCCACCCATCAACTACCGGTCGAAAAGGAAGGGGAGGGAGGGGTAGCCGGGCAGTACAAGGCACATTAGTCATGGCCTCACTCAACAGCTCAACCAGTCCAGTCTAGTTGCTTGGGCACTGTGCAAAATCATTGGATGCTTGCATCGGCGGCATAAGGGCACCTTCCGGCAGCCGGGTTTTCCGTCCTGGCGGGTTTGCTCCTGGACCCCCCTTTTTGCCCTATTCACGTACCACAGCCCATGGGACAAATCCGGGGTTTAACTGCTTGTAAAAACAGTATTTCGTCCAATAAAAGTATAAGAATTGGTTGGGGCGCCCCGAGACCTCCTCCACTGAAGACCCACTTTTGGGGTGCGCCATAAAGGCTGAACGACTAGCGCTACTTCCGGGTGTACGTACCTGTTCGCCTTTTGAAGAGGGAATGCACCACTCCTGGATAGGTGGGTTGGGTGCCTACCCGTTGGGTCGGGGGAGAAGAGGGTGGGTTCGAAAAAATTGTGAGAGGTGGGCAGCCTGGTCGGCTCCCCCCAAACAGCTGTGGAAAATTAATTGTACTGGGCGAGAGTGGGCCACTTGTCCCGCTCTTTACAAATGCTGCTTCTGCCCCTTGGCGTCCTTCCCAAGCCGGCGCCGGCATTGCACACAAAGTCTTTCTCACGACCGCGGAGTTTGGAGGGTGCTCACCACCGCTGATGTGGGAAATGTAACACAGGGCCCGGGGGATTTGTGTGTGGCGGGGGGCACACGGCACACTACCGCTGCCCTGTACGATAGGCCGGACCAAAAGGACCGATGGCTACGTCTCTCCTGCCGAATTGGGGCCCGCCGAGGCGGAAGAAACAATATTCACTGATTTGGGACTGTCGGTCAAAAAAGCAGGGGTGGGGATCGTGCAGTCAGCAACCCCTAGCCCCATGCCCCCCGGGTTGAGGGTGAGGGCGCGGCTGAGTGAAAGTGATGGCGAAGTCGAGAGTGTGGCAAGGGTCGCGGTGAGGGCAGAGCTCAGGGGGGGGGGGGGTCTGGGGACCTTCGCAGTACAGAGGAGGGGCATGGCGTGCACGTTGACAGGCATGGACAGCACGTGATCGTCGTGCGCCAGGATCACCGCGGCCGCCGGCCCCGTCCCGATCCCTGGCACCGCGGCCTCTGGCAGCACCCGTCGGTCCGGGGAACGGGCGGCATCCTCGAGTGCCTGGAAGTCGCTGGGGTTGTAGGCGTAGCCGACGGTGTCACACAAGTCCTGGCGGCAAAACGAGGCCACTGCGGCTACCGAATGGCCCTCTGGGGGCAAATCCGCCATCAATCCGGTGAAAAGCGGGTCACAGCCAAATGCGAAACGAAGCCTTCGCTGGACAGAAAAGAAAAAAAAGACAACTGTGCACTTTGAGCACCACCTGCTGTCCGGTGATCCCCCTCTCTTAAGTGCAGGACCGTCGTCACCTGAGACAAAAAACCCATTTGTCATGGGCCTTCAGCCATCTCCCTCACAAAGAAACACAGAAGTCTTCATACAACGCCAGGCATCTGTACTTGGCTCCACCAATCCCAGTACTGGCTGAATACCCTCTGTCCTTCAACGCAAATTGGGTCCGTTCAGCACGTAGTGGGGTGGGTGGAGCAGGGCTGCCAAGCTGAAACAGCACACTCCCTTCAATTACATGACACAACTGTGGGAGACCAGCATCCTTCCACAGCCTTACAACCGTGGCGACGGAGACATGATCTCTGCAAGGTTGTTACCTTCCCTCTTCCTCCCCCCTTTGCATGCCTCCTTCCCCCTTGGCAGTGCATTGCCTGTTCATTGCCTTCCCTTCCCTTTCTCCCTCCTCCCTTGCCAGTAACCAGGCTGCATTTGTAAGAGGGTGGGGGGCTGTTTTGGATGAGACCCACTCACCCAGCGTTGAACCCACCCGGACCCCGCCCCCTCTTATAAATCTGTGGGCGCATTTTTTGTGAGTCAAATTGCAGCAAATACACTCTCCCTGTCAAAGGGGGATATAGTTTCTGCTTTTTTTCCTTTTTGTTATTCTTCTGCCTTTTTTCTTTTTGGTATTTTCTGTCTGATTGGTATTTTCTGTCTGATGCCCGAATCCTCTTGCTGCTCTGTTGTCGTTATTGTTGGTGTTGGCTGGCTTGGTCCCTCCCATGATTCCCTGAGGCTGTTGGCTGCTGGTTCCGTGTAGGACTGCTGCTCCGTGCAGGACTGGTGCTCTGTGCAGACCTCTTGCTCTGTGCATGACTCTTGCTGCTGCTTGTGCTCAGAATGGCTGAAGTAGGGGTGCTACTACTAGAGCTGCTGCTGTTAGAGCTGCTACTGCTACTAGAGCTGGATGTGTTGCTGCCATTAGAGCTGGAACTACTGCTGACTGCTGTAGTTGTGCTGGGGTCAACTTAAGAAAGCTGAGGGTGCGCACACTTTTCTTTGCTTTCTCCCATTGCATATGCTTCTCACTCTTCAGGCGCTCCCTTTAGCCCCATCAGAGGAACCAACAAATCCCCCACAACCACAAAGAGATTTTGGCACGATGCCTACATAAAGACAAAGCTAAAAGGAGCAACTGCACGCAACTTGACAAGGCTTCTGCAGATAAGGAAAGAAGGTGTGGCAGGAGACCAACCCACGAAACCCTTGGAATTATAAGCGGGGGGGGGGTCGCAGAGCGACCGCCGTAGACCAACCCACCCGGCTGAAGATCCACCCAGCCGGAGCACCCCCCCCCCCTTTGCAAGTTAATTCTTCTAAACACAGCCTGCTAGCAACTGCCATTGCCTTGCATGCATTGGGGAGCCACTGCCTGTTCGGACACCCGATGTGGTTGCACTTCATTTTTATCCCTCAAGCTGCTGATTCTTCTGAAAGGAAGGCCTTTAGTATCGGGTTCGGTCCCACTGAATGATTAATGTCCGTGTTTTATTCACTCTTAGCGTTACTTTGGTGTGTGTCATCTCAAAATTGGTGACAACAGTGGGCCTCACCATATAGGACTTAAGAACTTTCTGCCAAGAAGGTGGAGCTGGCTACGTTCGGTACGAAAGGATTGGCGGCATGTGGGCAGCGAGACACATTGGAAATGTACGGAGACTTCTTGCTGGCCAACAGGGAACACATTAAGGAGATCACCAACTCTCTGTACAATCTTCAAAACCCCTGAACAATCAGCATCAACCTGAACCATGCTTCCGTACCTGCAACAGGTCTCAATAGCACCCGACAAACGTGCAGAAATCTTTCATGATCCCCAGTTGATCAACACCAACCCTCGCAAACCACGTGCACGGATTGTCAATCTCTCCCGCCGGTAATCGATTATCATGCAATGATCGGCACTCATGCACAGTAGTGACCAACCATCCCCCGATCCACCCATTCATCCGTTCCACAAGGAGCACAGATCCAGGATGACTGGCGCTGGGCCGACTGCTGAGGAACAAACCCTTGTAATCACTGCTGAAGAAAAAGGCCGTGCAATCACTGAATATGGCTGGAATCCACAACTCCAGATATCATGAACAGTGAATACGTATCCTGCACGAGCTCGGATGTGCTGTGGATTGGCACAAAGCAGTTGATTGCCAAAACCTGGAATGTCCACGCACTAACACACATCCAACAAAAAATGGGATGTTTGTGAAAGCCAGATGTTGCATGAACTTCGTTGGCTCTGGACACAGGTGTTCAGAAAGCGGGAAGTGGCTCGGATGTCGGGTGTGTGTGGTGGCGTGCTTCTATGGGATACAAAGGCGCCACCTCCATGCATTTGCTAACACCTGCTGTATGGCATGATGTTCGTCGAAGGCTGTACTGTTGGCCATAAATATAGCGCCTCTCAGCCCACGAAAGGAGTGCGGTAGGCAGTCTTGTTCAAGAAACACGTCGAAGACCCGAATCGTGATGTTGACACCCCACTCCGAAGGACCCTTAATCCCCACAGTACGTGCCCAATTCACCACGCTCTTCTCCCATCTAATCAGGGGAACTAGCGAGTCAGCGTTGAAAGCGGCCAGCAGCGGCAGGATCAGCCACAAAGGGGGCAAGAGAATTAAACCCCCCCCACTTATAACCCCCCCGGGGGTAGTAGCATTGCGGATTGGTTGAGGGTGCGGGGGGGTGGGTTATAAGTGGGGGGGGGGTTATAAGTCCCTTGGTGGCATGGATCCAGACACATTTGCACCTTCAGACATCATTCATCTTTTTGTAATGGAAATTGATTTGGACCTATCTGTGGGAGACCCTGGTGGTGCTGCAGCTCCTGATGATGATGAGGTGGGGAATTTTTCAGATGAGGAGCTCGTTGACTTGCCTGAGGGGGATGAAGAAGTAACAGATTCCCGATTATTGGCAATCCATCCGCTGGCACTTCTTGTTCTATGCTTGTGTGCTGGGGGGGGGTTATAAGTCCCTGGGTGGCACGGATCTCCCGGGGGGTGGGTTATAAGTGGGGGGGGGGTTATAAGTGGGGGGGGGGGTTACCAGCGCAAACGTCCTGATTGAAAGGACATCCGGTCTACACGTCGTGATGCAGCATGTGGCCTGCTCGCTTTGCAGCTACGCTGCGCCGTTACCAGGGACCCAGGGCCGCAGGGACGGGAGTGCCAGTTGGGGTTCCTCTGCCGAGCGGGGCGTGTGCTGAGCTCAACCTCAGTGGCATGTGCTGGCAATGCGGCGCGGTCTTGTCTCGGAACTGCCAAACGCCATCTGGGGGATGGGGATGGGGAGCAAAATGTACACACGGACCATGGGGCCCCAGTCGGCGGGTCACAAATCGCTATAAACAGGGGAAACAGAGAATCATGAACAGGAGAGACAGGGAGGGCATACAAGAGCTGAATGACGGGGCCGTGCCTGGTGCAATTCCAATGATAGTGCTACCAATGCTACGGTTTCCACATGCATCTGCGGAGCCCAGCCCTGGAATGGCATCGTGAAGAGTAACATGTTGGCGCCTTTCGACGGGGCTCGGTAATGAGCCGAAAACTGCAGAGTTTTGGGCTGGGCTCTGGATCCTGCACTACCTCGGGTACTACAGGTGTAGGTGTGCAAAGATCCGCGGCACTGCAGGGCATGTCCAGCCCCTAATCAAGGACAAGGTCATAAGTTTCTTTCAGATACTGCGCCTCTTCATCAGCATGCTTGGAGACTGACTTGAGCTGCACTCCCTTCTCTGAGGTCTCTTTCTCCATCTCAGCTCCCATCTTTTGGGCCATTTTAGGCGCCATAAACCTGGGAAGCCAGCTTTCTTCGATCCAATCCTGCAGCAAACACAGGGCGGTGCCTAAACACTCAATTAACACAACCCAACGCCACACTGCCAGTGAAATTATGTATATGAGGTATTCGTGACCCAGAGCAGCGCTGTCCTTAACACTAAAAAAAAAAAGTGCCTCCAGTACACTCGACCTTCCGCAGAGCGCCAGCCGGCGAGTAATTGCGGTTGGTCATCGGCCAACCGGCGTTGGGTAAATGCAACCTCTGTCGGTTGAGTGTTAACCGCCGTTGGTTAAACGAATCCTGCCACCAATCACCTCGGACCGTCCTTAATGAAAAAAATAAAGAAATATCTCGTTCCTAAAGGACAGCCCTAACCCAGACTCAACCCTACCCCCTGGTCTTGGGAAGCGATATGAGCTTGAGCCTTGGACAACATGACCGCATCCTAAACTTGTGATCACAAAAATGACTGGTCAAACCCACGCGATGGCACATCAAAATGATTAGGTAAAGCATGACAAAATATGTGGATCCATCAATTCCATTTCCTGCGGCTAGTATGGAAAGGGAACAGATAATTACCTGTTGCAGGGGGCCCACCTTTCCATTTTTTAAAGCGTCTGCAGACCCTAGCTGCCCAGAAAAGACCAAATTCTATTCACACTGAACCTTCACGTGCGAATATTACATATTGGCAGGGTGGGTTCCTCAACTGCTCAAAAGCACATACCTTCCAGCTGGTTGGTAAGATTCCCATTGCTCTTTCGATGCATGTCTTGAATTTCGACTGCGCAGCAAGCTTTGCAACATCCACCTGCAAGGAGTAGTGCAATCTGGGGGCTGGATTGGGCTGGGTTGGGAGTCATGGTCTTTGACGCACGGTTGGGGCTCTGTCCTTAGCCCACACGACTGGGTCAGATACCACCACAAGCACCCTGTTGCAGCCATCGAGACCCCTGATGGATCTGTCACCCCACAATGGCCCTGAGAGATGTTGTCGTACCTTTGGGCACACGGCCGCCACCCCCGCGCCCTGGGGCTCCAGAGCCGACGGCATCCCCAGCAAAGGCGGCCCGACGTTGCGCGGCGGCAGCTGTCGGGTGGCCACCACCACATGCTTGCGCATGTCATCAATCTCCATCTTCCAGATGGAGGTCAGGAGATTGATGAGGACCACGCTGAGGGGGCACCCCTGCAGAATGCCATTGGTGGCCCGCCACCACTCCCCCAGGCTGCCCGCCAGCCTGAAGGCGCGCCGCAGCTGCCGGTACATGGCTGCCAGGGCCCGCAGCGTGACCCGGTCCATGCCCAGCTCTCGGGCCAGCCGCAGGACCACGGCCTGCGGGATTATGTCAAAGCATTTGACATAATCCAGACTCAGGCCGGCCAGATTCCACCCCTTCAGCCGGGCCAGCTCCAGGAGGACAGCCGTGACCCCCGCCCTGTCGATGGCCCCCCGGCAGGGGCGGAAGCCGTAGGCCTCAGGGTGGGCCCATGCCTCCTGCCAGAGCAGGACATCCCGCAGCCGGGTCCCTGCCCACAGCCAGTAGACCATGGACAGGACTCTCAGCGGGCGGGTGCCCAAGGGGCCCTCTTCCCCGGGTTTCGAGATGAGGGACGTGTACCCCTTGGTGAGGAACCCCGGCCACTGGCCCTCGTCCTCCACCAGCTGCAGCCAGTCCAGGGCCCGGTCCTGCAGGCCCAGCCATCGAACCCCATGGAGGAGGGGGACATGGCCCGCAGTCGCTTGCGCAGAAGAGGGAGTGTATCCACCCCTGTGTCCCACTCACTATGAAAACGTTTGCTTCATACTTTTATCGCTTCCGAACACCCAAGAAGGACGATGAAGGGGCACGCTTCAGAAACGGGAAATTGTGTTTGGGAACCAATGATGCAATATGCGCAACACCAAATGCCACGCACCAAACCGCCCACACTCCTGGTACGACCTTGCATGAGGGCAGGATATCAAGCCAACAGTGTAGGTCAAGAAATCACACCCGCTTAATGGTCAGCTGCATGACGAAGAAGGGCCCGTCGATGTACTTGCATACGGCTTCTGCAGTGATTCCTTTACTCAGCATCTTCCATTCCATTTCTATGGGCATCTTCTGGCTCATTTGTTTGGCCGCATTGCTGGGTTTGGCCACCGTATGGGCAGCAACTTCGGCAACCTTGGACTGTACCTTTGCCTGAATCTTGCCCTTAATCGAGTCGGGATTCAGAAGCGGCGTGTTCTCCTGCACAGACAGGCGAGCTTCTATTGATAGGCGAAGGAGGTGGGGGGGTTTGGTTTGGTTTGGGTCAACGCCTCCCCCGGATGACCAGGCCCACGGTCAGCGCAACCGTCCTTGCGCGACTCGACTGGGTTGGGCGCTCCCGGCTGTCGCGATCTGAAGGCGTGCCGGACTGCTGACAGCCCCCGAACCCCGCGGTGGCACACGCGGGAGGGAGATACCACCGTGCCTGTGTGTGTGGTGTGCGCGCTACTGGGGTGCCTTTGGGTCTGGGGGGAGGGGGGGCGATATGTGTGTGGGGGGCGGTCTGTCGCCTGGTGCTCCAGGCGCCGGCAGGGAGGCAGTGGGCGCCTGACGCTGAGCCCGCCGGGGGAGTCATCGGCCTGCACACGCCTCCTCCAGGTCAACTGACATGCCGCTGGCCACCCCACGACTGCCTGGGGCACGGAGGCGGCTAAGCCTTGCACTCGACTGGGGGCCGCCCGCACTCCTTGACTGTGTTGGCACAGGTGGTGCTGCTCACGGCTGAGTGGCGTCCCACAGTGGATTGGCTGCGCGGTTGGAGGGGCCCCGGGGCACGCTAAGCGCTGCCCTGCCCCCGGGCCTGCCCGGGTTGTTCACCCGAGTGGCGGTGCCACTGTCCACGTAAGCGGGGGGGCCAGAGGGCACACCACCCAAGTGACTGCTCCCTTTGGGAAGGGGTGGGGGCGCAGGGGTCGGCAGGTGGCTGTCTGGCCTCCAGGGGTCGCCCACAACTGCACTAGAGTGCACGGGGCTGTGCTGGCCTAGGTGTCTGTGATGGAGTTGGAGGGGCGCGCGCACACGTGGAGGTTCCCTGGGCAGGCCGCTCAAGGGATACCCACAGCGGTCAAGCTGTGAGCCCTTCACAGCCTCCACTTTTCACGACCTGAGGGCGCCAACTCCGTGCACCCCTCTCGTCGGGGACGCAGGCTGGGGGGGGGGGGTGTAGTGTGGTGGATGGGTCTACCTGTCCGTTCATTGGCTCGTGGTGCTCACTTGTTTGGGAGAGGAGGACCACCTGCTGGGTTACCATGCGGATCCCAGATCCCAACAAACTCGTCGTTCGGCGTCCGCCCCCTTTCCGCGAGGGGAGGGACCTCGATCACCATGTGTCGGCCTGCAGTGAGGGTGAGAGGGCATGCTGGGGGGGGTGGGGGTGCCGGGCCTGCTTTTGGTCCGGCCCCATTTCTGTTGGGGGGGGTAGGGGCAGCAAAAGGTCTGCTCCCCTGTTTCCTGGTCCCCAAGGGGAACCAGCCCACGGCCTGCATCCTCGCTTTGTGGTTGCTGAAATTTGGGCCGACAGAGGGAGGTGGGGGGGGGGGGGGTCCAGCCCCCCGCCGTAACCTCCTGCTTCAGAAGGGGAACCCTAGAGCCCAATGTGACGGCCACGGCGGGGGGGGGGGTCCCAATTCAGAAAGGGGGAAATGAAAACCTTGCAACCAGTGCAATGAATACCTCCAGAACAGTCACACTCGTCATTGTATTCAACGACCATTGTTGAACTCAAAACAATTGCTCTTTGATTGAGGGCCGTGTTGATTCAGTCCCGGTCAGGTCCTGCTTTAATTGCACACTATGAAGTGTGCTATCGCCACTTGTTGGAATTTTGGAAATTGACAGTCCCAAGTTCTACAACGGCATTCTCACGCTTTTTGTGGGTGCCCAAGCGGTGTTGTGTGTCCGTTGTGGTCCATGGTGGAAAGATGAGGTTGTTTGACCTACAGTCAGCCCTCTCTCAGCATGCTCTTGCCTATACAAGAATTTAGAAGGATGTTAAACCCAGGGGTCAAACTTGGGTCGGGCATAAGGCATATGCACCACCGGTAGTTAGACGTTGGCATGCAACACACATGCTAGGGCTGTCTTTACTCGATGGCTTTTGGCTTTTCCTGTTTTCAATTAAGAACAGCCCCCAAGGACAGCCTCTGGGCTGGTAGCTAACCAGCAACCGCCAGCGGTTACTGGCCACATTTTTGTGCATCAACCACCCACTGCAGGTGAAGGTTCGAATGCCTTCTGATTATCATTGACCGTTTGGGTGAGTCTGTTTTTCGCCTAGGGACAGCATTGCACATGACACACACACACGCGCGCGCGCGCGCGCAGTCACAGCAGCCCCTGCACACTCGTGGATGCAACGGCGCTCACCGCACGTACCCCCCACGCCGCTAGCCCCCAAGCGACGGAGACCCAAATCCCCAATCCCCCCCTCCCCTCCAGCCCCACGGCCGCATGGCATGCAGGTGGATGATGACACAGCGGTGGTGAGGACCCTGTTCTTGCAAGGCCACAGGCGTGCATCTTCGGAAGTCACATGATCCCGCTATACCACAGCGGTTCTGACCCCGTGGAAAGACGCAATAACAAGTATATGCACAGCCCCGCCCAAGTGCCGGGCTAAGTATGCCGGTTGCACTACCGCCACACATGGGTCTCCCTCGTTAATAGTAATCCCCATGCTGGCCTCCCAGCTGACGGGTACATCGAGGGTGCCATAGAATTTGGTTGAAAGCTACCCTCGATATACCTTTACACAGCGAGTATACAATATACAGCGCTAAACCTGGCCGCGTATGTGACGATGTACAGCAGCATAAAAGGCACACAGCACCACTCCACTGCACCTCCACAAGTGCTCTCGAAATTCAGTCGACATACTTCCAGACAGCAAAAGTCGGGGAGCGGGCTTTCTTCCCACTTGCGTCTTCAATAACTGCTTTCACTGCCTATCTTTACTGATGTCAGTCGGTCGCGCCAGCAGCCAAAGGCCGTGAAAAAGTTAGTCCCAGTTGCCCTCAATCACTGTGCGCACACGGGCGGGCCTCTTACTTCCAGTCATTTTTCGCTGTACTGGGCCCTGCTGGTTACCACTGCCAAGGCACCTCCAAAAAACAGAGGAGCCGATGCCGCATGCCTTGGCCGGCCTGTGTTTGCTTGCCCTTGTGGCCTATTCCCCGCCCCACCACCCACCCAGCCACCCACCACCCTCTTCCCCGCACTGCAACCTGCTTCAAGTCATTGAGCAGCAGAATCTACAGATTCCTTGTGTTTGTAGGGCGAATTCCATGGCAACAAGTTGCCCCTGATGTCTCACTGGGGTGGCGTTGACACTAAGGAACGGGTGGGGATCAGGTTTTGCATTTACTATGTGGTGGTGTTGTAGCACACTGTGCTGGTAGGAAAATGTCTCATTCCAACCCTGATAATCTGCATTCCAGGAAAAGGCTCAAGGAGGCACCGAAAAACTTGCAAAAAAATGCAAGAAATTAGGACAATACGAAGCATTGAGCAATGTAAAGAATGTATACTGTTGTTTTCTCTCGTTTCCAACAGGTATGACCTTCATGGCTCTGGGCAAAATAACGCAAATGGCGCACCTGCTCGCACTATGCTTCCCTGGGTTCTCCACAGCCACCCCCTTTTTAGAGTACATCATTGACAGTTTTGGGTACAGTGTTACATTGCGTGCTGCATCACACCATATACTCAGCATCGCATCATTGTGTGTTGTATGACATTGCTTGTGCTCAGCTCTGAAATACAACGTCCATGTCTTGGCTTTCCCCTGCTTCATTCTTGTTCTGCTCCAGGCTTTCATGGGAGAGAGGTTGGAAGCCATTGTGGTTGGACCATCCCCACAAGAGGAAAGATACCTATTGATTCATCTAATGGCATTTGGTTAAATAACTCTTTTGCGCCTGCTGAGGAAAAAGATGGGGCAAATGCAGAGAAAGCATGCCAACCCTGTGCACATTGCAGTGTTGGCATGCAACAGCCCTATTTGTATCTTCACCATTTGATTGGAAGTGCGTTTTTGTGCATGAACCAATTGCACAGTGCAAGGGGCAGACCAATCTCAGACGAGAACACTTTCATAGTGGAAATTTCACATGGTTGCCTACCCACCCCTAAACTCTTGCTTGCAGTCAAACTGGTCGGGCACCCAATCCCTCACTTGAGCCACTCAACTCCAGTGCAACAGCCCTGAAATGGCAGATTTGCACAGAGCACAACAGCATATCAGTCCCACTGTGGTAGTGGACAGTGGATAGCAGCCAGCCCTAACTTGCTAACCCCTCACCATCCTTTTGCAAGAGCGTCCAGGACTTTAAAAGACGCCTGCCCACTGCGATGATGGATAGTACACAAACCTTGATCTTTTTCTCAATCACATTCTCCAGGTCTTCAACAGTAATGTTGAGGTACAGCTGTGCCATGTTGTTGAAAAAGCGTTGCACTGATTCAACAAACAACATGGAAGCAGAGGAGTTTTACAATGCAACTTACACTCACCTTCCAATACACAATCAACATGAAGTAAAATGCTCAATGCCAAATACACAGAGAAGGGACTGGAGGGGGCTGGCAGTGCGATCTTTCACCTTTGCCACACTGCGTACAAACCACACACCTTTTCCCCACACCCTGCAGTGTTGGCAAGAAGCAGCTGATTAAGTGCAGGATGGGTGGAATGTTCCTGGGGTTCCGTACCTGATTCCATTTGAGAGCAACTAGCACAGCCACTAGCGGTGTCACTCATCCAATCACCTTTTCACCTCCCCCCCTTTTGACGAATTCAGTCCAGAGCCAGATCTTTCTGTAAGCGCTTTACTTTCCAGCATGTGGCCAGCCGCGTGCCCCACGCACAGGGGTATCCACAGACTTGCAGCTCCATGTTAGCATGTGTCCTTGCCCTCCAAGAGGTTCCTTGACAAGAGTTGGGGCTCCTATTGTTCCACTGCAAGCTCAGCACCGAAGCTCTTGCAAAGGTATGAATTGTCCCTGAAATTTTTGCTTGGGTGCTGCCCGACCAAGGAGGTTGGCAGCAAATCTAGCTCCTAGCTCCGCTTTAGAACCATGGACAGTGATGCGGGCCAGCGCACTGCGTGGTCCTAACACCATTTCGTGAAAAGGATGCTACAGCCCTCTCCAGAGGGCTTGCCGGCGCGCCTGCTCCACCGGATTGTCGGCCACATCTCTGCCCAGTGTTGCGGTCTGCTACTGTGCCATTGCAGTCCCAAGCACCATCACAAACATCCCATACAACTCATACATCAAGCTACTAGGGCCTTTTCATACGGGCCCACCAGAGCCTCACACATTTGGGCTAGGCCTCCCCAACTGCTAGTGTCAAGATGGCACCATGTCCTACTAGCATCCATTGGGAGCACATGCTGGACCATATGAGGCGTCCTAGCGAACGTTGTTCTCTAGGCCAGTGCTCCACCTCTAGGTGAAATGTAGCTTTTGAAGCCCATGTTAACTCCAGGTTAAGCGAAGGTTAAGCCAGCCTGTACTCCAGTTAAGCCCAACTGAACTCAGGGTTAAACCCAGCTGACATCGGGTTAAGACCAGCTTCTGATGCCGAACCCGAGCCAATCTGGGCTTACTACAAAGTTAAGCTGGGCTTAGCCTGGAGTGAAGATGGGCGAGGAGAGTGAACATCACAAGCTACTCTCACACCATAGTCAGGCATAGGGCATTGGTGTTGGTGGGCGGGGAGCGGGGGGTTATAACCAATCCCTTAACCCTTCTCCTTCCCTCCTTGAATACAGTGGGCCGAATGCATCAGCTGTGAAGGATGCTTGTGGAAATGCTCGAGTTAGAATGGCGTTGGTGATACAAGGCTAGGGGGACAGGCTCAGTCTTGCAGGTGCAGCTGCCTCATGGCCAGGCCATCCTCAAGCGGGTCAGCTGTTTGCCCACGTGCCATATGTGGTTGGTGGCAGCAGGCGCCTTGCCCATGGCCAAGGCGCTTCACGGCCTCCAGGTGGTGGACACGCCATCACAAGATGCCTGGCACTTGGAGGATGCCGCCATCCGCATAGCATGGGGCTCATGCAGATGTCTTGGGTGAAAGAAATCGTTTCGGAGGTCATGGCACCGTGATTTTGGACGTCACCGGCCTGGCACGCCCCATATAACTGTGTCCTCTGGCTAGATAGGCAAGCATGCACAGCAGAATCAGGCAAAATGCTGGTCCAGTCTGTCCTAGAGCCCCTAACGGCCCAGTACTCACCCGATGGCGACTACAGGGCCGTGTCTGGGACTTGAACCTAGTGCAGGAGAAGCGGGGTGGCCTAAGCCACAAGGTGGAGGACAGCCACGTGTTGAGGGCACTGGTGTCCCGATCCACAAAGACATTTGGGGGCTTAGGAGGGGCTTCCACTGGGAGGCCGACGCACGGACTCCCCACAGAGACCTCCGAGAAGGAACTGGTGCTCCTCTGGGCCCTGCACAGAGGGGCATGCACCGATTGGCAGAGGGGCAGAGGGAGCGGTACAGTGATGGGGCACAGCGAGACCCGCATTGTTTGGTCTGGCGTGGGTGCGCTTGCCGAACACCCTGGGGCAGTATCCCTGGCATCCACTTGGCAATGCAGTGGGGGCGGCCGCAGTGGCCCTCAGAGGGCGCTTTCTGGGAGGCCCTGTTGCGCTGGGCGGTGGCGCTCAGGGCAAGTCTTTGCCAGCGCAAACAGCATAGCACACTCGTGGCGGGCGCTGACGGCGGCCCCTGGGGACCGCGGCCAGTGCAGGTGCTCCCGCTTTATTTGTATCTATCCCTCCACCAGAAGCTCTGGCCAGAGGCGCCGCGTTACAGCGGGTCTCTATCATGGTCAGGCAGACTGCCGCTCCATGGGTGCCAGAGAAGTTGTTGCAGAAGGGCGCCCTATGCTGGCTGGTGTGTATATCACACAGAAGCCCATTACTGCAGGGTCGGTGCTGTCCCAGATCAAGGCACACAAGTAGGTTGCATTGTAGCCTTGACATGCCCCCGCCCCTGCCCACAGCGCAGAAGACATATTTTGCTTCCATATATCAAACGAAGGCGTCTGCACACCTCGCAGATCTGGGGACGGATTTGAATTGGGATTCGGATAGTGTAGACGAGATTGTTTTTTCAGTCGTGACGCGCAAGGCACCGAACAGTAAGGGCTGGGGTATGGGGCAGGGGGTGGGGCCGGGTGGAAGCGCGGGAGGGGGCAAATTCGTGCCTACCATTGTTGTTTCACTAACCGCCAATATGGTGGGTTCCTATTGCTCAAGCACATCTGTTGGCCCAGAATCCGACCTTTGTGACTTGACGGTAAAGCGAAAAGCCCACACCGCTCATCTGACCAGAAACGCGCATCACATCCCGCATGCTGGCAACACTCACGGCGAAACGCATGTTCTGATTCAATATCGCGCAGCGGTCCCAAACAGTCAGGCTCAAAAGCCGAGTGCATTGGCAAAATTGCAGGACATCCTATGGAGCACACTGCCGACCAAAGAACATGAGAGGCATATTCGCAGGAATTTGCACTCAGTTGCAACGCCGATGGAATTTTCTGCATCATTCAATAATCCCAACCGGCATTTACTGGATTCCAAGCCTACTAAGACTGTACAATGCGATGCGAAGGCAAATCAGCCACAAATAGACGCGTTGCCCACAGTTAAGCAACCACGGCATTCGGCTGAACACCGGATTGCTACCTGGGTTCCTGATCATATTCGATCTGTCTCGTCGAAACACATACTAGAATGCATCAAACACGGCTCACATACTCCCTCAGCTCTTCATCATCACTCCTCACACCTTGCATCCCAGCCAGGTCAGAGTGGCTTCATTTGGAGCACCAACTTGTGCCACAGGATACGCCTGCATTCCTGCATTCTGTCATCAAAGGCATAAAGTTTAAGCGGAAGGGTAAAACAACAGGTGTCTTTGCGCAGCACCGTTGCATCCGACTGGTTGGAATGATAAAAGCTCGTGTACATTTAGACGACCCCATAAACACATGACCATGTACGTTTTTTTCTTCATTGCGCATGGATTTATATATATTCAAACCCTGAAACAATAGCAGGGTGTGCCGATCCACGACAAGACAATGCACGCAAAGCTTGCATTGATTTGCTTGTGCAATTAGCTCCTGTAAACATTTAGAGATTGAACGACCCTGCAGCATTCCAAGCAGAGATATGAGAGGCAGAGAGGTAAGCGATTGCAGGACCACAAAATCAAGAGTCGGACAAAAACTCTTCCAATTCATCCAGATGGATGACATCATCGCCATGTGTATCAATAGCTTTCATCAAGTTGTCCTTCTCCTTGTTTGACATCTTAATGTCCATGTCGTTCAGCGCGAGGCGAAACTCATGTCGTGTCACTACACCGTCTGCAAAACAGATGTAACATCCATAACATCCAAGCAAAAGGACCTAACAATCGCCAAAGCGCAACCCTCCTTTGCATTGATAAGCTCATTTCATGTTCGCAGAGTAGTTTCAATCAAAATTGTTCTTGATGTCGCAATCTTTCCGGCAGTGAAAGCCATTCCAAGTTTAGAGCAAAATTGGGACCCCCCCCCTTGATTAGGAACCGCCTGCAGGTGACGGTATTCCCACACCCCCGGGAACATACCCAGTGACGGTTCCCCCGCCCCCCCCAGGGGGAACACAAATAACGCATGACACGAAGCAAGACATGCACACGTGAGGGCATATGAACCACAAAAAAGACCGGAAACCGCCTGCTGAAATGCATTTGAGGCGCTCTTGAGACGGAGGCCCTGTGTGCCACTTTTTTTGCACAAGAACTTGACTTTGGCCACTGCAATGGGCTCTCCAGCTCTAGCTGTTCCACTGTTTTTCCATCACCCCGAAGGACAAAAAGTGCTAATCTAGCTGTTGCACTTATTTCCATCACCCTGATGGAAAAAGATGCTATTGTAGCTGTTCCACTGTTTTTCCATCACCCCGAAGGACAAAAAGTGCTAATCTAGCTGTTGCACTTATTTCCATCACCCTGATGGAAAAAGATGCTATTGTAGCTGTTCCACTTTTTTTCCAACACCCGAAGGAAATAAGTGCTAATCTAGCTGTTGCACTTATTTCCATCACCCTGATAGGAAAAAAGTGCTAATCTAGCTGTTGCACTTATTTCCATCACCCTCATAGGAAAAAACTGCTAATCTAGCTGTTGCACTTATTTCCATCACCCTGATGGAAAAAGATGCTATTGTAGCTGTTCCACTTTTTTTCCAACGCCCGAAAGAAAAAGGTGCTAATCTAGCTGTTGCACTTATTTCCATCACCCTGATGGTAAAAAGTGCTAATCTCGCTGTTCCACTTTTTGTCCATCACCCTGATGGTAAAAAGTGCTAATCTAGCTGTTGCACTTTTTTTCCATCCCCCTGATGGAAAAAAAGTGCAAATCTAGCTGTTGCACATATTGCCATCACCCTCATAGGAAAAAACTGCTAATCTAGCTGTTGCACTTATTTCCATCACCCTGATGGGGAAAAAGTGCTAATCTAGCTGTGGCAGTTAGTTCCATCACCCTGATGGAAAAGAGTGCGAAACTAGCTATTCCACTTTTGTCCATCACCCTGATGAAAAAGAGATCTCATCTAGCTGTTGCACTTATTTCCATCACCCTGATGGGAAAAATGCGAATCTAGCTGTTGCACTTATTTCCATCACCCTGATGGAAAAAACTGCTGATCTAGCTGTTGCACTTATTTCCATCACCCTGATGGAAAAAATTCCTAATCTAGCTGTTTCACTGTTTTTCCATCACCCCGATGGAAAAAAGTGATAATCTAGCTGTTTCACTTATTTCCATCACCCTGATGAAAAAAAGTTGCTAATCTAGCTGTTGCACTGATTTCCATCACCCTGATGCAAAAAAGTCCTAATCTAGCTGTTGCACTTATTTTCATCACCCTGATGAAAAAAAGTGCTAATCTAGCTGTTCCACTATTTTCCATCACCCTGATGGGAAAAAAGTGCTAATCTAGCTGTTGCACTTATTTCCATCACCCTGATGTAAAAAAGTGCTGATCTAGCTGTTGCACTTATTTCCATCACCCTGATTGGAAAAACATGCCAATCTAGCTGTTGCACTTATTTCCATCACCCTGATGCAAAAAAGTGCGAATCTAGGTGTTCCACTTTTTTCCATCAGCCTGAAGGAAATAGGTGATACTCTAGCTGTTGCACTTATTTCCATCAACCTGATGCAAAAAACTGCTAATCTAGCTGTTGCACTTATTCATCACCCTGATGGAAAAAACTGCTAATCTAGCTGTTGCACTTATTTCCATCACTCTGATGCAAAAAACTGCTAATCTAGCTGTTGTACTTATTTCCATCAGCATGATGAAAAAAAAGTGCTAATCTAGCTGTTGCAATCTTTTTCCATCACCCTGATGGAAAAAAGTGCTAATCTAGCTGTTCCACTTATTTCCATCACCCTGATGAAAAAAAGTGCAAATCTAGCTGTTCCACTTATTTCCATCACGGAGATTAAAAACAATTGTGAACCTAGTTGTTGCACTTATTTCCATCACCCTGATGCAAAAAACTGCTAATCTAGCTGTTGCACTTATTTCCATCACCCTGATGGAAAAAAGTGCTAATCTAGCTGTTGCACTTATTTCCATCACCCTGATGGAAAAAAAGTGCTAATCTAGCTGTTCCACTTATTTCCATCACCCTGATTGGAAAAACATGGCAATCTAGCTGTTGCACTTATTTCCATCACCCTGATGCAAAAAACTGCTAATCTAGCTGTTGCACTTATTTCCATCACCATGATGGAAGAAACTGCTAATCTAGCTGTTGCACTTATTTCCATCACCCTGATGGAAAAAACTGCTAATCTAGCTGTTGCACTTATTTCGATCACCCTGATGGAAAAAAGTGCAAATCTAGCTGTTGCACTTATTTCAATCACCTTGATGGAAAAACGTGCTAATCTAGCTGTTGCACTTATTTCCATCACCCTGATGGTAAAAAGTGCTAATCTAGCTGTTGCACTTATTTCCATCACCCTGATGGAAAAAGATGCTATTGTAGCTGTTCCACTTTTTTTCCAACGCCCGAAAGAAAAAAGTGCTAATCTAGCTGTTGCACTTATTTCCATCACCCTGATGGTAAAAAGTGCTAATCTGGCTGTTCCACTTTTTGTCCATTACCCTAATGGTAAAAAGTGCTAATCTAGCTGTTGCACTTTTTTTCCATCCCCCTGATGGAAAAAAAGTGCAAATCTAGCTGTTGCACATATTGCCATCACCCTCATAGGAAAAAACTGCTAATCTAGCTGTTGCACTTATTTCCATCACCCTGATGGGGAAAAAGTGCTAATCTAGCTGTGGCAGTTAGTTCCATCACCCTGATGGAAAAGAGTGCGAAACTAGCTATTCCACTTTT
The DNA here is from genome assembly GCA_964036045.1 of Eutreptiella sp. 'Long Island Sound 2002'. Lineage (NCBI taxonomy): Eukaryota > Euglenozoa > Euglenophyceae > Eutreptiales > Eutreptiaceae > Eutreptiella > Eutreptiella sp. 'Long Island Sound 2002'. Next base: position 54,484,696 of record OZ038390.1, read on the forward strand.
GTCCATCACCCTGATGAAAAAGAGATCTCATCTAGCTGTTGCACTTATTTCCATTACCAGGATGGGAAAAAATGCGAATCTAGCTGTTGCACTTATTTCCATCACCCTGATGGAAAAAACTGCTGATCTAGCTGTTGCACTTATTTCCATCACCCTGATGGAAAAAACTCCTAATCTAGCTGTTTCACTTTTTTTCCATCACCCCGATGGAAAAAAGTGATAATCTAGCTGTTTCACTTATTTCCATCACCCTGATGAAAAAAAGTTGCTAATCTAGCTGTTGCACTGATTTCCATCACCCTGATGCAAAAAAGTCCTAATCTAGCTGTTGCACTTATTTTCATCACCCTGATGAAAAAAAGTGCTAATCTAGCTGTTCCACTATTTTCCATCACCCTGATGGGAAAAAAGTGCTAATCTAGCTGTTGCACTTATTTCCATCACCCTGATGTAAAAAAGTGCTGATCTAGCTGTTGCACTTATTTCCATCACCCTGATGCAAAAAACTGCTAATCTAGCTGTTGCACTTATTTCCATCACCATGATGGAAAAAAATGCTAATCTAGCTGTTCCACTATTTTCCATCACCCTGACGGAAAAAACTGCTAATCTAGCTGTTGCACTTATTTCCATCACCTTGATGGAAAAAACTGCTAATCTAGCTGTTGCACTTATTTCCATCACCCTGATGGAAAAAAAGTGCGAATCTAGCTGTTCCACTTATTTCCATCACCCTGATTGGAAAAACATGCCAATCTAGCTGTTGCACTTATTTCCATCACCCTGATGCAAAAAACTGCTAATCTAGCTGTTGCACTTATTTCCATCACCATGATGGAAAAAAGTGCTAATCTAGCTGTTCCACTATTTTCCATCACCCTGATGGAAAAAACTCCTAATCTAGCTGTTGCACTTATTTCCATCACCCTGATGGAAAAAACTGCCAATCTAGCTGTTGCACTTATTTCCATCACCCTGATGCAAAAAACTGCTAATCTAGCTGTTGCACTTATTTCCATCACCCTGATTGGAAAAACCTGCTAATCTAGCTGTTGCACTTATTTCCATCACCCTGATGCAAAAAACTGCTAATCTAGCTGTTGCACTTATTTCCATCACCCTGATTGGAAAAAACTGCTAATCTAGCTGTTGCACTTATTTCCATCACCCTGAGGGAAAAAAGGTGCGAATCTAGCTGTTCCACTTATTTCCATCACCCTGATTGGAAAAACATGCCAATCTAGCTGTTGCACTTATTTCCATCACCCTGATGCAAAAAACTGCTAATCTAGCTGTTGCACTTATTTCCATCACCCTGATGCAAAAAACTGCTAATCTAGCTGTTGCACTTATTTCCATCACCATGATGGAAAAAAGTGCTAATCTAGCTGTTCCACTATTTTCCATCACCCTGATGGAAAAAACTCCTAATCTAGCTGTTGCACTTATTTCCATCACCCTGATGGAAAAAACTGCTAATCTAGCTGTTGCACTTATTTCCATCACCCTGATGGAAAAAAAGTGCGAATCTAGCTGTTCCACTTATTTCCATCACCCTGATTGGAAAAACATGCCTATCTAGCTGTTGCACTTATTTCCATCACCCTGATGCAAAAAACTGCTAATCTAGCTGTTGCACTTATTTCCATCACCATGATGGAAAAAAATGCTAATCTAGCTGTTCCACTATTTTCCGTCACCCTGATGGAAAAAACTCCTAATCTAGCTGTTGCACTTATTTCCATCACCCTGATGCAAAAAAGTGCAAATCTAGCTGTTGCACTTATTTCCATCACCTTGATGGAAGAACGGGCTAATCTAGCTGTTGCACTTATTTCCATCACCTTGATGGAAGAACGGGCTAATCTGGCTGTTGCACTTATTTCCATCACCCTGATGCAAAAAACGTGCTAATCTAGCTGTTGCACTTATTTCCATCACCCTGATGGAAAAAAGTGCAAATCTAGCTGTTGCACTTATTTCCATCGCCCTGATGGAAAAAACTGCTAATCTAGCTGTTGCACTTATTTCCATCACCCTGATGGTAAAAAATGCTACTCTAGCTGTTGCACTTATTTCCATCACCCTGATGGAAAAAAGTGCGAATCTAGCTGTTGCACTGATTTCCATCACCCGGATGGAAAAAACTGCTGATCTAGCTGTTGCACTTATTTCCATCACCCTGATGGTAAAAAGTGCTAATCTAGCTGTTGCTCTTTTTTTCCATCACCCTGATGGAAAAGAAGTGCAAAACTAGCTGTTCTACTTATTTCCATCACCCTGATGGAAAAAAGTGCTAATCTAGCTGTTGCACTTATTTCCATCACCCTGATGAAGAAAATTGCTAATCTAGCTGTTCACTTATTTCCATCACCCTGATGGTAAAACGTGCCAATCTAGCTGTTGCACTTATTTCCATCACCCTGATGGTAAAACCTGCAAATCTAGCTGTTGCACTTATTTCAATCACCCTAATGTAAAAAAAAATTGCAAATCTAGCTGTTGCAGTTATTTTCCATCATCCTGATGGGAAAAAAGTGCAAAAGGGCTAATCTAGCTGTTGCACTTATCTCCATCACTCTGATGGAAAAATGTGCAAATCTAGCTGTCCATCACCCTGATGGGAAAAAAGTGCCGATCTAGCTGTTGCAGTAGTTCCATGACCCTGATGGAATAAAAGTGCGAATCTAGCTGTTGCACTTATTTCCATCACCCTGATAGGAAAAAAGTGCTAATCTAGCTATTGCACTTATTTCCATCACCCTGATGGTAAAACGTGCCAATCTCGCTTTTGCACTTATCTCCGTCACCCTGATGGTAAAACGTGCAAATCTAGCTGTTCCACTTTTTTTCAATCACCCTGATGGTAAAAAGTGCGAATCTAGCTGTCCATCACCCTGATGGGAAAAAAGTGCTAATCTAGCTGTTGCACTATTTCCATGATCCTGATGGAAAAAAAGTGGTAATCTAGCTGTTGCACTTTTTTTCCATCACCCTGATAGGAAAAAAGTGCTAATCTAGCTGTTGCACTTATTTCCATCACCCTGATGGGAAAAAACTGCTAATCCAGCTGTTCCACTTTTTTTCCATCACCCTGATGGAAAAAAGTGCGAATCTAGCTGTTCCACTTATTTCCATCACCCTGATTGGAAAAACATGCCAATCTAGCTGTTGCACTTATTTCCATCACCCTGATGCAAAAAACTGCTAATCTAGCTGTTGCACTTATTTCCATCACCATGATGGAAAAAAATGCTAATCTAGCTGTTCCACTATTTTCCGTCACCCTGATGGAAAAAACTCCTAATCTAGCTGTTGCACTTATTTCCATCACCCTGATGCAAAAAAGTGCAAATCTAGCTGTTGCACTTATTTCCATCACCTTGATGGAAGAACGGGCTAATCTAGCTGTTGCACTTATTTCCATCACCTTGATGGAAGAACGGGCTAATCTGGCTGTTGCACTTATTTCCATCACCCTGATGCAAAAAACGTGCTAATCTAGCTGTTGCACTTATTTCCACCACCCTGATGGAAAAAAGTGCAAATCTAGCTGTTGCACTTATTTCCATCGCCCTGATGGAAAAAACTGCTAATCTAGCTGTTGCACTTATTTCCATCACCCTGATGGTAAAAAATGCTACTCTAGCTGTTGCACTTATTTCCATCACCCTGATGGAAAAAAGTGCGAATCTAGCTGTTGCACTGATTTCCATCACCCGGATGGAAAAAACTGCTGATCTAGCTGTTGCACTTATTTCCATCACCCTGATGGTAAAAAGTGCTAATCTAGCTGTTGCTCTTTTTTTCCATCACCCTGATGGAAAAGAAGTGCAAAACTAGCTGTTCTACTTATTTCCATCACCCTGATGGAAAAAAGTGCTAATCTAGCTGTTGCACTTATTTCCATCACCCTGATGAAGAAAATTGCTAATCTAGCTGTTCACTTATTTCCATCACCCTGATGGTAAAACGTGCCAATCTAGCTGTTGCACTTATTTCCATCACCCTGATGGTAAAACCTGCAAATCTAGCTGTTGCACTTATTTCAATCACCCTAATGTAAAAAAAAATTGCAAATCTAGCTGTTGCAGTTATTTTCCATCATCCTGATGGGAAAAAAGTGCAAAAGGGCTAATCTAGCTGTTGCACTTATCTCCATCACTCTGATGGAAAAATGTGCAAATCTAGCTGTCCATCACCCTGATGGGAAAAAAGTGCCGATCTAGCTGTTGCAGTAGTTCCATGACCCTGATGGAATAAAAGTGCGAATCTAGCTGTTGCACTTATTTCCATCACCCTGATAGGAAAAAAGTGCTAATCTAGCTATTGCACTTATTTCCATCACCCTGATGGTAAAACGTGCCAATCTCGCTTTTGCACTTATCTCCGTCACCCTGATGGTAAAACGTGCAAATCTAGCTGTTCCACTTTTTTTCAATCACCCTGATGGTAAAAAGTGCGAATCTAGCTGTCCATCACCCTGATGGGAAAAAAGTGCTAATCTAGCTGTTGCACTATTTCCATGATCCTGATGGAAAAAAAGTGGTAATCTAGCTGTTGCACTTTTTTTCCATCACCCTGATAGGAAAAAAGTGCTAATCTAGCTGTTGCACTTATTTCCATCACCCTGATGGGAAAAAACTGCTAATCCAGCTGTTCCACTTTTTTTCCATCACCCTGATGGAAAAAAGTGCAAATCTAGCTGTTGCACTCAGTTGCACGACCCTGATGGAAAAAAGTGCATTTCGAGCCGTTGCACTTTTTTCCATGACCCTGATGAAAAAAAGTGCAGATCTAGCTGTTGCACTTATTTCCATCACCCTGATGGAAAAAAGTGCAAATCGAGCTGTTGCACTTTTTTTCATGACCCTGATGCAAAAAATGGCAAATCTAGCCGTTGAATTTTTTTCCATGACCCCGATGGCAAAAAAAGCAAATCTAGCCATTGCACTTCTTTTCAATCACCCTCATGGTAAAAAGTGCAAATCCAGCTGTTGCACTTATTTGCATGTCTCTGAAAAAAGTGCAAATGCACCAATAATACTACCTGGTCCAACCAGCAAACACACAGGAGAACCTCAATAAATATATCCAACCTTCAAATTAAATTTGGAAAACTGAAAGTGACGGTTCGACGGTCCCCCCCCTCCAGTTACTAATCAAGAGTGGTTACTAAACAAGGGGGGGGGGATAATTTGGTAAAGAGCAAATTGGGTAATACCAGAACCATCATTTCAACGGTTTTGCTGTACCATTAAAATTCCAATCCCATCACATGAGCAGCTCACATACTTCCCGCTTTGTCCATTTGGTTGAAAATATCCATAATCTCCGGGGCAGTCTGGCGCATCTTCTCCTTCAATTCTTGCAATTCTTGTTCACTCCTTTGTCGCCTGTGTTTCCTACTCTCCGTTTTGGAAACATTCTTCTCGCGGCCAGTCAGTCCAGACATTTGATGGATTGCTTGAGAAACTGAAATGGATTGGCCAATGCAACAGTTGCGGACATTGAAGCACGCATCGCAGACGCACACTTGGAACTCACAATTGGCATCCTTCCTGGCTTGGGGAATCAACCAGAAAAGTAGAAATAAAACAAATAGAATAATAAAAGAGGAAGGCGATGTTTGCACTTCGAATGCACTTGTCAATCATCGCCTGCCTGCCCAGAAAAACCGGTTGCTTGCCCCCAAAGGCAGAGTTCAAATACAATTCAACACAAAGGTCAAATCGCCTCGAAATGCCTTTGGCAATACCCAATGGTCCCAGCAGAGCACCTCAATGGCAAACGTTGTAGAAGAGCGCCCATATTCGACAGCCATGCAATGGAAGCAGTCCCTTAGTGATGTTGAAACAGCCAAAATCGTCCCAATCCGAGTTTTGACTGCACCTCACCCAAAGTGACAAACTACGCTATGGCCAAAAGGCCAAAGCATTTGAAGTGGAGATGACGACAAGCGATTGACCACACCACTCATACCTACGTATGTACAAAACGTCCTGGTCTCTGTGCAGCGTCTTCCGTCATCAATAGACTGTGGACTTCGGCCGTTCCAACAAATGGAATTATGTCGTTTTTTCATTGTTTTATTGTCATGAGATGTTTGAGAGATTGATATTGATTTCCGTTGACCTCTGCTGGTTTGACAACAGAGATGGCAGAGTTCAGTCTGTGCACAGCAATGATGTTGCCACCGGCACCACTGCATGTATATGCAGGCATGCCAGCACTGGTCTAACCCCCCCCCCCTTGTCCAAGCAACGGTAAATGACCAGAAATTGACGGAACCAACGTGTAGTGTTGCTTGGGCAAGGGTGTTGCTTACGCGCTGTAGATACGGCTTGTTTTGTCTACGACACCTACCTTGGTCCCCATTCATTCACCACATCCATTCACCTTTTTTTTGAGGTACACTTTCGTTCGTTTGCTACTTCACCTCCATTCATTTGCCACGCAACTTCATTCAGCTCATTAAACGTACCTCCGTTCGTTTGCTTTGGTATTGCCATTTCTTGGATTGAACACACCTCCGTTGATTTGGGGTTGATGCATTTGTCAGCAAATGTCTATTGCGCCGCCTCTCTTGCTCGCCTAGTTGATTCCCCTTTGTTCCTTTTATGAAACACACCTCCGTTCGTTTGAGTAATTCACCTCGGTTCGTTTTGGGAAACACACTTCTGTTCGTTAGTTGGTGCTTGTTGCTTTGTGAGGTAGTTAATTTCGTTAGTTCACTTCCATTTGGTTTGTGAAACATGGGGTCGTTATTCTCGTCCATTCACCTTGTGTTAGGGTTGTGAAACGCATCTCCGTTGTTTTTGTACATCTTTGTGTGCTTTGTTAAGCAAAGGTAACTAGCTTGTTTTGTTCACGACACCTGAGTTGGTCCCCATTCATTCACCACATCCATTCACCTTTTTTTTGGGAGATACACTTTCGTTCGTTTTGTTACTTCACCTCCATTCGTTTGTCACGCAACTTCATTCCGCTGATTAAACGTACCTTCGTTCATTTGCTTTGGTATTGCCATTTCTTGGATTGAACACACCTCCGTTGATTTGGGGCTGATGCATTTGTGAGCAAATGTCTATTGCACCGCCTCTCTAGCTACCTAGTTGATTCCCCTTTGTTCCTTTTATCAAACACACTTTCGTTTTTTTATCTAATTCACCTCTGTTTTTTTTTTGTAAAACACGCGGTCGTTTTTTCCTTGTGCTAGGTTGTGTGGATGGTTTGTTAAACAAATGTAACTAGCTTGCCATTGTTTTGGTGATGACACCTGCGTTGGTTTCCATTGATTCACCACATCAATTCAACTTCATTCGTTTTGTGAGACACGCCTCTGTTCGTTTTGTTAAACACACCGCCGTTGGTTTAGTCAACGCCATGTGTTGCCACCTCCACCGAATTTTTTTGGTTCATTACATCGCATGGGACCCGGTACGAAACCACAAAGGCCTGCAATGTGTGCATGGTTTTTGCATTTTTTTTTCGTATAAACGTGCCACGGAAAGTTTGTGCTCTACCATGTACCCAACCGACCATGAACCAAGGTGTGGATAGAATGTAAATGGAATTGTCAAGGGCTTGCTGCCCCTTTTGGCTGGCTGGGCTGGTATTGGTCGACTTGAGGGAGCCGGCCGGTACGGGTGTAGCCGAAAACCAAAGACCCAGATCACCATCTTAAGTGGTGTACCCTGCGCCTTGATACACTGTGCTTAGGTTTTTTGTGAGGCAAGGCAACCCCTAAGCTTAGACTGCTTAGAATTGTCATTGAAGCTGCTATGACGTTGTTCGGAGAGGGAAAGAGGAATGCACTCAACTGTTTCGGGGTTCAGGGTTGTCTTTGGGACAAGTTGTATTTTACCAAAGATAGTGTTGATGGCAGTTTTGTTCCCAGGCCGTAGGCCCAGTCGTGTATTGTGTTGGGTTGGCGTTGGGGTCGGGGTTGGTATTAATGGTGGTGTCCGGGGGTGTATTTTTCTGGATTCCCATAATTTCCCTAGTGGATGCTGAATGGCAAGCGAACGAACGGCGGCTTGTTGCGACGACAGTTTGGCCAATGCCGAACTGTTGTTTTCCTTGAGGACGTGGTGCCTTTGCTTTTGTGGTCTCCCAAGTTTTCTGATCCCGCAGATTCCTGCCAGCATGGGAAACGATGAGTACGAGGCCTTATCCCCCAGACATCACCATTACACTTTCGGATGGGGTGCCTTAAGTCTCCTCATTTCTCGCCTCCTTGCTATCTTCATGTGATGCTGCATATGCGAAATCTCCTACAAGTGAAGATAGGAGGCAGGAGGCAAACCCGAAGCAAGTGCTCATTCCTATCCTTGTGCCATTGCCTGCAATTGTTGCACTTGCGTGTGTGTTGTGTGTGAGTGTGAAGGCACTCACAGAGGAGAAGAGTGCAAACTTACCTAGGATAATAGAAGCACGGGCAAGCAGAAAGCTTTGGTGACGTTGAAAGCAACACAGGAGGTCCATGGCAGTGTCTGAATGTGCAATGATTTCCAAACAGTAGGGCAGGCGATGCGGTCTACCACCCCGTGCCCACCCTCCCCCTGCACAAGATTAGCCCCCATATCACCCACCACGTCCATGGCATCCTCAGAATGTGCACTGCAATCAGTGTTGTGTGCAGGGTTCCCACGCAGTTTTTTTTTTTTAGGCTCCTTTTTTGGGTTTTTGGATGGCCAAGAGCAGCCTCAACATGGACCCGAGTGGGCCAATGCGGGCGGTGAAAAATGTAAGTCGTGTACAAAAAAAATTGTCTAGTTGTGTAATTTTTTTGCGGTACATGCATGTAATTTTTTTTCGCGGTAAGTCGTGTAAATTATGGAAAAAAAATTTTTTTTGCGGCAAGTGCGTGTAATTTTTTTTTGCGGTAAGACATGTAAATTATAAAAAAAATTGAAAAATTGAAAGAAATGAAACTTTTGCAATACATGCACAATAATATGTACGGATGCTGCTTCCGTACGGCACCCCATAGCGACCTTAACGATGGGACACCGAGTCCACAAATCACATAGCACTTTGTGTGGCCACCAATCAGTTGGGACTCGGCCAATATAACATAGTTTCACATGGTGTCATTGGCACTAGACACAAAATCAGGCCCAAGAAAAGAGTCCTAATAGGGCCATGGCCAACGCTAGTGCCACCATTATAGGCCACCAAGGCACTGGTATGGGGCCAATATAACAGCCATCTTATACGCTCCACCATTGGTACACCAAACAGGCGGAGGAAAACACAGCCCACAAAACATGCACCCACTGCAAGTAGTTGCAGAATGCACGCTTGTAGATCAAGTCGGTTTTTATGTTGCTGGACTTGGGCTTTGCACCAGGATTGGGGTTAAGCTGACAAGCGGCGCGCAACTCTGCAACTAGCTGCTTGGCTAGGTCATTGATGAAAAGCTGGTCACGCTCCGGCTGGCCAGATGCATCTGTTGGGTCGCCATCCGGCACCATCCGCCACTCTCCACAGATGAGGACCTTGGGACAGGTGTCCTCCTCTGTGGGAGTGGCCATGGAAGGCAGCGGCCTGGCCTCTGAGCTTTCCACGTTGTGCTCGGCGGAGGCCTCCTTGCCTTCAAGTGGGGTGGGGGTGGCCTGAACACTCTCCTCGATCGCCGCAAGTGAAACGTCACCCCTGCATTCTCGGGGATCCCCAAACAAGGTGGGACAAAATCAGAAGTGGCTACCTCACCCTTGCCTTCTCGGGGGCCTAAAAGAGGGCAGAAATGCTACATCACCCCTGCATTCTCGGGGGTCCCCAAACAAAGGGGGACAAAATCAGAATTGGCTGCCTCATTCTTGCTTTCTCGGGGGCCTAAAAGAGGGCAAAAATGCTACATCACCCCTGCATTCTCAGGGATCCCCAAGCAAAGGGGGACAAAATCAGTGGCTACCTCACCCTTGCCTTCTTAGGGGCCCAAAAGAGGGCAAAAATGCTGCGTCACCCCTGCATTTTCGTGGATCCCCAAACAAAGGGGGACAAAATCACAAGTGGCTACCTCACCCCTGCCTTCTCGGGGGCCCATAAGAGGGCGGAAGTGCTACGTCACCCCTGCATTCTCTAGAGTCCCCGACGCCAAGCGCGGGGACAAAATCAGACGTGGCCCACAGGTGGGCACATCGCCTACAGGCATGCATTTTCAGTAAAATTGGTAATTTTTCTCTTTGCGGGAAGGTCGTGTAATTTTTTTTCATTTTTGCGGTAAACGCCTGTAGGAAAAAATTGTCACATCGTGCAAGTCTTTTTTGCGGTAAGTTGTGTAATTTTTGTTTTCAGAAAATGTGTTAACAAAAAAATTGTCAATTTGTGTGTTTTTTTTTTGCAGTAAACGCGTGTACAACATGTAATTTTTTTTTGCGGTGATGCTTGTGACGGGCTTACACGACTTACCGCAAAAAAACCTACACAACTAGACGTTTTTTTATTACATGCATTTACCGCAACAAAAAAATTACACAAATTACAACATACACATGCGGGCGGTTGAGGCGGTGCCGGAACTAAAGGCGTACATGTGGCAAGAGGCAAACCCCAATGGTCTGATGCAGCTCCTTGCGGGACCTTAAGAAGTCAGGGCCACAGACATGTGTGTCAGATGTACCTAGGATACCAGAAGGACGGACAAGTAGAAAGCTTTGGTGACGTTGAAAGCAACGCAGGAGGTCCATAGGGGGAATGTTTGCCCGGCGCATGTCCGGCGCGCTACCTTTGTATTAAGTATCTTATCTTTAGCCTCAAGTTTATCCTCACCTTGGGAAGTCCCCCAAGTAGACCGCACTAGACCGCAAACCTTCTCTGCAAGGCACCTTGTATAAGCCGAAATATGAGAATTCAACAACACAAAATGTCACTCCCACCAATTCCAACCACCACCCTTGCCATTGTCATTAACTAGGTGCAAAGGATGGGCCAAATTCTTAGACAGCAAGAAGGTACTCCAAATTGTTTGGTGAGGTGGGGGTAAAAACAGGCAGGGGTGGGTAATGGTCAAAAAAAGATGCCTGGCGCGTGCCTAGCGCGCTAACGCTCCCCCATAGTGGTGTCTCAACGCGCAATGATTTCCAAACAGTGGGGTGTGTGATGCGACCTACCACCCCGTGCCCACCCTCCTACGCAAGAATAGCCCCCACATCACCCATGGCATCCATGGCATCCTCAGAATGTGCACCACAATCAGTGTTAATCCCCCTCCCCCATCTATGTACCCTTTGTGAACGGCCCTTCATGGAACTTTTGAATGAGAATGCGAATTTGCGCGAAAATCGGCGAAATTCGCGCGAATTTGGCAAATTCGCGCGAACTTCGCGCGAATGCGAATGCGCACGAGGATGCGAATGTGAATGCGAATCTAATTTTTCTTTGCGAATTTAGCCTAAATTAGGCCAAAATCGAGTTACAGGTCGCGTCTTTTGAATTTTTATGATTTTTTGGCAAAGTACGCATAGCAAACGGGCACAAAGACAAGGTACCACAGGCAAAACGGGCAAAAAATGAACAAAGTGAGTGTACTCATTCAAAAGTTCCATTCACAGGGGGTACATAGGAGGATGTGGCTTCCCGTTTATTTGCATCTTCTATTTTTTTATGAGTCCTGTTATCTTGACACCCTCCCCTTTGACACCCGGAATTGCTTTGTTCCGGGGCTGTGTCACTACTATTGAATCCCTTTTGTACTAGTGCCACCTGAGACACATCATGGAAACATTTGATGCTTTTGTTGTTGATATTGACGAATGTGATCTCTTGTTGGCACAACACGTCATCTTGAGTCCTGCATGTTCGCAGCATTCTGCCGTGCTTCTCTTATCTGGTGGTCTCTCTTCCATGGCCTTGCGCAGCTTCGTCCCGTTAGGGTTGCCAGATTTTCAAGTCACCAGCATGATCCTCACCTCATACCAGATTGACTCAGTTCAATGGTGATACTGTCAAGCTTCTCGGCAATCCTTTTGTTCAAGCAATCTTTCACTGTTGGATACGTCAAGTACGCTAGTAGGGGCGGCGGGGGGGGGGGGGTGCTTGGATGAACCAATGCACGTATGCCAATCAATTGTTCCCTTCAAGGGGTCAGTGAGGTTCACAAAAACATGAAGTGTCCGCAGTACATACATGATGCACAAGGTACATTAAAATTATGTTTATTGGGATAAACATGGGACATATCTCATTTTGTTGGACATCAAACGCTCAATGTGGGCAAACTTCTCACCTGCTGCCGACAAGAAGAATTGGATTGTTTAGCTGCCACCACAAACTCAATTTACATTTGGCCGTGAATCAGGCAAACCCCCTGCCAATACTCAGCCGACCCACCTGCATACCCTCCTCCCCCTATTCTGGCACAGCTAAGGGGACTTGGGGCGATAGTTAGGGGTGTCTGATCCACGGAGTTTGGTAAGGGGAGTTTGTTAGATGTGGAGGTGTGCCATATGGCATATCATTGCACTGTGTGGGCACCTCTTTGGGAGGATTAGCCATGAATTACCCCCCAGGCTGCATAGGGCGTCAATGCTTGGATGAACAGCTGCATAACCCCTGCCGCCTCGGGTCCCCATAATTGGGAGTATTCAAATAACGGATACAAAGGGCCCCAAAGTGTAAATGTTACTTTTGGTAATTGTCCTTGCTGTCAACGCAAGTACCAAAATTATCCGCAAGGAGGCAAGTCATTTTTTTGACAGCAAAAGTGACTACCAATTTTCGTCGTGTTGTAAGTAGAGTGTGTTTTTTTCTGTCGGGGTGAGTACCAGGCTTTTTCAATACTTGCCAATACGATTTTTATACTTGCCATTCTGCCCTGCTGGGCATCTGTACATCATGAACGCGCTTCACAAGGCCCCGCACCCTGGAGTGTTCCCCCGCATCTGTGCAAGCACATGGGTGCACCACTGCACACTGGGATCATACTTCGAGCGCACATTGGCAGCAGTGCACGTTTACTTGTCCACCCTCCCCCCATTGCCTCTTGGAAGTGCAAGGCAGGCTGCAGAAGGATGGGCTTCCACTACTACAGGGACCGTGCTGATCGGGTATTCATACATCTCTCTGTATCTGGTGCGTGAGTGCCATGCTGCAGAGTATGCCGGGGTGCTGTACATCCTGGTTTCGATGACGGTGAGGCTCCAGATGGTGAGGTTAGGAAAGCAAGATCGCCGTGTGACGGGGCAAGTGAGAGCACATGACATTTGAGGCGTTCTCCTGGCCCCTCTGCCCCTCTGACTTCACCCTCACACACAACACACACACACACACACACAGGTGCAACAATCACAGGCGATGGCACAAAGACAGGGACGAGCACCTGAGTGAGTTGAGTGAAACAGAACTGCAACTGCCACATGGGTCCTCAATGATCGCCTGAGCTCAGTGAGGAGGTAATTGTGCAGTGTGTGCTACTGCAGCGTGCGTTGCGCTGGGGGCGCTGGTATACACCTTCATGAGAGAGTTGGAAATCGCGAGGGAACAATTCGGTTGCTGTTGAGAACAACAAACCATAAATTCCACCTGAGGGGAAGGGCATTCTGAGGGTAAGGGCATTCACAACATCGCAACCTGTGCGCGAAATCGACTGCTGATTCCGTGCTCTAGACCAACTACCTGGATGCAAAGAAACACGGAGACCCAGCAAATTTTGATAAGCTCGTCCTGGACAAGTCTCCTGTTCCAGGCCACACAGGCTGCAGAGATGCCAACTTCTTGATGCCCGAGGTAAAAATTTCCACCAACGAATCCCTCCACCCAAACAACAGCGCAACCTCCCCCCCTTTGAGCAAGCACACCCGAGGTCGCTAGAAACCAAGCAAATTAGCAGTTCAAGGCAATGTTTTTGCACTGCATGCGCACTACGTGCACATTGCAGTGAAACCCCACCCCATGCCACCTCTGCAGGATTAAGCTCTTGCCACTGGTACAATGCACCACCCCTACATCACTGGCATCAGTGATGAGGATTATCTTTGGATGTGTCAAATGGTCCAAGTACCAGGTTGCGGAATTGCACTATCCGGTGCATAGCCTCATGCTCCTCTAGCCGCTGTGCTGCCCCATTGTCCATCTCCATCTGTGGCATGTTTTTGTGTCTGGATTATTTGAAGCCCTTCTGTCCCAGGGTTGTCCTCACCAGCACACGGTAAGGCGGAGTCCAGAACTTATGTTTAATAAATAAAACATGGGTTGAGCTCTTGCCACTGATACAAGGTACCACCCACCTCTATATCACTGGCATCAATGATGAGGATGATCTCGTCCGAGTAGGGTACTCCTGGCAATCGGTGGAGGAGATTTTCTTCTTCAGCTCCCAGAACTGCTCTTCATCTTTGGAGGTCCACCGCTAGGGGTTATTCTTTTTTATAAGATTGGTTAGGGGGGCTGATGAATAAGTAAAATTGTGTATATGGTGTCTATAGACATTGCATGCGCCCTTCTTTGGGTTGTCACAAATTTTCATGCCCTACAAGGGTTGCATCTTCGATGCGCCTGGTTTCCACCAGCCATAAACCACATCAAAACCAAGGTACTCTTCAAATAGGTCACATCTTGAATGCATAAGAAGCCCAAAATCCCTTTATGGAACAGCAAACATGTGCAAAAGGGCCAAAACTACCCTTTCCCCCCCTTGCAAACTGCCGGGTTAGCGCGCGACGGTCTCCCGGGTGGGGGGGGGGGAGACGGTCGCCAAGTGACGGTCTCCCGGGGGGGGGGGGGGTTGCAAGGGTATTTCAAGGCAAACTGTGGTACCCTCCACCGAGACCGGGGACGTTTCGCTTGGGTGGGACTGCCCGTCAATTGCACAATGGCATCACTACCATCGTCCGTCACACTGGAATTCGGCTTCAAGAAGGCATCCAATGTGGACTGCAAGCTGCGCTTCCGGGGCACATTTGCGGCCATAGTGGGTTGTGTGGGCTGTGCCGGTGTTTGGGGTTGCGGAGCCATGGGGGTAACATCTGGTGACTCTGGAGACTTGGGTGATTCAACCGCCACAGCCTCTAGCCTTGAGAGTTCAGCACTCTCATGATCCACCGGAGTGACCCCACCAGGGCGTATGTACCGAATGTGGCAAAACTGCGGCCCATTTGGCGAAGGCCCCACAACAGTGGCCAACACATGTGCACCAAGTGTGCGTGAGTGGTACCGTGCATGGTCACCGGGAGAAAACATCTTGGGTCTGAAGTAGCAACACAACACACCCATACAACGCCTTTGGAGAGAGAATATCACAGACCACACACAGGTGCTTGATTTGAAGTAATGGGAAAGCAATGCAAGGCCATGCATAAAGCAGATGGGCAACACAAACCAGCACAATACATGTTAACTAGAAAAACATGGAAGTGACGGTCTCCCGGGGGGGGGGGGATTGCAAGGGGGGGGGGAAGGGTAGGGTTCGGGTCATTGCCGACATACAAAATGGTGCACAGTGTGCGCACTCACGGCATTCCCCAAGGCCCAACCCATGCTTAGACAAGATTGTGCGTGCACGTGACGCACACAACGACAAAGCGCATGCACACCGATGTTCTCCTCCAACTTTACCCAAAGCATGGTGCACTGTGCAAGCAAAAATTCTGCATATTCTGGCTGTCCTTATGTGCTGTCATGGGCATGAAGTGCTGCAGAACAAAAGCCCTTTCCAACCTTCTGCCTCATCTTAATTAATCATTAGGCATGCTTGCCCTTTGGGGCTGGCTTCGGAGCAGGTTTCACAGCAGTTCTAGGAATGGGGTTTGGGCTTCCTATTCTTTGGCACAACCACACAAGCACCAAGTAACAAAAGGACGAGACGTGGGGATATGAAGAGGCCTAGCCCCGTAATCCCTGTTGCAGCAGGACCCCCAAAGTGGGGAAGCGATGCGGCTCCACAACCCTTAGAATATTATTGGGGTCCCAAACACGGGAAGGAAATGCGGCTACATAACTCCTGCCGTGTTGGGTCCACCACAGAATAGAGGTATAACCACTGCGATCGGCACTGCACACACCGCGCCCCCAAAGAGGAGGAGGAGGAGGAGGAGGAGGAGGAAGAACTGGAGGAAAACACAGTATCACACCAGAATCTGGACCTAGAAATTGTTCTCTGGTCATGGAATTGACGGAAGCCCAAATGTCTGAAATAAATCTTGCTCTTTGAAGTATCTTCAATACCTACCCCTGCACAAAACATAGTATCCCCTTTGAGGATTATGGACATAATGTGAAACAGCGAGTTCAAAAAAACGTTGGTGGCTGCGCTTTTAGGTGTGTGGGTGTGACATGCAACTACGAACCCTCGTTAGAGCAGGGACGGACCAGCGCAAGTTTCGGACTACAGATTTGCCAAAAGACAGAACTGAAAATAGGCATGAGTACAGTGCCTACCATGCCAAGGTCCTGCTGCGTCCGTTCCCACAGGCATTGTCAGGGAGCACAACGGGACAGCAATGCCGTGGCCTGGGGGGAGCAACACGCAGCGCCTCAACTCTGCACCCTCACCCAACGCCCCTCAACACTCCGTCCAACGTCCTGCTGTGGTGTTGCCCAACTCCCCACTGAATGCTGCCAGGTGCAGCCCCACAGCCCACCAGGAGCTACGCTCCCCCAGGAGTAGGAACAAAAAAAAAACAAGGGAAAGGCAAACGCAGAATGAGAACGTCAGAGTCGGTCGGGGACAAAGGGCCAGGGGACTGGGCTCAAAACGTGCCGGTGCTCTGGATTTAGCCCAGGCGAGATTGCACGTGAATTGCAATGAGGATATCCCACTACACTATGAAGCATCGATCCGACCGAAAAAAGCCAATTAAACTTCCCCAAATTTCCCCAGAGTCCAACAGAATCCACATTGTCCACATGACGTTTCCGGCACTCTTGTTGCGCACTATGGGCTGTCTGCGACAGTTCTTCCAACACCCCCTTTGTGGCTATCCATCGGGTGCTCTGAGATCCGATGTGCATGCAGCCTCACTGATGCATTTCAACGCCACACAAAACCTTGTGCATTACCTCTTTACATGGGGTCGCAACGCTGGGGCACACAGTTTCAGCGGCACCGGCTCCCAAGAGTCGGTGCCCGGCTTCTTTGGGACCCCTCAACAAAATCATGCTTCGAATCACTCACAGCAAGGCTCCGCAGTGAATAAACTTCAAGGCGCCATCCCATTGTCGGGCTTTTTATAGGTCGACGAAAAGCTTGGTGCCCGGTGCAACCTTCGTCGGAGGCAGCCGATAGTTGGGACGTGACTGACAGCAGTTGGCGGTTGGTGGACAGTTACTCGCAATCCGTTGACACTTGGCCTGCTGGCGGAGGGTGATCAGCTGAAGCGCCGTTGACAGGCACTTGCCGCTGGCTACTAATCGCTGACGGTTGACCAGAGTCGGTTGTTGCCGGCCACTGGTCCACTGGTGACGGTCCTCCGAAAATTCGACACAAAGACGGATTGCATCCTCCAAAAATGCACCCCCCGCGATGTCTTCACACAACGTACTGCGGGTGCATTTGCACCCCGTTCCCCCGTCGGGTCCATTGTGTGAACGAGACCTTGTTGACAAATCGTTCTCAGGTCAGTTGATAAAAACGGCAACTCTGATCCCTCGCCGGGCGCTAACGCACGTATGTGTCTGGCGTCTCGTCCGTCACACAGCGCCGCCGGTCGAACGGGAGGCGACACACGGGGCACTCGGATACCGACTTCACACAGCCCGCGCACAGCACCTTGTGTCCACACGGCAGCCGCAGACCCCGCGGCTGCTCCAGGCACAGCACGCATTCCCTCCCATTGTCTGACACGTACGGCCGGGTGTACGGCGACGGCTCCGCCTGAGCGTTTGCCCACCCCGGGGCTATGGTCTGCCCCGGCACTAGGGTCTGCCCCGGCGCGACAGTCACTGGCATATCCTCTTCCCCAGTCCGCGGGGTGGTGGCCCCCGGGGAGACCGTGTACGGGGACGTGTACGGGGAAGGCGGTCGCGGCGACCCCGACGGCTGACCCGGGCGCGTGCCCCCGACAGACCCCCCCTGCGGCAGCGACGATGTGGGCCGGCCTGAGTACGTCTTGATGCCGGTTTGAGACTGCAACGCTGCAAGCTGCTGCTCCTGCAGGCGCATCTGCTCCTGCAATCGCTTGTTCTCTGCCTGCAACCGCTTGTTCTCTGCCGCAAGGTTCTGCCGCACCTCCTCAGACACTGCAAGCTGCTCCCGCAAGCGCTGGTTCTCCAGCTGCAGGTCTGCAGTGTTCTGTTGCGGTTGCGGTGCTGAGCTGGGGCTGGGCCGCTGCGCTGCTGGGGCTGTGGCCGGGGCTGGGGGTCTGTGCTCCTGTGGAGGCTTCGGGGGAGGGCTGTAGCCTTGGTGAGTCTGAGCGTGGGGGGGTGCTGGGCTCCCTGTCTTAATTGGGCTCCCTGTCTTAAAGGCACGGTAGGTTTTGCATCGGCAGCAGTAAGCAGTGGTTGTCCCACGTTTTTTACCGCAGGCAACACCGAGTGGCCCTATCTTTCCAGATCCACAATGGTGATGATTGCAGACTGCACATGAGGTAACCATCAAATGCAGGATACCCAAAAAATGGTGAACCCTGCAAAAACAAAAAAAAACCAGAAATAGCAGGGCATTTGTGATCCAACATCAATGCTCACGATGGTGCATGTTGATCTGTCGATGGAATCGTGCCTCTGCGCTGTGGTGCAGAAAAAGACAGGTTTTGCTCCTGCATGAAGCCCAAATACTGAACGTTTGTAGTGAAGTGTGTTCCAGTGGCCTGGGCTAAAGGCACTACAACGAAGCACGTAGACTCTTCAATTCAGCCATCAACTGGAACGAGCCGTTAAAAGGCGCAGAGCAACAAAAAAGACACGCTATAGTCGCGTTTCAACCTCCATTCCTGCATGTGCCATGCGCATAGTGTGCGATGAATCTAACCTGTGGGCAGCTAAACCGTTCAGATTGCTCCTTGATCGGCTACTTGTCGCTCGGCGAGTCATTTGGTTCCAAGGAGGCTTGACGTATCCATCACAGTCAGGGCGGACAGTGACCAGGAGGACACGGCTGACACCAGGTGACAGGGACGGGGGGGGGGGGGACAACCCTGGCCCCCCAACATGCTATGTTCATTGTAAATCAGCCATTTAGTGGCCTTCATGCTTCATGCTTCAATAGCCGTAATGCAAATGCATATCTAACACATAGGGTGGTCTTAGGACACTTGTAGGGTGCAGGCTGGGGGGCTGGGGGGCTCTCGAAAATCGGATACCATACTGAAAACCTTCTTCCTGGGGATTTTCAAATAAGGTTTTTTTTTTTGCAATCAAAGACAGCAGCTGTGCAGTCCTTGATTTCTCATGCACATGAGGTACAGAAGGAAGTGCATCAAGGCAGTCCTGCACTCCCAATAAGCATGTGCTGGAGGCAAATAGAAAGTGTTGACGGACAGATGCCGAAGTGTCAGGAAAGCCGAAAAGTGTAGTGGCTGGGCCAAGTGGCATTGCAGCAGGGGCCACGACCAAGAGACACAGAAATCAGCGCACACCCCCTGTCCTAGGGTCTGTGTGGACTCGGGGTACTCTGAGACTGAGAACACGAAAAATTGTGGTCGCGATGCACACAGACTGATAGGCTGTGGGTGTGTCAATCTATGACCACTGTCACACTGACTGGCAGGCTGTCAGTGCGTCAATGTGTGATTATTGTGCACACTAACTGACAGGTTGTCGGTTGTGAACGCATCAACTTGTGATAACTTTGCTCACAGACTAACAGGCTGTGGGCACCTCAACTTTTGGATCCCTATGTAGATGAATAGGCAAGCTGGGGTACATCGACATGTAATACCCAGGCGCAATGGCTGACAAGCTATGGTGATCATAGTGCAGACTGCCTGCAAGCTGTAGGCGCGTCAACTTGCCCCGCCCCCCCCTTGTATAAGCTACGCCAAAGTCCCAAATTAATACGGTCCCTACGCCTACTGTAGCTTGGACACGGGTGTAGCTTGCGCGCGACACGTACAACTACCAACACCAGGCACCCACGTTCAAAAAGAGAGGATTGCATTGTGAGCTGGTGCAAGAAAGGGGCATATAATGCACAAACATCCCCAAAATCAGAGCTATTTGGGTCAAGTGGGCAAACACTCACAACAAATGTGTCCATGACTCTATGTGACTCGCAAATCCGTCACCAAACCCATGTCTTATGTGGCTGCACTACGTTTGGTACCGAATTAAAATTGGGTCCCAAATTAATACGGTCCCCACGCCTACTGTAGCTTGGACAAGGGCGTAGCTTATACAAGGGGGGGGGGCTGCGATCCTTGTGTAAGAACTGTGTAGACTAATTGAAAAGGATCATGGTGCACACTGATTGATGGGCTGTGGGTTTGTCAAGTTGGCGACAATTTGCAATCCCCGTGGAAGATCATTGACAGACTATATGGCCGTGGTTGTCCCCACCCATGCAGCGAACAATTCATAACTTGGTCACGAGCAGAGCCACTAGAACAAACAAACCATACACTGCACCCTTGTGTGCTACAGTGTGTGTGAGTGGATACTGAGTATAGGCAGGTGTAGGTGTGTGGGTGTGGATGTGTAACAGCGTGTGCACACCGCCATCAAACAAAAGAGGTGAGGGTTGAGGAGCCCCCGGGTTTACAGGGGAATGACAAACCCCAACCTCACCTTGACATTGCGGCATTTGTGTGTGCCGTATCCGGATGGGTGTACGTTGATTCAAAGCTTGCGGGCAAGCAGGCACAGAAAAACTCCTCAGTGGCCGGCCATAGGCTGAAATGTGCATAGCGTGACGCAAAAGGACAGGGCGTGCCACCATTGGTGCTGAAGTCACACACGTGTCTATTTATTTGTCACCAACCCATCAGACACCGGACGTCATAATGTGCGGCTGAGGTCGAAGGGGCGTCCACTAACAATGCACGAGCTGGGGCTTAAACTTCCCTCATGGTGTACAAGCATGCCATCCTGATGCTACGCACCATTCACATTTGCCCTTCACCTTTCGTAGTTCTGCTATTGCACACAGAAAATCAGGAGACACCGTGCAAGACATGCTGAGAAAAGTGAGCGGGCCCAGGCACAAAGGGCTTGGGCGTGTATCACTGGTTGGACATGGCAAGCAGGACATGCCTATAATTACAACAACAACAACAAAAGAGCAGCAATAAAAAAGGGAAAGCCCTCCCACTACCATGCGTGGACACAGGTGGAGCTGCAGGACCCCAGAAGGCACAACAAGCAGCTAATCCCGTAAACCGTGGGGTGATGACGGGAGCGGGTGGGGCAAGGGAACAAATTTTTTGGCTGGAATTTCCGCATGAGCAGGAGACGTTTAAACTTAAGGCACGTTTGATGTTCCCAACCGCCGCGGCAGCCCAAGGCAATTGGGATGGAATACCCCACGGGAAGGAAAGGGCCAAGAAAGTGGACCCCAGGGTGTCCCCGGGCCTGAGCCCAAGCCTAACCCCAAGCAAGTCCCCAAAGTGGGTGCACGCCCAACCGCAGATGGGACCGCCCCAACCCCAGAAACCCAAGCCCTGGGGGATGACCCGGCTGAGGAGGATGGCACGGTTCTTTGTAATGGATGAGGCAAAAAAAAAACAGCGAAGTGCTTGTTGCTCTGCTGTGTCTGTGTTGTTCGTGGAGGTCAACAATTTCGTTCATAAACGTTCGTAAAACTGCTCATTAGGCTTCAAAACCCCAACTTCCGAGTTATCAACAAAATCATGGGTAAAATACAAGGAAAAAAGTTACAAAATATATTTTGTGACCGACAATACAATGTTTTCCCCAAAAATCATGAACACCCCCCCCAAACCATGACCTGGGGCAATACCCAAATGCAACACCTACAACCAACGCCTATCCCACCACGACCACAACACCAAATGGTCCCTGAAACGCTCATTGTAGATGCATTCTATGCAACCAACTACTACCCGGTACCGACTAGCCAGTGTTCTCACCTGATGTTGTTGATGTGAGTGTTATATGATAGAGATACTCTGATCTGTGCCTCCGCCCGCCTTTGGAGCGCACATTATGATGCATTGTGTGAAATATACGACAGGAAGGAACGCATTTTTGTATTGCATGGGGGATTACGCTCCCTATGCCATGCCTCAATATGCTATTGGGCAACAACTCCTTGAACCCCAGTAGACGTCAATCCTTTAATTCCACCACAGTTGCAAAGCTTGATTTAATGTGCCAAATGCAATTGCCCCCCCAGGACATGGGATGTCTTGGGCTTAAAAGAAGCGCAGTCCCATAAATGGCGCTGTGGCCCTTGTGGTAAAGGACCTTCTGAGGACTGTGGTAGACATGTCTGAACAGATGCAGTGCAAATAATACCTGTGCACCAACAAAAGCAAAACGGTTCCACACCAGTGGGTGCTAGTCCAGAAATGACAGAAACGGTAGCTAATGCAGTTCGGTTCCGGTGAGAGAAATTGCTGGGATTGAACGTAGGTTAGGATTAGCGTCCAGATTGTGGTCTGGTCAAAGATTGTGATAACAGCAATACCCGTCGTCGCGTTTCACATCCTTTCCAAGATTTGAGTGGCCGAAGCCCTCAGGAGGCAGGGAATTCCTACAATGGCGGCCTCGTGGCATTGCATTTTCCAGGACAACAAACCCCAGCCCCTTCACTGGCGGATAGTCATGACTTGCAATCGCTTGGCAATTGACGGGAACTTTGCAACCGGACTGAATGCGGCCTAATAACCCTTTAGCAACGTGATCCCCACAGTTGAAAGGTAATCCCCATTATGCTGCAAAAAGACAGGTGCCCCAAAAGGCTCAAAAAAGCGTCGAAAAAACCAAAGGAAAAACATTATGCCGCGACCCGCTTGCTATTCTTTGTTCCATAATATGTCGGAGAATCGCCCCCAAGGGCAAAATGGCGCAGAATCTGCGTGGCTCGACCGGAAGAGCTTCAAACTAAGATCAGCCTGCATGTCGGGCTGGGTGGCCAATTCCAAAGTCACCTATGCACCTACATAGGCCAAACACAGGCATCGGGATATAAAGGGGCAAAGATTACTTGTTTCCAAAAAGGATCCTGCTCAAAGAAGTGCTTTTGGCCCACACTGCGCTTGTTGTAGCACGATCGGAGCCAGGCAAAATCCTGAAAGGTCTTGAAAATGGGGCATTAGGGGGATTTGCAGAACACCTTGAGATGTTCCCACAACAGCTTCAACGACGGTTTGTCGGCCAAAATGCCAAATGGGCTCAGAATGTGGCTCAGAGATATTTGTTGGAGCATCCCAAACGGCTTTGTATTGCCTTTAGAAAACCATGTTTTAGACCCATCTAGTACTATTTTTGGCACGACATGCGTTTTGACCCATTTCCCCCCGCAGCGTAAAATCAAGTGGTGCTTCAAGAGGGATTTCATTTAGAGGATATTATTACCCCTCCGTAAATCTGGAGCGAGCAGCAACAGCAACATCAACATCAACAAGCAAGCAAGCACGGCACTGTTTCTGGCCATGACACGGTCCCATCACTTCAGGCTGTTCTCTACTCAATCAAACTCTGGCATGGTGATGTGCCCTGCCGAAACCCACAGTTTGAGCCAAAACTCAACCATGCTGGCTCAGGCCCCAAGGCAGGGTTGGGTTGACTCAGTCAAGTCAGTCACGAGTCACGATTGTTTGAATCAGTGAAGACAAGTAACAAGTCACGCCGCTCTAGTGGACTCAGTCAAGTCAATATGTCGAGCGGTGACTGTGACTGGGCACTACGAGTCACTGATCGCCGGTTCGAATCCCACTGTGGTTTGTACCGTGGCGCGCTCTCTCAGCTTATGGGCGATGGGCGAGGAATTGGTCCATTGCTGGGATCGGCGGGGATTGAACCTACGAACCTACTTTTAATGCCAATGTCACCGTACAAAACTGCAGAACAGTCTTGCGCTTCGAAGGTCATCTTGTGCTTTTGCATGCTTTGTGGGGTGCCGGCTTCCGAGGGCACCAAAATTTTCAAAAAACATTGAGTATGCTCTCTGAGTCAAGCTTTTGGGGCGACTGAGTCATGACTGAGTCACCAGTCACGATCGCCGATGACTGACTCGAGTCAGTCATCAGTCATCAATTGTTTGACTCAGTCAAGTCTCAGTCACCACCTATCGTTTTTGACTCAGTCAACCCAACCCTGCCCCAAGGACTGAATAGGACGGTAGCGGGAGAGCTAGGTGCCAAGGTGGGGGGGCCACAATTAGGCGAGTTGAACGCTTCAGCGCAGGGGGGGGGGGGGGGGTCGCGGCCCGTACTCAAGTTGGTGTTGCGCAACAGGCCGGCGACGAATTTGTGGCCAAGCAGACATTTATTTCTTTGTTTCGGAACGGTATGAATGCGTTTTTTATATCATTATGATTGGAACATACATAGTTTTCATTCTGGTACAATTTACTGCTGGATCCGGCATAATTTGGCATAGTTGCCGAAATGGTGCATTCTATGTAGAGTTGAACAAGACTGAAAGCTGCGCACTGTTCGCTGTTGCTCCGTCTCCTTGGCCACAAAATAGCCGGTTCTGAACTAAGGTGTGTTGGTCTGTGGAGTGCATCTAAGGATTTGCTACTAGCATTTGTAATGCTTGCATTTGTACATCCCAAGTGGTAGTTTGGCCAAACCACTTGTAATGGAGTTCTAAACGGCCAAGTACCTTTTAGGTTACGACACTCTTGTTGTTTTTGGAAGCGGTGGCCCTCCATCCACTTTGATGATCACCAATCTACGTGTAATCTATGACCATACCATATATGTCATATTTTGGCCGTTGGAGTTTTTCAACAAACTTTGTACCACAACGTTAGGCATGAGTTGGGCTATCCGATTACGTGTCTTTGCCACCGCATTGTTAACCCGTTGACGTAACGATCGCAACTTTTTGTTGGGAGCGATCGTCCGCTTATCTTACTAGGAATCATTACGACTAGGAATCATTACGACACTTTTTTAGATGAGGCAAACGACGTTGTGGCATAGAACATCACCAACCGCGGTTGCTCCCCTCCTCGAGATGCCCGTGTTCAAAGAGTTGGACACTTGGTATACCAAGTGTTGGAAGTTGTATCAAGTTTTGAATCGGGTGGAAAAGAAGAATGGTCAGCAACTTCAACTTCAATTCAACGTTTTGTGGAAGAATGAGTTCAAGGCAAAAGCCGAAGAAACATTTGAACGATTCAAGAAAGAAGTTGAGGAAGAGATCCAGAAGTATACTAATTCGCGATTTAAGTTTCGCCCGGCCCCTCCGCTTCGTTCTTATTTTCTGCCCTTGTGCTTGCCATTGCGCCCGAGTTGGGATGCTTTTCCTCGTCTCAATGAAACGGATGAATCCGTTGCTGTGCCCACGCCTGTTATGCATTCCAATTGTTGGTTAGGTGATTTGCCTCTACGGATTCATTGTCGCAAGGCAAATAGTTTGAGGGAGGATTGTTTGGAGCTTGCCCACACGGTTGAGGGGTTGATGGAGCAGTACAAGGCGTACACGCGCGACGCCAAAAAAAAAACGGAGCTTCGGAGTAAATTAGAAAGGTTGGAGGTGGCTCAACGGGAGGTGGTGGTGGCCTTCAAAGAGGCCAATGAGGCCGAGTTTTTTTCAATCTCGGACAAAGAGAGCGTTGCCTTGGCTACTCTTCTAGCTTGGCAGCATCAAGCAAAAGATATCCGAAAGCATTTAGGCCGTTGGGTAAGTTGTTTTGTGCCCAAGTACCATGTGTGATGATTCATTTCAAGAGCCAAGGTGCCGTTCTTGTGGCACGCAACCGGTTGTTGGATGTCCAGGTGGAAGCTCTTGCTATCGAACCGGAACAAAGTGAAAGTTCTAACAAACCTCGAGGAAGAAAGAGGAAAGTGGAGGAGCGCATTCCCGAGATTCTTGATGTGTTAGGAACCGCGTTGGATGAACTCACGGATGCACGTGCACACAAACGTAGGCATGATGATGTGCACCATGTTGGCATTACAGCTCCTGCTTTGCATGCATATTGTACGAGGAAAGGATACACTTTGTCCGTTCAAGCGGTTCGCGAGTTCTTCCTTCCCCCGTGTTCGGATCATGGCAATGCAAGAAGATTCAAGGGTCTCTTGCCTTGGCGGTTGTATAACCCAAAACAGGATTTGCATGCGGACCACATTGATGCGCATTATTTGTGTTCACAAGTTCGTCTCATTTGCGAGATGGCTTTGGAGAGTTTGGAAGCCACCATTTTTAGTGTCGATGCCAAGGCTCTTGTAAGGTGTGGTCCGGACATTCCTGCGGTTTCTGAGAAGAACAAGGTCAAAGAATTCTCCCCATGCACTCGCGCTGCAAAACCAAAGCACGATGGTAAGTGGGAGGGGGGGATCCATTTGCCGGACCACACTTGGGCACCGGAGTTGACTATTCATCCCTTCGGTATCCTTCGTGTAGAGGGTGACATGGGTATTGAGTTTGACAAACTCAACCGACCACGCGGCAAAATACCTCGCACGGGCCCATTGACATTCTACTTGCGCTACGAGAGCAATTCTTTCTTGGACGCAAGTGACCTGCTTAAGCAAGTGAAAGAGGCAAACAAACCCGTGACTGTATGCATTGTGGATAACTGCAAACAGGATTTGGGACCCGCTGGTTTGGTTACTTTCTTTGCGTGGGCCCGTCTTTGGCTTGCCTCTCCGAGTGATGTTTTGATCGTGCTCTCCTATGCCCCCAAACAAAGTTTTAGGAATTTCGTGGAATTGTTGTTTGGTTGGGTAAGCCAAAGGCTAGCCGGTCATTGTTTTAGTGATGATAAGGATGTGGCACGCACACAGATGAAGAATGTGGTAGACGGTGTTCGCGATGGCTTCCCTGTGCAGTGCCACCTACCGGACGATGCCGGACGGTGGGCGGATTATGATACTATTGCCGCTTTTTGTGCAGCGTCGAATAGTACCATCCGCAAAAAGGCGGAGCTTAAGGAGGTTTATGGTGAATTCAAGTTTTTCTTGGCACATTGTGATCGGCGCCACAATCTTCTATCTTTTAGGCGGTGTCGTGTTCCCTCCTGCGCTTGCATGCGGAATCATCCAAGCTTATCGACGATGTTTGTTGCACGCATGCAACAAATGGGTGACGTGCTGCCGAGCCCAGTCCCTGACCCCCAGCACCCAGGCCACTACGCCACGTGGCAGCAAATGGCGTATGATGCCACGCTGCGGGCGAAGGCCGATGAGCACCAGCCCACGGCCATGTTGAACGGCCATGGTGCATGTGCCCAATGCCGGTGGGTGTTCACCAGCAAGGGTGACAAGGCACACCACAACAGGTTGCGGCATCCTGCAAGTGGCCAGCTCCTGGATGAGTAAACATGTCGTGTTGTTGACAAGCTCATTGGAGAATTTCTTTGCTCTTTGTTGTCTATGCATTGCATTGCAAAGGAGGGAGGAAGAGAGCTAAAGTAGACGAGAACCAAGGTGGGGGGGGGGGGGGACTTTAGCCCACGGAGGGAGGGAGGGAGCCGGGGGCAGGAGGGAGGGAGCTGAGGGAGGGAGGGAGGGAGGGGGGTCCCAAGGGGGGGGGGGGTCAGACCCTGTACTCAAGTTGAAGCGTTCAAGTGGCCTAATTGTGGCCCCCCGTGGGTATCTGGCTGCAGCGCGCGGCGCCCACGGCTTATAAGGATTTGCCTGCAGTAAACAATTTGTCGCAGAATGCGATCTGGGAGAGTCGGCGGCTCCGCAACAAGTGCTTGGACAACAGCTTCTTATTGTCGGCTTGTTAAGTTTTTTGTTGCCGGCAGTTGGCGGTTAGCCCTGTCTTATCAAATCACTTCAGAAGATTTATTGGGTTTCGCTACGCCAACTTCCGTGAAACTTTTATTATTATCTTTATGTCGTCGTCTTCCTCTTGCTGGACATGGGCCCATTTGGGGGCCGAAGATATCACGGTGCTGGATGCCGCCTGGAAGGCATTTATGGCCGATTTTCGTAAATTGTCAAGGCTGGTGCCTATTGAGCTCCGGCAGTCGGTCGTTACTGCTGGTCAACGTTGGGAAGGCCGCGGATATGGAGTTTTTACTTTTAGTAGATTGCTTTTTGATCTTTGCGGCCGTGGAGTGTTGGCATCAAGTTTTGATGCATATCGCAACGTTATACTGGTTGCCTTGGCGTTATACTGGCAAGTCCAAGACATGCCTATCATTATAGAAGGAGAGGCAAAAGATGCAGCATTTGCTAATTGCGCATCTTTAACTAAAGAAGATGATGAAAAGCTTAAGGATGTTCCTAATGATAACGAGGAAACCCCGGTAGCTATGCCATGGGCTTTGTCCACACTTCCCTTACCAGAAACTTACAAGCGCATCATGGGCAATTTAAAACATTCTTTGGAAGATGCGGATTCAGCTCGTCTTTTGCGTGGTGTGCCATTTTTTGAGGGCTTGTCGAGGGATGCTCCCATAAATAATCATCACAAAGATTCCTCTTTCCCCGCTGAGCGTGTGCACCGTGCATGGGAGAATGAAATTTATAAAGCCTTAAGGTTATTGGTCCAATTGGACATTTCTTTGCAACCCGGTGGTGATTCGGATTTGGAACCCGAGGAATCATGCGAACGCCTTTTTTCAATGCTTTTTGACGTGAGTCTCCGGATTCAAGAATACCGCAAGGGACGTTCCATCCCGAACGCTATTGCCCCCAAGAATCCACTTTTTTCTAAGGAGGATTTGGCGCTTGCTAGGACAGCCAACGATATTAACAAGCAAAGGCCTTTCCGCCCTTCTGGAGGTTTCTCTTCTTCTCAAATGAACCAAGAGAGTTCGGGGCGGTTCGGGGGTGATCGACGGGATCGTTTTCGAAACAATCACAACCGCAACCGCAATCCGCAAGGAGGAGGTGGCTACAAGGGCAACCCCAACCGCCACCGCGGCAATTCCAAAAAGCCCGACTTCCGTGGAGAGTCAGCCGAAGGTTCGTAGTGGGGTCATTAGTGCGTTGGATGCGCTTGCCATTCCCGATCGCTTGCGTGCATGCATTTCTTGGTGGCGCTCGAATGCCCCACGACGGTTGGTGAATATTTTGCAACATGGCGTGTTTCCACGTTTGTCTCTCCCATCCTTCGTGTTAGGGGCAAGGGTCGTGCACTCAATTGAGGAATTAGCATTTGCTCGTGAGGTCATTCAAGAGTATTTGTCTTTAGGGGCCATCGAGCCTTGTTCTCTTTCCGAGTTGCAATTTTCCGTACCTTGGTTTGTGGTGTCAAAGGTTGAGCCATCCGGCTCCACCAAACGCCGTTTCATTACCAACATGAGACCCATCAACAAGTTCATTACTTGTTCGCCTTTTAAGTTAGATCATTGGGGAATTGTTTTTCCAATGTTACGTAAAGGCATGTATGCGGCAAAGGTCGATTTGTCGCATACTTACTTTCACATCCCTCTCTCAAGTAATTTTGCGCGCTATGTAGGCGTGGAAGTGGATGGCTCTTGCTATCGTTTTCGTCGGTTGCCTTTTGGGTTGAACGCTTCGCCTCAAATATTTTGTTCTTTTATGCGCGTCCTTTCTAGGCTTTGGAGAGACCGTGGGTTAATGGTATTCGTCTACATGGATGATATCATGATCCTCGGATCCACCTATGCCGAATGCCGTGCCTCCGTGGCCGTCGTTCGCTCCACGTTAGAAGAGGCTGGTTTTTTAGTTAACGCTGAAAAATCGTCTTTTGAGCCGTCGAAGGTTGTCGAATTTTTGGGGGTGGAAGTTGATTTTGAGCGCGGCGTTGTAAGCATTCCTGATAGAAAGCGTAAAAGCTTTAGGAAGGACCTTGGTAAATTGGTTACTCGTGACCAGGTGTAACTTCGCGCCGCTAGCTCCATATTGGGGAAAGTCCGGAGTCTTTTAGTTTGTTTTCCCGGTTTGAGATTGCTCACCGACCATCTAATGGCCTTCACCCAGTTGGCTCACAAATTTGGTTACGATTGTTCCTTACCCGTCCCGTCCAT
This sequence comes from Eutreptiella sp. 'Long Island Sound 2002', assembly GCA_964036045.1. Classification (NCBI taxonomy): domain Eukaryota; phylum Euglenozoa; class Euglenophyceae; order Eutreptiales; family Eutreptiaceae; genus Eutreptiella; species Eutreptiella sp. 'Long Island Sound 2002'. Next base: position 54,514,658 of record OZ038390.1, read on the forward strand.
TGTGCGTGATCAAGCCTTGTTGTGCAAGGACTTTTTATCATCTTGGGCGGGCAGGGTCATGCTTGGTGTTGAACCTTTGGTGCGAGTCGCTACAGATGCTAGTGATTTGGAATTGGGTGCAATCGATTTAAGCAACCACGAGCGAACCGTGCATGCTTATACCGACCCTGCATTGCATATATAAATGTCAAAGAGATAAGAGCATCCACGCTCGGGGTTCCAGCTTTTGCCCTTAAGAACTCGGTTGTTGAATGCTATGTTGACAACATAGTAACATATTTTTATCTCCTTAATCAGGGTGGCCGCAAGCGTCATCTCAACAAGGAGCTCCGCCCCTTCTTCTTTTGGGCGTGGGACCAGAACATCGAGGTGAGACCTCTTTGGGTGCCGTCGGATCAGAATCCAGCGGACGGAATTTCGAGGCGCGGGTTCGACGCGAAGGAAGCTCGCTTGTCCCGCATAGTGTTTCTAACCATTGTGCATCACTTTCGCATCAAGCCAGTGGTAGACGTTTTTGCCTCTCACGGCAGCTCCCAGTGCCATCTTTATGTCAGCCGGGATTTCGATCCGGACGCTTTGGCTTGCGACACCCTCAAAACCAATCTTTTAGGGATGCCCCTTCTTTATGCTTGCCCCCCGTGGAACCTCATAGGTCCCTTTCTGAACATTCTTTCTCGGTTCCCCAAGACCCGGTGTCTATTGGTGTGCCCCATGTGGACGGGGTGCCCTTGGTGGCCCCAACTACTTCGGCTCTCAGATCTGTCGTACCGTCCTCGGGTCGTAAAGCCCCATCGGGGCCTGTTTCAAGACTTTTGGAACAAGCCGCTTCCGGCTCCAAGAGTATCCCTCCTTTGCGTGATGTTATCTGTTCCGTCTTTAGCAAAAAGAATTATTCTGAGGCATCAATCCAAGCGATTTTGGAAAAACTTGCGCCCTCTTTGAAGAGATATGATTCTGCTTTTCGTTTGTTTTGCTCTCTAGGCATGGAGATGGGATATTCATTCCCCGATGTCACGTTACTCCAAGTGGTCAACGTACTTTCGACCATGCATCAAGTGTCCCCTTCTCAGGCCTCCTCAGCTTATTCTGCTTTGCTCAAGTTTCCTGATCTTACATCGTTGTCTTTTGACCCGGCCGTTCGTGCGCTACGACGGCGATGGACGACTAGTGTACCTAAGTACGTTGTCTTTTGGAAAGGCGAGCAATTGGTCGCATTTTTGGCGGCACAAAAGCTTGACCGTTCGTCGAAGGTTCACGTCCGTGCACATTTGATCATTGTTTTTCGTTTGTTTCAATTGTATCGCTCCTTTGATTTGTCCAATATGCTTAGAGTGCTAGCGACTTATGATGGCAAGTGGTTTGTGCCCACCCGCCGAAAGGGGTGGGCGAATTTGCGGTGGGATCGAGTTATGTCTATCCCTTCTTTGCCCGATTTTTGTCCGCTAACCTTACTGAGATTATATTTGCGTTTAACACCGGAGGGTGCTTCGCCGGAGGGCGTTGAGCCCAAACGTGTGTTTTTGGCGGTTGTGCGGCCCTTTGGGGCTTTGTCGTCCGATAGAATTGCTGCAGTAACCAAGGAGTTGTTGGTGGCTGCAGGCATAGACATGGAGCTATTTGGCGCCCACACCACGAGGGCCGTGGGCCTCGCCCTACTTCGTGCGTTGGGCTTGTCGGCCGAGCAGGCTGCTGAAATTGGCAGTTGGGCCAATTTGCAGCCTTTTTCCCTTGCCTATTCTCGGGTAGGGGCAGCCGATGTGTTGTCGGATACCTTACAGCGCGTTAGTTATGTGCACACTCGTCCAAGCACTTGTTGCGGAGCCGCCGACTCTCCTCTTACTCCCTCTAGTAAGCATGCAGAGGGAGGAGGGGCAGAGGAGGTGGCGGAGCAACAAGGGGTTGGACCCACCACACCCGACCCTGATGTTGCTCCCGCGCTGCCCGTGCATCCGCCCAAGTCGCAGATCAGGTCCAAGGTTCTTACAATCAAAGGGTGGCGCTCGTCCCCTCGTTTTGTAAATCACTTAGGCAAGAGGCGTGCGCCTTCGCCAGCATTGTTGGAGGAGCGTCCACGGAAGGAGGCGCGCTCAACCTCCGGAAGAAAGTGTACTCAATTGTGGTTGGATGACTTACGGTGATTTGTTCCTTGGCTACGTGAACTACCGTCTCCAAAAAACTTGACAAGCCGGCAATAAGAAGCTGTTGTCCAACCCCTTGTTGCTCCGCCACCTCCTCTCCCCCTCCTCCCTCTGCATGCTTACTAGAGGGAGTAAGACAGCAGCCTCGAATTAGGGTAGAATGGCCCCCGAGAACCCAGCGCTCAACTCTAATTGGAGGCTGCTGGGGGTCGCATTCTGCAAGAAAACCATTAGATTTGCAAACCCTAGCACTGTGCCCAGTGAGGGTGAATCCTAGCGACAAATACCCACCTAGCTCCCCCGGTACCGCGAGGACGCATTGTAGATGTCGTCGTACTCAACGCCTCATCTGCCGCACATGGTTCATTTAGGTATCAAAGGACTTCTTGATTGTCCGCTCCCTCTGCCAAAGATGGTTCATGTGAGTCTGAGGTGACTTCTTGACCTTCTGCTGGCTCGTAGTCACGGGAGTAGTTGGGCTCAGATTAGGAGTCAAACATTTTGCTGCTGAAAAGCGGTGCAGATGATGCCCCGTCAGGCTCGGAACCTTGTAGTTTTAAAACTAAGCGGTTTTAAACGATTATTTTTACAAAAATAACCGGCTTTGCCGGTTAATAGTTTTCAAAACTATCAGTTTTTCCGTATATCAACCAAAATCTTGCCATTGGCAGAAGAAAGCCCATACAAGTTGGAGCCAAGTGATCAAAACTACGTCGCAAGTTGTAATTCACCATCGGCCATCGTTTATTGCTACCAAAGGCTTTGTTTAGTGCAAAGATTGGACAAAATGTCCTGCCCAAAAGAACCCGAGAATTTTGGAACCATTTCGATTAATTGGTTTAAATCAGGTTTTAAAATAACCGGTTGTGCCAATTGTTTTGAAAATAATCTCCGATTATTGCCGATAACCGGTTTTTCCGATTAATTGGTAAAACCGATTCCGAACCCTATGCCCCGGATGCTGGCACTTACGAAGATGTGCTGCATGGCTACAAATTTGTGCAGATGCAGCGTTCCATTCTTTTATTTTTTGAGTTGGGAAACCGTGTGCGTCTTTATGTCTACGCGTATACATCACCCCGTAGGCTCTACCTGGAGGGCCTTGAAATTCCTAATCGCCATCCGTACCACACTCTAGGATTTGCCTCATTATCAGAGATCGAAAGTTAGAGTTACTGGCCGCAACTGGCCAACCTTGTCACAATGAATATTGTCTACGCTTCCTAAAAACAGCCCGATTACAAGAGGGTTCACTCCTCGCCGGGAACCCAACGCAAAGTGGGTGGGAGCGAGTTAACCATCACAACATCCGGTTGTTTTTTAGGAAGCGCGCACTGTTCTACGCACGTTCCGCCCTAAGGCGCCGTAAGGTGTCAGCCTACTGCAGACGGAGGCAATGCCAACATCGCTATTTTGCCGCTATTTTTAGATCGAGAAGAATGTGATGATGAAGATGAACATTTGAAGGATATCTCCAAGGAAGCAGACCGGGCCCCGGCTTCCAGTGTCATTGTTGGCTACGATCGGGATGCAGCCACTGCAACTGTGCTTCAATGGGCTGATGATAATGGCCTTGTTGTTAGCCGTCGAAGCTCCGATGGCCCAGTTTCCCTTTATTGTCAACATGTTGGGGGGCTGGCCCAAAAAAACAGACCAACTACGGAAAGAGGGGCTGCATGAAAGGATAGCTGCGAACGCGCAACCAAGTCAACCGAGGTGGAAGCTGACAAATGTCCTTTCAATCTTTACCTATCGAGAAGGAAGGCGGGCATGAGTGAGCAATGGGTTGTGGGCGAAAAAGGTCTCCTACTTGACCACAACCTTGCCATCAAACTTCTCACAAAAGAAGGTCTTTGACAAGCTTTGCCTGCCTCCCGAGCATCTAAGCATGGTCTTAGATCTAGGAAAGTCCTTTGTGCCCGCCCGCACTATTGTGCAGTTTATGCGCAAGTGTCAACCTTTTCGTTGACCATGGGTACAGTTCCGCGTATGATGTTCGTAAACTGTGGACAACACTAGAAAAGAGGCATGACATGTGGCGTTGGTTGGTATGTGAATTTCAAACGGAGTTATAGGGGGCGCCACAGCCATTTATTTTGGATGACAAACGACCGAATCACATAGGCACGCCGCTTTCATACATTCTCCTACATAACAATACGTAGGTATAACATAAAAGAGGGATAATATAGGGATAACATGACATAACATAGTGGTTGGCTCTGGGCTGGGATTGGTTGGTAGAGCTCGATCCTACATCTAACTTTTTGTCACAGTGTTCCACTAGATGCAGTACGTCTACTGAAACAACTCTTACGTCTTCTGGGCTGTTCCAGAAATAGCAGTTTTACTGTTCCGCTAGACGTATTTTGCCTACCATTCGCCCTTGGGAGTAGAGTTTTGGCGGAAGGGCAACACCGCACTTGGACCGCCACAAAAAGGAAGACATATGCCATAATCTGTGCATTCCGTATCCGGCCGGAGCACATTGCTGTGCAACCTTTGGTGATGTGCACCACCCACCAAAACGTGCCGAGTTGGCATAAAGAGCATGTCAGCACCCTCTGGGCTCCGGCAACACGACACGCTTGTTGGCACAAAATGCTAGCCAAGTTTGACTTTAACGTGGTGTGTGTGTCTAGGAAGGACAAGACCGTGGGCAGTTGCCTCGGTCATTTGGTTTACTGAGCCAGGAAAGCATGAATGGACATCTCCATGCACGGTTACACGGAGGAGATAGCGGAGGCCAACCGCATCATCGAGGCGGATCGTTTACTTGAAGAAGGATAAGCCAAATGCTTTGTGGTGATCGGGTCCCGCGCAGAGCTAGCCCAAGTCGGAGACGCCAATGTGCAAGCAGTCGCGGTCCAAATGATGAAGGAAGATATGGTACGAGCCATCGAAAGAGTGCAATTGGTTTTCATGGAAGATTGGTCTAATGACTATGCAAACTCGGACCATTGGCCCAAATATTGGTGTGCCGAGAGTGCAACATCGGAAGAAGATCGGCCGGAGGTATTGATAGAAGACTGGGACAAGCTCTACCCCAAGAAGAAGCTTTTGGTTTCCGGAAACCGGGTACAGACCGTGATTGCCCACCGGCACAACGCCCAACTGATGCATTTGGGACGAGGTACATGGCAGAAGGATCTAGAGTCAAGGCTTTCTTTCCCCCCGGGTTACTATGTAGTGTGTTTACGTAGTGCTGAACCATATTGCAAAGCATGTGTGGTCTGTAGGGCCACCCAACACTCTAACCGGCCGACTGCTAGAGACCCAATGTATATAGCCAATCGGGAGAGCATCCACTTCCAGCGGGATCGAGCTTCATGTACTCTCCCGAGGATGAGCCATGGTCATGTGGCAAAGGAGGCCAAGGCCATGATCTCCGAAGCCAACAACATGACCAAGAAAGTGTGTGATGCCAAGGTGGTGGAACATGCGAGGAGGGCCGAGTACTTCAGGTCCGGGGAAGTTCACTAGTATCGGCTTAAGGACACTGTTTTGGTGGAGCAGCACCACAACGACCTCTTGTCCTGGCACCGGTAGCAGTCATGGTACCTGCCGGGTGTCGTATTGCGAAAGACCGGGCAGGATGTCTATGGCATCCAGGTAGGGAACACTAAGACGGTGGAGCAGGACCACACTCAATCACTCCCGCGAAGACCGGATCTCCATGGTTGTACCGTTATCCCTGAGTTCGCCGCGGACGAGGTCAACTCCAACAACAACGGAGAAGAGGGTGAGTATATAGTCGAGCACATCCTGTCGGAAAAGCTTGACCCCAAGACACCGGGAAGATAGCTAACCAAAGTCATGGAATGTGCCTTGGTACACGTCTGTATGGCTCGACTTCTTGAATGCTAAGAATGTCGAGTTGGATGTCAAAGATGCGTTCGTACACTTGGTGGTGGGTGACCGAGATTGAGACCATCCTAACTTTTGCATGCATATGTGTGTCCAAATGTTTGTATTCCATTTCTTTCCCACACAGATGCACATAGCATGGGTCAAAACCCCCCAAATACCCCCTATGTCGATTTCCTTGACACGAGATGAGCATATGGAACCAAATTCAGTCTTGGATTATGTTCATGCTTTTTGTGCGCACAATCGGTCGCTGCTTGCTCAGGAGATTCCCCCGGATCAATGGTTATCAAATCCCGCTCATCTTTCCTTTTTTTTTCGTAGAGCCTTTGGTAAATGCATCGGCCGGAGCGACACCCCCGCTATATGGAATCGTTCGTAGGCTTCTAGGTTAGAATTTCAGAGTCTGCGGGGGATATGAAATTGATACTTCTTTGCATTGCTCTCTCATTGTGTTGTTGCTTTGTTTTCCCCACCCTTTGGAGCAATTGGACCTATTTGGAGGTGGCCGGATGCAATGAGGACCACTAATTGTGCCAATTCGCTCTCCAAGTACTCATTCTATTTTCAACCCATCACATTCTATTTTTAGCACACTTGTTCTATCTTCAGTAGCAAATTTTACATTTTCAGAACTCCATCATACTGGCCCCGTTGTGTGTTTCGTCGAAATCTGCAGCAAATCCAAAAGGTGTGCCGGTTGCATCGTTGAAGTGTGTTTCCTTCCACGGTTGCTGTATTTGGGAATTTCAATTCTTTCTCTGTGCTATCTTTCGTTACAGTTGTTACTATTTTACTGGTGGAACATTTCTATCTCATTTCTTCACATAGTCGGCACGTTACGACGTCCCGACCCAAAATGCAATCAAAGAATGCTCGCCAGAGAGCTCCCTGCAACATCAAAAGTGTGCCCAAACAGCAGGTGCAACAAAAAAGGCTCTGTGATGCTTTTTTCCTTCAAAAAACACATGCATTGCACTCACTGATTGCTCACACTACAAAGCAGCACCTTGTGCCTCAATTGTTCAGGTGATCCTGGTGGGGCAGAAATAAGGCCAACAGCTGAGATTAATTTCCACAACAGGCTGTACATACAGGGGGAAGGGGTCGTGTAAGAACTATTGCGCAGGAGTAAATTTTGCAAAAATTGCTGAAAAAGGCGTGGGAAATTTTGCGGACTATCTCCAGTGTAATGTTGTGCATAGCTTGGTGGACAAAAAAACTTATGGTTTATTTTGCCAATTGCCAAAAAAGAGTTTAGTGTAGCAGGTGGGCTGGACTACGCCCTCTGCTCTAGGAATCGTTTTCGGAGAACAGCGCGTGCTGCTGAAGTGGAGCGCGAGCACACCGCAGTGCCACAAAGTCACGTGATTTAAAGAAACAGCCCAGCAATTAATGTGAGCTGCAGGAGAGCTTTAATTGTTTTGCTTACGCCTTTTTTTATCGCTGTGATCCGTATTTATTATTATTATTATATTATAGTTGGCACTCTGAATGTTGCTGATTGGCGTAGATGTGCCGGTGTTTTCTGTGTTGCCTTTGTTTTGCATTCCACACATGTGAGTGTATCAGTCGGGGCCCACACAAGGCCCGCAGATTTATTTGTGCATCAGCGCCAGCGACGGCGCTTCAAAAATCATCGTCAAGTTCAAGAGGCGGCGCAGCGCCGCCAGCAGCGTGCTCCCTCGCTGTGGGATGCATCCACAGCATCGTGGAAGAGCCTGCTCCCTCGTGGGGTGCCAGTGGAGAGTGCCCTGCATCGTGGAGACCAAGGACTCGTTGCGGGATCGCCACTAAAGAACAGTGGCGCTGAATATCCCAAGAAAGATCAGTGCAGTTGGTGTGCAGCTGCCGTTGACAGCTGCGTGCGACGCCAGCAAAGAGGTTTGAGCCTACGAGAACACTGTGTTTTCAGCAAGGTTTGGACCTCATCAGCATTCTTGTGTTTTGTGCGACTTTGTGCGGGTTGTGCGACTTCGTGCGACTTGATGTGACAGAAAAGCTTGGCAGGCTCACAGAGATTGCAAGGTTGGTGTGCAGATGGATATCAAAGAAAGAAACACAGGGTCAAAAAGGATTTCGTATTTTGGAAAGGACAGCCGGCTTTGGAGATGTTTTATATAAAAGTTTACATCACAAGCAACTGTGGCTCAAGGCATCAACAGCAGGGCTATGCAACCAGCAAGAACCGAAACAAGTCGGATATGTGCACCAGCAAGGTCACAAAAGGAATTCTGTTTTGGCAGCAGCAAGGTCAAGCAAAACCCAAGAAACAAAAAGATTCGAGAATTGGACTTCTACGAACCTGCTTCATTAGCCGCCTCAGGTGCTACTCACTATGCAGGGGAGACCAGTCTGCCACACTCTGCTAGTGATGAGGGTCTAGTTGGGCCATAACAAGTGTTCAAACTTTGAAGGTGGAATTGGACTTACAGGCCTGGAAAGGGCAAGTGCAGGAAAGTAGATTATCACCAGAATGCAGAAAATTTGGGCAAAGTTAGTTGATGTCAGACCCGGCGTGTCCCATTCAGAGCAAACAGCCAGTCTGACTGGCACCTGATGTACTGCAAACTTGGGGACCACATGCACACGTGCAAGAACACACGCACGCACACACACCCATACACACACACACACACCCAAACACACACACACATGCATGCATGCAGTTGGGCAGTTGTATATTGTCCAGGTCAGCAAACCGCAGCCGCCTCCCAGGCCGCACACAAAAGATTTCACCCAGGTTTCAGCAGTCTTCGGGTCAGGTGGGTCATGTGTTGAAGATTAGTGTGGGGTAGTTTGCAGGCATTGCAATCCCAGCGACCAAAGCCGGCGAGATGCAATCTCAGGTATTAGGGGGTGATATTGCAGAGCTCGCATGCAAGTGATGCCGTTTGTTGGCAGTGGCATTGAAGAAGCACTTGACGTTCTGACCCCAGGACCGAACCAGTGTGGGAAAGATAGCACTTTCTGGCGAAAAGATGAGACTTCGGACTGTCTGTTTGTTCTGAGCACTTCGAAAAAGTATCCGGCTCTGGGTCAGTGCGGGCAGTACAGTTGATGCCCCAATGCCAAATCCAAACACCCACATCCCCACAACTGTTTCCTCTTGAAAGGACCCTGGGAGCGGGGGGGGGGGGGGGGTGGGGGATGGAGGGAGAAGACACCTTCCATTTTGCCTTGGTTCCGAATCTGTGAGCATTTTTAGTAACCCTCTCCCCAATGTTTTCCGTTCTCAGACTTACGTGTGCCTTGTAAGTGCTCGGACGATGTAACCCTCTCCCCAGTTTGAACAGACCCTCTCCCCAAGAACAGACCCCCCCCCCCCAATGCACTTCACCGGATTCTGCTTCTCTCTTCAGGTCCCAGAGGCAAAGGTGCACTGCCGTCCTTAAATAACACAGCTAAGCCCCAGGGGCGCTGGCAAAAGGAGATGAATGACCCCGCCCTCATTGGTAAACCTTCTATCATCCACCCTGTTTTACGGCAATGCCATGTACGCACGCTCTCATTGCATCCCTTGGTCTTGGGTGAGGGACGGCGAGGCGCTGTGTCACTTGGGCCCAGCTGAGAGATGGCGGAATTGCTGTGCCACCTGCGTTGTATTCGGTGGAAAAAAACTGACCATTGAAATCCCCTGGCGAAATGGGTGGGGCCGTCAGCTGGTAAGTGATCATTGGGAATTCCCGGACCTCCCGCTGCCCCCAGTTTTCGGGGGCTCTACGCCCCCCTCCCCCTCCCCCACGTAAGGGAGCGGTCACTCGGGTGGTGTGCCCTCTGGGCCCCCCCGCTTACGTGGACAGTAGCACCGCCACTCGGGTGAACAACCCGGGCAGGCCCGGGGGCAGGGCAGCGCTTAGCGTGCCCAGGGGCTCCTCCAACCGCGCAGCCAATCCACCGTGGGACGCCACCCAGCCCTGAGCAGCACCACCTGCGCCAATGCAATCAAGGAGTGCGGGCAGCCCCAAGTCGAGTGCAAGGCTTGGCCGCCCTCGTGCCCCAGGCAGTCGTGGGGTGGCCAGTGGCATGTCAGTTGACCTGGAGGAGGCGTGTGCAGGCCGATGACTCCCCCGCGGGCTTAGCGTCAGGCGCCCACTGCCTCCCTGCTGGCGCCTGGAGCACCAGGCGACAAACCGCCCCACATGCCCCCCCCCCCCCCCAGACCCAAAGGCACCCCAGCAGCGCGCACGCTACACACACAGGCACGGCGGTATCTCCCTCCCGTGCCACCGCGGGGTTTGGGGGCTGTCAGCAGTCCGGCACGCCTTCAGACCGCGACAGCCGGGAGCGCCCAACCCAGTCGAGTCGCGCAGGGACGGTTGCGCTGACCGTGGGCCTGGTCGTCCTGGGGAGGCGTTGACCCAAACCAAACCAAACCAAACCCCTCCCCCACGTTGAAAACCCGACTTCCCCTATTTCCATGGACCTAGACCTGGACCAACCCTCTGCCCTCACACTGTGTGGTGCGGCATGGCTCAGGCACGATCCTGCCACAATGCCGAATATGACCCGCCCTCCCTCAGAAGCTCTGCATGGGTGCCCTGTTCCCGGATCTGCCCTGCATCCACCACCACCACCTGGTCCATGCCCTCTGCAAATTCCAAGGCATGCGTGATACACAACAGGGTTTTCCCTGACCATACCCTCCTCACCACTTGCCACACCATCTGCGCCCCTGAGGGGTCCAGGCTTGCTGTGGGCTCATCCAGCACGAGAACCCGTGCCCCCACCGTGTGCGCCCTCACCAAGGCTCGCACAAGTGCAATCCGGCTGCGTTCACCACCACTCAGGGTAGCGGGGTTAATGCTGGTGTGCAGGGGAGCGAAAGTAGTAGGCCTCGACCCAGGGTCAGCGGCAGGGTGAAGACTTGGGTCCGGACTTGTACATGACTGCGGGTTGTCGTGAATGGGGTCAAGGGTGCAGTTTGCTTGCGGCTCTTCCTGCAACTTGGTGGTGGTGTCAGCACTACAACTGCCATCAGAATCCGTGTTGCACGTGTCTCTCTTGTCATTCTGCCAAAGGCCCACAGCTGCTGCCATGTCGACAACATACTCCTCGAGCCCCGCCACCTCAGGGCACCCGTAAATTAGATTATCCCATAGAGTTGTTGGCAGGATAAATGGGCGCTGAGGGGAATAGCAGACTGCTGCCCGCAACTCTTCCTGGCTGCATGCGTTTATGCTGCAACCATCAAGGAGGACATCCCCAGTGGCGCAGGTGTGCAGGCGCGTGAGCATGCGCAGCAGCGTGGTCTTACCAGCCCCAGAACGACCCACAATGGCCACGTGGGCACCTCCGGGAATTGTCAAGTGAACATCACGTAAAATGAAATTCGAATGAGGTGTAGGGCTGCGGCCTGCCAAAGAGTTGGAGTCAGTCGTGCCACGAAGTGCGAGTGTCGAGACTGTCACGTCTTGAAAAACCACTTGGCCCTTGCGGGCGTTGAGAGGCTGCGGGTCGACAGGGTCCAATTGGGCAGGGGGAGATGAGGTCTGCAGTGCGAGCATTGCGTGTACTGTCAGACAATCCTCTCGCATTTGGCCATAATACTCGGCAAACCTTGGCAGGGGCTCCGTCAGGTAGTGCACCATGTCAATCATCATTGGGATCTGCGAAGGAAAGATTGCGGGAGATCAGGGGGGCCGGACAAGAACAGACAGAGGGTACAAAGGCAGGAGGGCCCCACAGTGCCCACAGCCAAGCACCTTCAAGGACGCATCCGCCCTTTGACAACCCCCAGCAGTTGAGACGAGGGACCATTGTGTTGCAATTGTTTTTTTGGGGGGGGCGGGGGGGGGGGGGGGGCGCAATTCCAGATCCGAGTCCCCAATTCTTGGGGAGCAGAGGCTGGCCTTCAGCAGTTGGTCAAAGACCCTGTTCCCTGAAGTCCTCTCGATCCCAAAGTGATGTCCATTCGCCAGCTCAACTGCCGTCCCCAACGAGAACACCACCGAACAACAAACTCGCAGGCGCCCCTCAACAAGAGCCGCCTCGGTCCCACGTCCCTCTTAGGAGGGGGGGTTCTCCACAAGGGCACACGAGGAAGCGCATGTGCACACGCGGTGCAGATACAAGAGCATTTTGTTTTATATCAAGTTAACAAGTTTAGGCTGGCGGACAAACAGTGCGGATGGAGCATCCGGCGGCCTAATGCCGTCTGACAAAGCCTTTCGTTTCAAGTGCTGACTGGAATCCTTTATTCACCTCCTTCGCCCCGTTTAGCTTTTACCCCCTTCGCGCACCCCAGAATGAGAAAATCTGGTGTCAACGCTGCTGGTATTTTTGTGGCAGGGCACACTTCCCCAGGTCCATTCTGGAAGCAGTAGGCCTCACTGTTCCCCAACCACACCACAGTCCCCGCCGCTTCTGACACCTGGCCGACCGTCAGGGTCCCATTGGCTACTTTCACAACGCCCACCAGCACGACCAGCATCCTTGCCACATGGTAATACACCCACGTCCCCGTCTCCAGCAGCACCATCCGCAGCCGCACGGCCTTCAGAAGAGAAAAGGACTCGCTCTGCAGTCGTGCAAACTTGTCCGCTTCTAATCCCTGCGCTCCAAAACTGTGCACGGCCTCTGTATTGGCAAGGCAGTCGGTGGCGGCGGCGGCGGCGGCAGCCTGCGAGACAAGGAGCTCGGATGCAGCGTCGCTGAGGACATCTCGTCACCGATTGCATCGGGTGCAGTGGGGAGATCCGTGTGGCGGTCTGTGTGGAGGTCCATTGAGGAGGTCCATGTGGAGGTCAGTGTGTGCGTTCACTTGTCAACACAAGTGTTGTATGAATTGCGGCCGGACAGGCAAATAGGGAGTCCAGACGCGAAGCGTTGAGGGAGCGTAGTCCCGTGGCTGGTGAGGCAATGCTTATTGTCTCGGAGCCGTCTCAGGTGAAAATTCTCTTTGCTAAGACGTGCTACTCAGTGTACTCCCTCTTTTCTGCAACTGACCTTTGTTTCTATTTTGGAAGTGTAAAGGCAAGTGGACGCTTGCTGGCAGAATCATGGAAAATGGCCCTTGTGAGGGGGAGTAATGGGGAGAGACTGGTCGTAGCCTGGGCCCCCAAAGCGTTGGGAAGACAGTACAGAGTACTGGTACACAGTACCGGAAGAGAGTAATGGCATGAAATATCGGTATAGAGTAACAGTAGGGGAATGGAAAAAAGCACCGGAAGAGATATTTAGAGAATGGCGCAGAGTAAGGGCATGGAGTCACGGTTTAGAGCCAGAAATCAAAAACGGAAAGCAGAGGCTGAGGACCTGCTTTGCGTTGGCCATGCGACGATCCGCGTCGGCACTGTTGGCCAGTTTGAGGTACGGAGCCATTCCCACAATCCCCAGCAAGCATACGCTCAGTATAGTCTTTACGTCCTTCCCCGTGATGAGCAGACCCCCAAACATCATAAGCGTCTGGCATACGAACGTCGGTAATTCCATGAGCACCTTCAAAGAAATGGGGTGGACCGGCAGAGCATACGCACAGAGCTGTTGTGGCCAAGGGGCACGCACGCATGGTCCGCATGCGTGACCCCCCCCCAACCCCAAAAGACGCACAAGAATGTGTCTCCAACCCCATGCAACACGACAGGTCGGGTGTTTGCCCCCACAATCTGTGCACCATGTGTCAGACGACTCCACATACAGGGCTTTTTGTGGCGCGTGGTGCAGTGTGATTTGGGGACAAAACAACGGCAGTGAACTCCGCCGCCCAGGCACTCCCCCCTCCCCAGGCACACACGGGACACGCTCCGTGCTTGAAGAGCATGCCAGAGAGTGGGGGGGACAGGCCAGCCAAACCCTCCCCTGCCCCCCCCCCCTTTTTTTTGGTCCAGACCAAGATGAGCTGGCGTACCATACTCACCCTATGGGACTTGAGACAACCTCTCGGAATCAAGGTTCAGAGCTTTCCAGGGCTACGATGATCCCACAAATGACTGTGGTAGCCCTCCCCTGCCCCCCTTTCTTCCATCAGCTGCACAGCAGGGGGCGTCCCGCCTGTCACAGCGACGCAGTCTTGCTGTTTCTCCTGCATCACGTGACCACCATGCACGACCACTGCGCCACGCATGGGCGAGCAAGCGCCCATGGGCCAACCTCCCCCGGCGTTCAGCAGTGCTGCAGGTGGCGGGTATCCCACCGATCCTCTGTGCCCTCAGCTGCCCACACTCCATTACCTCTGTACTGCAAATCCGCTTGTGCCCCTATGCCCCTTCGCTGATGGCTGTCAGCTCCGCCCTCACCGCCCCCCATTACCCTCGAACCGTTTTGCAACCGCCGCACAGCTACCGAACCCACTTTCCAGCCGCGAGCAACCGCCTTTGCAGCCGCTCCTGAAACCGCCCTTCAGTCTCCTTTCCCAAGCGCAGCCCCGGCAGCAGTGAGGCACACCATCGTCCCAAACTTGTCCAAGGCCTCAGACCCCCTCACAACCGTGGCCACATGGGCGGCCGCCTCCTGGGGCCCAACGGTAAAGTTTGGCAGCGCTTCGGCTTGGCTGATGACGTTGTTGACCACCCGAAGACGGACTCGGAGGGAGCAGTCGACCCAGAGCGCATCTCCCATGGCTTTGATCACTGGTCTGGGCGGAGAGCAAGGGTTAGCACCAGCGGCAGGGGCATAATGAGAGAGAAAAAGGGAGAGATGGGCGAAGAAGTCAAGGTTGTGGTTCGCCTTGAAAGGGTCCGTTTACAGCGCCATTCATATGAAGACGCATCTAGTACCTTGGAGGGCAACTCAAGAAGTTCGGCTCTGTATCCCTCTTTCCCAACACACAGGCAACACAAGACAGTCGCAATCCATCCACAATGCCTCTCTTGCCCGGGCCAACGTCGCTTAAACACTGGCAGCAGGTCCCTCTGGTCAGCCCAGAGTCAAAGATACAACAAACCTGGGAGGGTGGGTGGGCCCACCATGGCAAAAATTCAAAAACCACTGGATAAGGAAACAGGAAATACAACACAGATGTTGACTACCCAGACATTGTTGCTTTGGAAAGAGGGATTAACACACCCGAAGTACAATTCTCCTGCCGAACTATAATTCGGCTCTGTATCCCTCTTTCCCAACACACAGGCAACACAAGACAGTTGGGGTCCATCCACAATGCCTCTCTTGCCCGGCCCTTTATGATCGAGCGAATGCGAGACCACCCAAACCGAACCCACAAATCACAGGGTAAGCTCACCAAGGAAAAGGTGGCACTCGGGTGCTGGCATAAAAAGGTTCCTGTGCAAACTGCCAGGCACAAAAACCCCTGTCTGCATTCCTACGGATCTCGTGACTGCTACGAAAATCAAACGCACGACTCGTTGGATCTGCAGGGTTCATTTTAGTACTAACCCAAAAAAAAACAGTCATAACTAGTCGTTCCCAGGAGCGGAATCAAAAGAAACGGTGCAGTATACGCTGCTGAACGTGCAACTCTGTGCTGGCACGTAAAGGAGTGGCCTGTGCACGCGCCACAGAACTGTCTGAGCCCAAATAAGCTCTGTTCTAGCCCATAAAGGCCACCAACTGAAAATTGTGTACAATGGCAAGTAGTTCCGCCTGTTGCAAAGTCTTGATCCATTTAGGACACCTCCAGCGCCGGTATCCTCTACCTGGAAGGTACACACCCATAAAAAAACGGTGGCCATCCTTAGACGGAGCCGCGTCACAAAACAGGACATGCATATCATCCACCCCCTTCAGGCAGGACAGGACAAACATCAGGCTTAAGCCTCTAGGGCAATATAGCAAAATTAACGGCGGTCATCAAAGACCTTAGAACAGGCAAACCACAGTGAAAATGGCTGCCCTGCATCCACTGATATGCACCGGCCAGGAAAGCCGCTGCACCTACATCGGGTCTCAGTGCCCATTCCAAACGCCCTAGGAGGCGTGACATCAACACGGACTCAAACGGTCCAATCACAGCCAAAACCCACAGTCCCAGGATTCCAACCAACAGTCCCTGTCTGTTCCCCACATTCCCTTTCTTCGTATCAAACCACTTCCCAATGAAGTTTAACCTCTGCGTCGGCTCACACACAGATTTTGGACTGATCAGAAACCCTGCCCGACGCAGTTTCTTTGCGACGCAACACGCACCTCGTTTCACCTTAGATTGTCTGGCTACAAGGAGAATGTCATCCAAATAAACAAAACCATCTGTTTGCAGACGTGCCAACACACCACGAACAATACCTGAAACCAATTTCTGGCACACCGCTGGACCGAAAGACCATCTAAAGGGCATCTTGGTCCGTCTATAACCCCCCCCCCCCCGGCACGTAAACCTTAAAATTGTTCCTCCACTGGGTCAGCAGTCTCATGCTCCAGTAGCAGTTGCTCAGATGTAACTTACACACCCACCACCTCGACTGCTTGTTTTCAAAAACCAGACGGTCACGTATTTTCTCCACCTGCGGTAAACGGAACCCTTTTGGCTTAACCCCACTCGCGTGATTTTGCTCCTTGCAGTTCAAAATCATGCTGCACTTTTCCAAGTTTTTTGGGATGACTACCGCCCGTCCTGTGGCCTGCCCGTCTCCAGCTGCTTTCAACCCGACTGCCACTCGCATGGCCTCTAGCATCTCCTTTACCCCCCTTGCCCTTGGATAACTCTGGCTCTCTGTCTGACGCCCACTCCTGGTACCTCGCACACAAGTCACTTGGTACCCACTTCTGCCACAGGCTGGGGGTCACTCGGACACTACCACCCCCCTGCTAGCCAGTTCAGGATCAACCTTGCAATCACCCTCATCCTCAGGATAGTAGGACTCAGTGCTTGCTTGTGACAGGCCAACTCGTGACAGTGTCTCCATGGCCTCCAGAACTCCAGATTCCGCCACCCCCTCAGAATTCGTCGCATCTTGCACTCCATGAACCATTGACAGAAGCGCGGCATTCAGCCGGGGAACTTGCTCACCCGGCACACCGGCCATACCATTGACCGCCTGTATCGCATCGCACGTCCTGCAACTCGCCTGGTTGTTCGTTTCCTCCTATGTACTTTGGTGTACGGCCCTCTCTCCGTCCCCATCATTATGTGTCTCCGTCCTCGAATTGATATTCCGCCTCTGAATCATCCTCTGCTTTGTTTGCCAGTCGCTCTGCAATCTGCGAGTCACGCGTGCGTCGTCGTTTTGCCCCAGCCTATCTCGAATTTTCTTCACCCAGCCTCTCCTTGTGGCGTTTGCCAAGGCCTAAATCACGGACCTCTTTACGAATCCATGCCGCCCACCAATGCTAGCTACACGAGGTGCCCATGTTGGCCTGTATTGAACCGTCTTCGTACACTGGTACTGGTTGTGGGGACCTTTCTTTGTAAATCCAGGAATGTCCTGGAGTGGCATAGTGGAGCGCAACTGTAGGGGTTTTCCCACCCCCTGCCAGCTGCAACGTGCTCCCTCTGCATCCGCTGGCCCATAGCTGGGCTGCCCCAAGTCGTCGTAGGCTATGCCATCGCAGTTCTGGCCATGATGTGTGCGCCACCAAGAGCGTGAACTGTTCTTCCAACTCTCACACACTTCCCAAATTTCCACTATGCTCTGTCCTTCCCGATTGCCTCTGCCTTCCTCAGTGTAGGAATTCGAGCCAGCGCCCCGCCCATGGTCCCAGTGGTTGCATGTGCCATCCCACTCTGTTCTTGACCCCGAAAAACTCCAACACTCGTTGCTCCTTTCTCCGTATCCTAATCGCCTCGCTGACACGGAGCAAGTTTGTGCACGCCAAAACCGCCAGCGCCATTGCCTCCACGTCTACCTATGACAATGTTGCTCTCTTGGGCACCGTCTCACGGAATATCGACGACGGGGCCCAACACACTTGGACCCCCAACCTACGGACTCGCAGCTTCTCCATTGCTATGACCATCTGCCAGTCTCCTGCCTGGACGATCGTTGGTATTCTCCCTGCTTTCTCCACGATACGTAATCATGAAAGCACTTTCTTGATGGGTCCCTCATGCTGTCCTGCTCGCACTACTTGTAGCAGTGCCTCCTCCAGGCCCCCCCGGTCCCCAAGCTCTGGGCGTCTGTGAAGGACCCACAGGTATCGTCGGATGCCCGCCACATAACCGTCTCTGCTCTTTTTCCCCAACCTCTTCCATATTGTCGCCATATACCCGCTCCCCAACTCTTGTTCTGCCGCGTCTAGTGCGTCCAACAAGGCCTCGCAGATCTGCTACACGGACTCGTCAGCTCCCTGAACACGGGAAATGGGCATGGGACCTCTCCGCTCTTCTCCACTCCCCTCCCGGACTGCTCTCTCGCTGTGCCCCTCGCGCTGCTCTCCGGGCACCACGTGTTCACAAGTATTCAGGAACAATTGAACTCTTTCCTCTCGTGCCACCAATGTCGCTGTCCACATCGCTCAAACGGCTTGCTGGGAGGTGCACTACAGTCCACCCATTTTCCTGCCTGAGATTTGAAGTGATGCTTGCCATTGACGATTTTAAACTCCGGCACGCCACTCGACACTGCCCCAACTCCATGCCCTCCAGTTCTCCTTTGGGGGGTTGATTCGGAGCTGCTGTTGGAGCGGTCGGAACTCTCCTCGCTTGAACTCGTCTCACTGCCACTACTCGAGGACTCCGACAAATCTCGAGACTTCTTCCCCGCCGCCTTCCGGGCCTGTTGTTTTGCCTTCTTCCTGGCCCTCTTTTCCCGCCGCTTCTGTTTTTCCCTCTCAGCTCGTGCCTCATCCTTCAAGTATTGTTTGCTTGATTTGTCCATACTCATGATGATTTCCCAAAAACACAACGCGCCCACGGAGGAATCTGTTCATCCAAGTCATTTTGAGTCTCCAAAAGATGCCGCAATTTTCGGACCCACTTGATGGCACTAGGACGCTTTCTTAGTTTCCGCACGTTCTTTTTCGAAAGCTCTGTGGGGGTCCTCTTAGCCGATTTTTCTCTTGCATCACCGACATCATCTTCATCTATCCAATCGTTAGGGGTTTCCCCATTCTGGTGGTTTCTACCCTTCTGAGCCCTGTCTTTTTTCGCTCCGGGCTCGATCCTACACAATCTGTTGGTACTGTGCCCTCAACCTCTGCACATTGCACAACATCCACTCCTCCATACCATGGTTTGTCGCCCCCATTTCGAAAAGTCGCCCCGGTGCTCTCAATTTATCCCCCGTTTACAATTTATATGTCGCCAGGACCAACCAGGATTTGTCAATTGGCATTCTAGGCCACATACCCTGTAATTCTTGGATGATCTGTTCCGACACCCTGGCTTCTGTCACCCTCTTGAGGACGTCATCCACTGCCATGTTGATCGGGTCGCGGGGCAGGCCTCGCGGCCACTCCTCGGAGTGCACAGCCCGGTAGAGTATCAAGCGACTCAGTGGCTGCATCAGACGAATTTGGGTATATATGGCCTTCGGTGGCTTCCCACTATGCGCACCTGCGTCATCAGGGGGGAGGGGGGGGGCGAGCCACTGGATTCGGTGTTCCGCCCGTTGGTTGTGTAAAAATGTTCACGACGCATTCCTGCCCCACCATGGCAGAAATTCAAAAACCACTGGACAAGGAAAAGGAAACAACACAAATGCTGACTACCCAGACCTTGTGGCTTTGGGAAGAGGGATTAACGCACCCCAACTACAGTTCTCCTACCAAACTTTAAATGCGCAGCATCCCCATCCCATCCTGGCTAGAGTAGAAAGACTCAGGTGCAGTGTGAAGGAATGCCCCAATGCGATGTCCTCTTGACCCGTAAAAAGAGGTCATGGACAGCTGCTTGGGCAGACAGGATGTCACGACGGCGTGGACGGCTGATCCTGGGACGAATGGGCCCATGCATATGCATTTGACGCAAAAGGGTGGCGGGTGTGGCACTTGCGTAAAAAAAGGTACCGGCCCCCCACCACCCCTGCAACCCCCGGGGCCAGACACCTTGACGGGGTGTGGAGGCATGGTGGGATCTCCGCAACGCGAACAGGCCGGAAAGGGGAGTCGGCCCTTATGGCCGCCCGTGCTGCAACCGGCTCTACATGTTCAAAACTCTACATGTTCAGAACTCCAACCTTCGTAGGCCACCCAATTGTTGTGATGCCGGGTGCCGGGGCGGCTAGATGGTGGGCACACGGGCCATCCTAGTGTGCCAAGGTTGCGGTGGTGCGCAGCCCATACCCACACAGGTGCCTTCGAGCTTAGCAGCTGTTACCTCAGTCACCTCAGTATGTCATGCCTAGATCACAAATCAGAGAATACCTCAGCACACAATGCCTGCAGTATGTGCAAGTATGTGCAGTGTTCTGCTCTAGGTGCCATCCCCTTTTCCGTGATCTAGTGGATAGTCCCCTGCTGTATGCTTGAGTAGATAACATACCGTGCTCTCAACACTCTATTCATACCTCACCCCCCCTTGTAATCTCCCCACCAATGCCGTGACTGTTTCCCCCCAACGGGGGGGGGGGCGGTCACGAAGTGACGGTTCCCCCCCTGGGCGGGGGGGAATTGCACCACAAAACTGTACCATAGTATCACAGCGTCAATCAGCTTTGGTGCCTTGTAAAGCATTTCTTTGGCGCCTCTGGCGCCTAGTATTTTCTATGCTTTTTGGGCCAAGTGACCGTTCCCCCCCTTAGGGGGGGGGGGGCGATTTCAAGGGGGTTGAGATTACAAGGGGGGGATAAGGGAGCCAGCAGAGCCTCTAGCTCTATCTGCGCCAAAGGCTCCCCAACACGTGACGCTCAAGGAAACACTGGTTGGGCCCAGACGCCTTCAAGCCCAAGGCCTATGCTCTATAATATGCTCTCTCTCTCTCTCTCTCTCTCTCTCTCTCTCTCTCTCTCTCAGCGGGGTATTGACAGAGATCATGGAGAGTAGGGCACTAGGTTTTGCTCCGTGGGTGCCTAGCCATGCCCCGCGTGGTCACATGGCTGCTGTTGGTTAGAATGCATGCTGGACACCATGGTGTAATGCTGCACGGGAAGGTTCTGCCACACCTGGAAGGGTAGACGTCCATTTACCCGCGCCAACCCCAGCACTGCCTGGCAGTCCCGGATAAACCTTTTGTAGTTCGGCCTCGCCCCCATCGGAGGCGGGAGAATTTGGGGCAGTATGGTGCCGTGTACGCTATCTAAGGGCACCAACGGTACCTCATAATTATCATCCTTGCCTCGGAGCCTAAGGCACAATTAGTGCTGAGGGGGCTCCCAGTGATGGGAACCTCCTGGGTTTCTCCACATATGGAGGGCTGATCCGGCTTAACAGGAATGCCCGCTGCAGAGGCTAGGAGATCATCTAGACATATGGGTTGTAGGTCCTCATTTTTTTTGTGGCGGCCCCCGAGGTCGCCACTGGCGACCACATGGGGTCCAACGGAGAGGGAGAGAGGGCACTCTTCCAGCTTGATGTCACCGCGGGTGACCAGCAACACATTCCCGAGTCGCTTCCTGGTGTGATATGTCGCAATAGCTCATGTTGTCGTCTAGGGCCGTCGACTGCCACAGGCAGGGCAGCCGGCCGGTCCATGCTCAATGCCGCATGCTGCAGGCACGGGGGCGGAGGGGATCTTGGGGCGGGCCGCTCTGCTTTTGTGACCTTGCTCTGCTTTTGTGATCCCTAGGGAAAATGATGGGGCAGAGTCCTTGGTACACCTTCTAGGTGGGGACCCACTTTGGTACATCATGCTCCTTGGTGTCTTGTTATAGCATGATCCCTCCTTTGCTCTTTCTCTCTAAGCTATCAACAACAAAGGGTGGGGCGGGCATCCCGAGAACACCTAACTGATGGGGAGCCGCTTTGGCACACCATCTAGGCCTTGCACACTTTGCTCCCACATGTTCCTTATTTGATCCCGTGCCAAGCATACAAAACGAGCACACAGCACACAACAGAACAAGAGCGTATCCGGAGCACACAGCACACAACAGAACAAGAGCGTATCCGGAGCGTACACAACACGGCACAGGGCGCACACAGAACACAACACAACACAACACAGCACAGAGCATACACCAAGCGTGCACAACACAACACAACCCAGGGCTGGAACCCAGGCTACGTGGTTGCATGGAGCCCCGACCATCTAGCCGTTTAAGATCCTAGACAGGCAGCGCAAAATACTGGGAGCAACAGTCCACCGGTAGGGCACGGGTCACAAAAGATGCCCGGCGCGCTAACGTTCCCCCGTTCCCCCAGGATGTGGTGAACCTAGTCTGTGTTTTGTTCGAAATCCGGGTCGTGGGGACATGGGGAGTAGGCACCCTTTCCCTGCGCCAGCTCTCACAAGGCCTGTGCCGATTGCCATCAGCTCCTCCTCCTCCTCCCCCATGGGGCACTGTCACCCAACGACAGTGGCCGCCCCCTCCCCACGGGGGGGGGGGGGGCTGTGCGCTATAGAGGCCAAATGACCTTTCCACTGCAACCCCATTGTACCCAGAGGAAAAAGTTTCTTCGACGCCGCGGACTTTTGGGTGGCGGTGCACCCCCTGGGGGACTCTGCAAGTGGGGAGGGTGTGCCGCCGCTTGCCTCGGGCCATCGCCAGGTACCACTAGCCATGGCGGTGTCTGAGGTCTATAACAAACCAAGTCCCTATTCACGACCTCCCTCCCTCAACAACCGACAACACTCTCCCTTCTGCCGGGGTTCGCCTCCCCCCGGACACAGTCCGCTCATGCCGTCTGCTGCGAGGCGCTGCACTTTCCCGAGGATAGTTCCCCGAGGGTGACACAGCGTGAGGGACTAGGGCGTATGCAAAACGCAACATCGCATGCCCCGCCAAAGCGCCCTCAGCTCGCGCTCCAAACCAAAAACTGAAAGAACGGAACAAAGGCCAATGAGCTGGTCAAAGGGCATGACAGAGGGCACGGCAATTCACATGACAACACACACATTTGTCCATCCGTCTTCGCATCGGTCTGTCCGTGTGTTGAAGTGTCATCCCTCTGTCCACCTGTTGGCCCGTCTGCACAAACGCGGATGCCTCGTGCCAGGCCTGGGTCGCCGAGCCTCACCTTTTGGCAATGTGTGTATCACTGCGGACCGGCTCGCACATCCTCCACGACCACGGATTCAAAGAGGGGATGGGAAAATATTTGTGGAAAAGTTGCGGAAATGCGGACCGCTGGTGGACCGTCGATTGATTCGGACTGCAATCAGCTCCACTTCTGGAAGAGGCTCCGCAGGTGCAGCAGGATACAACACAGGCCATACCGAGTGCTGAGGCAGCCCACGAAAATCAGGAGCCCTGTGGCCATGTTCCCGTGTCCCACTGCACCGTCAACCAGCTGCTGCAGTCCAATGGGCTGGGCGGCTTTCAGGCCGCTTTTCACGATGCTGCATGCGGCAGTGCCCAACAGCAGAGCCTGTCAAGGGAGTCGGAGGGTGGGAGCCTGGGGAACCGGGAGGAGAACATGGAATGGGGCAATGCAGATGGTGCGCCAGGAAAACT
Organism: Eutreptiella sp. 'Long Island Sound 2002'; assembly: GCA_964036045.1. Classification (NCBI taxonomy): domain Eukaryota; phylum Euglenozoa; class Euglenophyceae; order Eutreptiales; family Eutreptiaceae; genus Eutreptiella; species Eutreptiella sp. 'Long Island Sound 2002'. The sequence goes on from OZ038390.1 coordinate 54,538,050, forward strand.
GGTACCACTGAGCGTGAAAGCACGCAAAACTCATTCACGGAATGCGCACCTCTCGCCCTCCCTAATCCACAAAACGCTGTGAGAGCAGTAACATCCCTTGCATGCATGCTTCAGTCCCTTTGGGGGAATGTTTGCCCGGCGTGCTACCTTTGTAATCCTATCTCTAGCCCCAAGTTTATCCTCACCTAGGGAAATCCCCCAGGTAGGCCGCACTAGACTGCAAACCTTCCATGCAAAGCACCTTGCATAAGCCAAAATATGAGAATTCAACAACACAAAATGTCACTCCCACCACTTCCAACCACTACCCCTGCCATCATCATAAACTGCGTGCAAAGGATGGGCCAGGTTCTTAGACACGACGAGAAGGGTACTCCAGATTGTTTGGTGAGGGGGGGCAAAAACAGGCACAGGTGGGGAATGACAAAAAAAAGACCCCCTTTGTCCCTATCATACCGGATTGCAAGCAGCAAACAGCGGCCACACGAGCCCACACATAGCACGCACCAGCATCAAAAGCCACCAACAGCACTCGTCACCACTATAGACCACAGCTACTCTTGTCGCAGATCACTCCCGTCCCTACCCGAGGAAGAGTGGGCCAGTGGATACCAAGCAACGAAAGTCAACGGCTGGTGGTCAGTAGCCGGTGGCAGTTCGTTCAAAAGCAGCTGCACCCCTGGGTGTCAGTCGGCCGGTGACTCGCTGTCGCTATCAGACCCGACTATCATCTTTTCCACAGTTTTGCAATGATGCATCGCATTGAATGCGGGGGGAAGGGGGCAAACCTGCAAAGCATAACACCATGAGACATGGTGTAAAATTCCAAAAAGGAGGGAGGGGTTACCCTTATGTGGCACCACTGTGCATGGTTGTGTGAGGAGGTGCAAATGTAAGTTTTGTCTCATTTGATGGTCAGGCCAACACGAATTCATGTCCTTCTATCAGGGGCCATTTGGATAGGCATTTGGGCCATCTCGGTATGAATTTGAGCCACTATGTATAGCCATGTGGCAAAAACCTCCGTGGTTAAAATGGTGCAAAAACATGATCGGCGAAGAAAGAGGGGGGTGTGCAAAACCCTGATGGCGTGCCTCCCCGCAGATCATTCCTCCCCCTGATTGAACAGCCTGCAATCAGCCCCAAACAGACATCCAAGACAGGAGAAGCTGCTCATTTTGTGGAGATGAAAGTGCAGGAGGGGGGGGGGTAGATTCGAAATGGACTGGGCATGGCACACACCCGCGTCTTTACATCCGCATCCGTCCAATAATAAGGCATGATGACCCCCAGAGTCCCCCAAAACGATGCCTCATGTCCACTATTGCCTTCATCTGCCGCCTTCATCTGTGCAGAGCGCTTGGTTTGGCACGTGCGCTGAGGGCATGCCCACAACGCTGCATCAATACAAAGCAGCCCCATGAGTGTGGGCAGCCCTGGTGCTGTATCACATCACGTCTGTCAAAAATGCGAGGTGTGACACAAACTGGCTTTTGAGCCCCAGAACCCTATTCCATGGATTTAAGGCCCCAGACAATCACCGGTGCTATTGTTGGGTTCTTCTGGTTGGTTGTGATAATAGTGCTTTCTTTTGCCATCGCCGAATCCTTCCTTCGTTTAGGGAGCCCAGCCGGGCCTCAGCTGGGGATGGATCCAAGTGTTGTGGGCTTAGGCCATTCAGGGTTGCACTATTGCAGGAGGGCAATAGTGTGGGACACTATCTCTGGAGGGCAATAGTGTGGGACTTACCTGCCACACTGTTCGGTGATTGCATTGGGAATCATGGAATGAAATTTTTTTTGGGGGGGGTTCAGACTGAGATGAGCTGGCCTAGCCTGCTCACTTCACAGTACTCAAGATAACCTCTCGGAATCAAGGTTCAGAGCTGTCTAGTGCTACGATGATCCCACAATGCATGGTAACGGATCTGACACGTAGTGAGGATTAGCTGAGTCTGAAACCAGGCCATGCAGTGGGAGACTACCACGCCCGTAGGCTTCCCATTGTGCACGAGGCACAAAGACTGTAGGCTGAAAAAGACAGCGGTGTGAAGACTGAAAGCCGAGATGAATCAGCGGGTTGTATTTCATACACTATCAGCACCAGAGAGGGAGTGTTTGGCTGAAACTGCGCGCCTCGTTATACGAGGCGCAAATTGGGCTCGGCGCGCGCCTCGTTAGCGCCAAACTCCCCCCCCCCCCGTGCGCCTCGTTAGCGCCAAACTCCCCCCCCCCCCCCGTGCGCCTCGTTAGCGCCAAACTCCCCCCCCCCCTCCCCCGTGCGCCTCGTTAGCGCCAAACCCCCCCCCCCCGTGCGCCTCGTTAGCGCCAACCCCCCCCCCCCCCGTGCGCCTCGTTAGCGCCAAACCCCCCCCGTGCCCCTCGTTAGCGCCAACCCCCCCCCCCCCCCGTGCGCCTCGTTAGCGCGCCAAACCCCCCCCCCCCTGTGCACCGCCTTGTGTGTGTACCGCCTTGCCTGTGGCCCCTTAAATAACAAGACTCCTGCGGTGGGGGATCAATGGTCGGTTCTGATAGACTGAATGTCCCCGCCATAGACAATTCCAGCCATTAGTCCAGCAGTACTGCGAAATCCAATCAATGCACGTGTCCCCTTCTTGGTTGGGGTGCTCCACTATGTAAAATACAGCGAGGCGTTGCGGTTAGCTCCGTGGGTCACTTGTGTGCTTGTCTTTTGCTGTCGACTCTAGCGAACAACCTGAATCAATATAAGCAGTCGTCCGTAAATGTGGACTGCATTCACTGTGTCACATGCGAGCTGACCGGGCTGCAAAGCATGGCACTCATTCGGCCTTACCCCGTCTGTCGCTGTTTAGTTTCAAAGAGTGAAGGGAGTAACATACATTAAGACTCAGAAATCAGAATGCGATGCAGATGCACGTGTGCCATGTGGCTGTGTGCTTATGGGATCATATTTCTGGTGAGGTGCCCCGTGCTTCAGTGGAAGCACCCTGGATGCCAGCGGCGCTGGCTCCAGGTTCGAACCCCACTGCCCGAGCCGCGGAGGCTCGGGCAAAGGCAAGCAAGTGCGGTGGCTATAGACCGCCTTTTGTGTGCACCGCCTTGTGTGTGTACCGCCTTTTGTGTGTACCGCCTTGCCCGTGACCCCTTAAATAACAAGACTCCTGCAGTGGCTACAAACCGCCTTTTGTGTGCACCGCCTTGTGTGTGTACCGCCTTCTATGTGCACCGCCTTGCCTGTGGCCCCTTAAATAACAAGACTCCTACGGTGGCTACAGACCGCCTTTTGTGTGCACCGCCTTGTGTGTGTACTGCCTTGCCTGTGGCCCCTTAAATAACAAGACTCTTGCGGTGGCTACAGACCGCCTTTTGTGTGCACCGCCTTGTGTGTATACCGCCTTTTGTGTGTACCGCCTTGCCTGTGGCCCCTTAAATAACAAGACTCCTGCGGTGGCTATAGACCGCCTTTTGTGTGCACCGCCTTTTGTGTGTACCGCCTTGCCTGTGGTCCCTTAAATAACAAGACTCCTGCGGTGGCTACAGGCCGCCTTTTGTGTGCACCGCCTTGTGTGTGTACCGCCTTCTATGTGCACCGCCTTGCCCGTGGCCCCTTAAATAACAAGACTCCTGCGGTGGCTACAGACCGCCTTTTGTGTGCACCGCCTTGTGTGTGCACCGCCTTGTGTATGCACCGGCTTGTATGTGCACCGCCTTGTGTATGCACGGACTTGTATGCGGAATACGCGTCTCGTGAGTGCCAACCCCCCCTCCCGTGCGCCTCGTTAGCGCGCCAATCCCCCCCCCGCGCGCCTCGTTAGCGCGCCAATCCCCCCCCCGCGCGCCTCGTTAGCGCCAAACTCCCCCCCCCCCCCCCGTGCGCCTCGTTAGCGCCAACCCCCCCCCTCCCCCGTGCGCCTCGTTAGCGCCAAACTCTCCCCCCCCCGTGCGCCTCGTTAGCGCCAAACTCCCCCCCCCCGTGCGCCTCGTTAGCGCCAAACTCCCCCCCCCCCCCGTGCGCCCCGTTAGCGCCAACCCCCCCCCCCACCCCCCGTGCGCCTCGTTAAACGAGGCGCGCAGTCTCGGTCAAACAATGAGAGAGGGAGGGGGATGACATTCAAGTACAGTTGGTCACTATTCGCTTGGAGAACACTGCTGTCCCCATTCCAGTTAAAGGGGAGTGGTCGGTGCCACACAGGAGAGGACTAAGAAAGAAGCAAGAACACAAGCAGGGTTACGGCGTGCTGGGGAGTGGCATTCCACACCTGTGGGGGGGGAAATAGAAAGGAGAGGATGCCACAGGAGGGCCAAGCTGCCAAGGGTTGGTGAAAAAATAGTAACTGGCGCGCACCCGACACCACCAACAAGTATAAGGATCAGGTGTCAAGTGTCAAGTGTGTAGAGGGTTAGGCCAGTTTCTTCCAGGGGCCTAGCTACTCTGTCACCGACAGCCTGACTTTGGGGGTTTTGGGGAGGTGCGGAGCACACAGGTGTGTCTCACTCTGAGGGGTTTGGGGGGGGGGGGGCACGGGGCATGCGCACTCGTTTTGGTTTAGAGTTTGTGGAGTCGCAGGGATGTACTGTGGCTGCCACATCCCGGAAGAGGGACCAGTTCTGCCTTGACAGCTGGGCAGCAATATTGGTAAGCGCCTGCATTGATTGATGTCTCAGGGGGAACCCTTGCACTGCGCGCGCACTGCGCGCTACTTTTAGACTAGATTCCCCTATGGAGAACCCACATACCTACCCCTTCCAAACAACTTCAAAAATAGGCTACCCTAGCTACCCAAATGCCCCTAAATTTAAGTCACTCAAACTACCCGAGCTCAAGACAAATGCAAGCTACCTTCCCTTGAAATAAGACGTCATGCAAAATGCGGAAAGCCACGCACATATCCTCTTTTTTGATCAATTGAAAGCTCACTCACTCTACCAGCTAGTCCCAAAGCCGCGCATGTGTCCACCTCATCCTCAACTGGACCGGGGGGCAAAGTTTCTTGCAGGAAGGAATCCATGTCAACTTCTGTTTTCAACTTGTGGTACAACCACACTTCCTCGTCAGCAGGGATGCAGCCTCGCATAGGGCATTCAACTGTGGTCAGGCAAAAACCGGGCAGTCCATCACGTCAACTCCAGGGGCCACGCCAAAGCGTGAGAGTCCATCACCCCAACTCAAGGGCCCACACCAAAGTGTGGGAGTCCATGGTGAAGATGAGCAAAAAAAATGTTCAAAGGGGTGGAAATGGGTGAAAGTGGGTGAAAATCCAAAAATGCCGTATCCCCCATGTGGAAGAAGCATCAAAACCTATGGTAGGGGCAACAATGATGCCCCTAGTGTCAGAAAGTATGGGTCTCCAGTACAGCTAGACGCCCAAATAGTTGCACTGCGCCCGCACTGCACCCGCACTGCGCGTGCGTTAAGGGCGCCCCCTTGGGATTGTATCCAAAATTTGGTTTTCCGTGCGTTACAGGTTTCCATCAGTGTGTCATAGTAGTCAACTAGGGAAGCCCCCTGAAGTCTCCGGTTCATGATGTGGTGACGAGAAGTAGCAATGGAGGCGGAGTGGAGTTGCTTTGGGCTCATGGAATGAATCCTTACCCCGGTATATGGCCAAGTTCTTGCACTGCGTGCATACTACGCACGCAAAGGCTAAGATACTCACCCAAGAATACCTGTCACCCGTCTAGTAGCACGGCGAAGCAGCAAAGCCCACATGAGAACCATGAAACTGCGTTCAAACTTGGTAATCAACTGTCGTTATGAACAAGCCACTCAGCCTTGTAAAGTACAACCATTGGGGAATCGTTGCACTGCGCGCGCACTGCGCGCTACTTTTAGACTATGTTCCCCCCGAAGAGCCCCCAAGCAAACCCCTTGGAAACACCCTTAGAATTAGGTGACCCAAACTGCCCCGGCTCAAGAAAGTTGCAAACTACCTTCCCTTCACATAACACACATCATGCACAACTGGAAAAGCCATGAACAACGCATTGGTCGCCACCCTCAACAACACACAACTGTCTTTTTGTTCCATTGTCAACTAAGTACAAATTAAGAATACGCAATTTGTGTGCACAATATGCAGAATTAAAGAAATGTCACATTGTCACATGTGTGTGTGTGTCAATGCAATCCGTGCAATATTGCGGTTCACACTTGTCACACATGGACATCCTTTCAGGGTCAAACTTGGTGCAACAAAGGGCACGTACATCCCCATCATCACCCACAACATCCTAATCATCATTGTCCTCCTGTGTAGGTGCGGTCCATACATGTGTAGGTACGTGTTCCCATGGACCATATGGAGGGTACCGTACCTATCTTCGAATCAAACGGTGGCTACAGACCGCCTTTTGTGTGCACCGCCTTGTGTGTGTACTGCCTTGCCTGTGGCCCCTTAAATAACAAGACTCTTGCGGTGGCTACAGACCGCCTTTTGTGTGCACCGCCTTGTGTGTATACCGCCTTTTGTGTGTACCGCCTTGCCTGTGGCCCCTTAAATAACAAGACTCCTGCGGTGGCTATAGACCGCCTTTTGTGTGCACCGCCTTTTGTGTGTACCGCCTTGCCTGTGGTCCCTTAAATAACAAGACTCCTGCGGTGGCTACAGGCCGCCTTTTGTGTGCACCGCCTTGTGTGTGTACCGCCTTCTATGTGCACCGCCTTGCCCGTGGCCCCTTAAATAACAAGACTCCTGCGGTGGCTACAGACCGCCTTTTGTGTGCACCACCTTGTGTGTGCACCGCCTTGTGTATGCACCGGCTTGTATGTGCACCGCCTTGTGTATGCACGGACTTGTATGCGGAATACGCGTCTCGTGAGTGCCAACCCCCCCTCCCGTGCGCCTCGTTAGCGCGCCAATCCCCCCCCCGCGCGCCTCGTTAGCGCCAACCCCCCCCCCCCCCGCGCCTCGTTAGCGCCAAACTCCCCCCCCCCCCGTGCGCCTCGTTAGCGCCAACCCCCCCCCTCCCCCCGTGCGCCTCGTTAGCGCCAAACTCTCCCCCCCCCGTGCGCCTCGTTAGCGCCAAACTCCCCCCCCCCCCCGTGCGCCCCGTTAGCGCCAACCCCCCCCCCACCCCCCGTGCGCCTCGTTAAACGAGGCGCGCAGTCTCGGTCAAACAATGAGAGAGGGAGGGGGATGACATTCAAGTACAGTTGGTCACTATTCGCTTGGAGAACACTGCTGTCCCCATTCCAGTTAAAGGGGAGTGGTCGGTGCCACACAGGAGAGGACTAAGAAAGAAGCAAGAACACAAGCAGGGTTACGGCGTGCTGGGGAGTGGCATTCCACACCTGTGGGGGGGGAAATAGAAAGGAGAGGATGCCACAGGAGGGCCAAGCTGCCAAGGGTTGGTGAAAAAATAGTAACTGGCGCGCACCCGACACCACCAACAAGTATAAGGATCAGGTGTCAAGTGTCAAGTGTGTAGAGGGTTAGGCCAGTTTCTTCCAGGGGCCTAGCTACTCTGTCACCGACAGCCTGACTTTGGGGGTTTTGGGGAGGTGCGGAGCACACAGGTGTGTCTCACTCTGAGGGGTTTGGGGGGGGGGGGGCACGGGGCATGCGCACTCGTTTTGGTTTAGAGTTTGTGGAGTCGCAGGGATGTACTGTGGCTGCCACATCCCGGAAGAGGGACCAGTTCTGCCTTGACAGCTGGGCAGCAATATTGGTAAGCGCCTGCATTGATTGATGTCTCAGGGGGAACCCTTGCACTGCGCGCGCACTGCACGCTACTTTTAGACTAGATTCCCCTATGGAGAACCCACATACCTACCCCTTCCAAACAACTTCAAAAATAGGCTACCCTAGCTACCCAAATGCCCCTAAATTTAAGTCACTCAAACTACCCGAGCTCAAGACAAATGCAAGCTACCTTCCCTTGTAATAAGACGTCATGCAAAATGCGGAAAGCCACGCACATATCCTCTTTTTTGATCAATTGAAAGCTCACTCACTCTACCAGCTAGTCCCAAAGCCGCGCATGTGTTCACCTCATCCTCAACTGGACCGGGGGGCAAAGTTTCTTGCAGGAGGGAATCCATGTCAACTTCTGTTTTCAACTTGTGGTACAACCACACTTCCTCGTCAGCAGGGATGCAGCCTCGCATAGGGCATTCAACTGTGGTCAGGCAAAAACCGGGCAGTCCATCACGTCAACTCCAGGGGCCACGCCAAAGCGTGAGAGTCCATCACCCCAACTCAAGGGCCCACACCAAAGTGTGGGAGTCCATGGTGAAGATGAGCAAAAAAAATGTTCAAAGGGGTGGAAATGGGTGAAAGTGGGTGAAAATCCAAAAATGCCGTATCCCCCATGTGGAAGAAGCATCAAAACCTATGGTAGGGGCAACAATGATGCCCCTAGTGTCAGAAAGTATGGGTCTCCAGTACAGCTAGACGCCCAAATAGTTGCACTGCGCCCGCACTGCACCCGCACTGCGCGTGCGTTAAGGGCGCCCCCTTGGGATTGTATCCAAAATTTGGTTTTCCGTGCGTTACAGGTTTCCATCAGTGTGTCATAGTAGTCAACTAGGGAAGCCCCCTGAAGTCTCCGGATCATGATGTGGTGACGAGAAGTAGCAATGGAGGCGGAGTGGAGTTGCTTTGGGCTCATGGAATGAATCCTTACCCCGGTATATGGCCAAGTTCTTGCACTGCGTGCATACTACGCACGCAAAGGCTAAGATACTCACCCAAGAATACCTGTCACCCGTCTAGTAGCACGGCGAAGCAGCAAAGCCCACATGAGAACCATGAAACTGCGTTCAAACTTGGTAATCAACTGTCGTTATGAACAAGCCACTCAGCCTTGTAAAGTACAACCATTGGGGAATCGTTGCACTGCGCGCGCACTGCGCGCTACTTTTAGACTATGTTCCCCCCGAAGAGCCCCCAAGCAAACCCCTTGGAAACACCCTTAGAATTAGGTGACCCAAACTGCCCCGGCTCAAGAAAGTTGCAAACTACCTTCCCTTCACATAACACACATCATGCACAACTGGAAAAGCCATGAACAACGCATTGGTCGCCACCCTCAACAACACACAACTGTCTTTTTGTTCCATTGTCAACTAAGTACAAATTAAGAATACGCAATTTGTGTGCACAATATGCAGAATTAAAGAAATGTCACATTGTCACATGTGTGTGTGTGTCAATGCAATCCGTGCAATATTGCGGTTCACACTTGTCACACATGGACATCCTTTCAGGGTCAAACTTGGTGCAACAAAGGGCACGTACATCCCCATCATCACCCACAACATCCTAATCATCATTGTCCTCCTGTGTAGGTGCGGTCCATACATGTGTAGGTACGTGTTCCCATGGACCATATGGAGGGTACCGTACCTGTCTTCGAATCGAAAATTGCTGCAAATGCAAGAGTACACGCACGTACTCATGCGACTCCGTACCGGATCCCCTCCATATGTTCCTTACGATGCCCCGGTGCCACACGCGTGCAACCCCTACGTCACCCCGACATTCTCGGGGGTCCCCAACAAAGGGGACAACATCAGAATACAAAACATACGCTAGGGGTCACCATGATGCTCCTAGTATCAAAGCGTGGATTCAAAGATTGTCCCGGCTTCCTCAGTAGCACTGGAAGGTTGGGGCCCAAAAGAGGGCGGAAATCCTACGTCACCTCTGCATTCTCGGGGATCCCCAAACAAAGGGGGACAAAATCAGAAGTCAAAACCTCCGCTAGGGGTCACCATGATGCCCCTAGCATCTCAAAGTATGGGTCTCTAGTATGGCCAGACACCCAAATAGTTGCACTGCGCGCGCACTGTGCTTAAGGCCCCCCCTATGCCCTTGAACTCCGTTGGCTGCGGGACCTCGCCGACTTCTCCAGCCCTCGGCCTGACATAGGCTTTCAAGTTACACACGATAAGTCTCATCCACTGCGGCTGGGATCGTTCGAGGGCCTTGTTCAACTCCGGCACAGACAGGGTAGGGAGGGTCGGACCTTCCTTGACTGATGCCCTGGCCAACTGCTCGCGTAGCTGCTGAATTTCTTTGGCTTGTTTAGCAATCCTCTCCTCTGCTGAGGCGTGAGGCTGATGGGAGTCGGAAGGTGGTTGCTAAATAAAACCCTAGTACAAAACCAAAAACTTGTGAAAAAGGGCCGAAACTAGGGTTCGAGTATTTGACGACATCCAAAACTTCGCACTGCGTGCGCACTGCGTGCATGGCATTCCCTATTTTGTTCAACAATTCAAGCACTTGCCCATAGGTATGCTCCTCTCCGTTTCCAACTCTCCTGTCTCAGTTTCCCTGGTTGCCTTGAATACAATCTGAGATTGATCCCCTTTGACATGCTTAGCTGGTGGCCCTACCCCATGCTCCTGCGGCAGGGGGCGGCGGGGTGGCATCAGCTCCCGTTGTTGCAGGTGGAGTATGCGGTGTTGATAAGAATTTTCGTGGATAATTTTGGTAAAATGGTGGAACAACGCCCTAAATTACCGCTTACAGGGCATTCGGTGTGCTATGTGAATAGACAGGCTGTGTAGTTTGTGCCCGTGACGTAAGAGCACCCGGCCCTTGCATGCCCCAGTATGGCCCCCAAACGCGAATCAAAGAAATTTTGTGGAATGGCCCATACCCCTCCCATGTTGGTAAACTAGCATGAGAAAACGGCTGCAGAGCCTTTGCCCTATTGGGTCTAGACAGCGGCAACACATCAACATGGCTACATAACAGGCTACATAACACTTGCTGTATTAGGGTCCCCAAAGGGAGGCATAAAAAAGGCTGCATGATCACCATCGTATTAGGTCCCCAAAGATGGGAGGACTGAAATGGCTACAGAACTGCTGCCGTATCGGGGTCCCCAAAGCAGGTTGGCATCAAAATACCAGGCACTTACAATATTAGGTCCCCAAAGTGGGGATGCATTAAAATGGCAACATAACCCTTGCTGTGTTGGGTCCCCAGAGCAGAGCAGGGAGACATGTACAGGGAAGCAAAGCCCAAGTTGAGTACAACTGGTCCAGGTCTCCCATCCCCTCCTTGCTTAGACCACGGAAAGGCACTAAAACTCGCGGAAACGAACCGATGACAAGTGTGTCATGGCCTAGGCATGACTAGATGACAAGTGTGTTTTCATTAGGGGTTGAACACGAAAAAGCTACGAAAGGACAAGCTGCTCTTTGCTCGCTGCCTTGTTTGGCTTGTCTAAATGCACACGTTTGGCTCATCTAGCTCAACTCTTTCGACGTGCTGATTGTTTGGACGCACCCCATTCGATGATGCCTCATATAATCGAGGCAATGCCCCTCATGCCACGCAATGTGTTCTCCCTTGGATCAGGGTCGTGTAAAGCCAAATGAATCGGATCACCCATTTGAAGTGCCAACCCCCCCCCCCCCCGCCTTTCTGCCGAACCAAAAGACAATCGGAAACGGAAAACCACTTTGTCTTGCCATTTGGCCTCCTTTTTTTTTTTTTTTGCTGTGTAAAGGGCCAGAGCCCAAGACCCAGAATCGATTGAGGTGCTTTGGCATACAAAAGATGCAAACGCCACAGGGTGCGAATGTTTTGTGATCAACAATTTTCGGTTTGACTTCTTTGCCATGTTTACAGCAATCAATGCGCTTGAACACAACTGTCATTGAATCGTCAGTGCCTGGTGCTTGGCTTACCATACCATCCAGATCGTATTTCTACTGTACTTGGAATGGGGCAGCTGCCCAAATCAATGCTGCACCACACTGAAAAACTGATTAAACAGAGAAATGCAGCACATGTCAGAATGACGAAGAATTGTCTCAGGAAAAGTGACGTTCACGATGTTTTGATCCATATGCGTTCCTGACCCAGCAGTGGAGGAATACAGTTGCAGGATGTTCAACTCTACAGAATCCATCCAACCTGATACAGCCTGAGCAGATGCCAAAACTGTTGTCCAGGGGTCAAGGCAGACAAAGAGCAGAGACTTTTGAGAGCGTAAATCAAATCACGCAATCAAAGAACCAGCTGCAAAACGAATATTGTGCGAAAGAGTGGGAAAAGCAGAAGCGCCTGGAAAATATGTGAACGTGCCAAACAGTGGCACTGATGGTCTACAACATCTTGGATTTCGACGTGCTCTAGTTCGCCAGACCTGGAGACTCCACTTACTGTGAAAGAGGAGGTAGAGCAGGGCTTGTATTCCTGCCACTGGCTGGAGGCTGGCAGTCAACCAGTCTTGCGATTGGAATCTGTTAGTTTCTTCTAATTTTTTTTTTGGCTCAGACCAAGATGAGCTGGCGTAGCCTGCTCACTTCATGGTACTCGAGATCACCTCTCGGAATCAAGGTTCAGAGCTGTCCAGTGCTACGATGATCCCACAGTGGCTGCAGTAGCGGATCTGACATGTAGTGAGGATTAGCTGCATCTGAAACCAGGTTATGCAGTGGGAGACTGACACGCCTGTAGGCTTCCCAGTGTGCCAGGAATCTGTTAGTTTCTTCTATTTGCTCATGTAGTACCCCCTTGGTCACCGCAATGGTGCCTCCTTCCTTCCCTTGCCCACTCGCTCTCTCCGGTCTCCCGTTTCCCTTCTATTATCACACCCCTCCATTCCTTTCGTCTGCACCATGAGTACCGCCGTCCGACGGACTCACCATAGTGAGTCCAGTGTCCGTCCTGCAATGGAAATACCACTGCAGGCCCTAGCCTGTCCGGTGACTAGGCCTGGGTGCAAGTGAAGATGGGATACAGCAACAGACGGCAACAGACGGAAACTGGGAAGCAGAGAAGGACAGGATTTGGCATCTGCGCGCAAGAGAGGGGTGCATAGGCAGAACACTACCACATTGCGGGGAAGGCCTCACGGACAAAACACCCGATTGGAATGAGGGAACAGGATGCTGGGCTAAGTGTTTGCACTGCGTGCGCACTGCGTGCGCACTGCGTGCGCACTGCGTGCATATTGTGCACGCAGAGGCTAGGATACTCACCCAAGAATACCTGTCACCTGTTTACTAGGCGGAAGACTGAAAGGTGTCAATACCATAGGGTTGGCCAGGTGTCCATCGATACTTCTGGTTGTAGTTATAACCAACAGCATCGTCGAAGAAGAACTGTCCGGTCCTGGTGTCGACTCACCACCATCGAGTATAGGCGATCGAGAGCCTTCGAGCGACGATGACCACGTGGACTTCTTTGCAGTTGTGGACGTGGCCATACCGATCGATGATCTTGAGCATCTCGGTTCGAGAATCACCTTGAAGTCGACCAAGGTTTTGGTGCACGTACTATCTGTCCGGAAGAGTACTCTGCAGGGCGAATCGAACCGCCTCTACGGATACGAGGCTCGCTGCAGTGTCGACAATGACGACGTCGAGATCCGGGTCGTGTCGACTGTGTACACTTTGTCGATGGGCCTCTTCTAGGGGGAAATGGTTGACAATTCAAATATGCCACATCCCAAATGCTTGGGAAGCCAAAAAAACCCTGGTACGGAACCAAAAAATTGTGAAAAGGGGCCAAAACTAGGGTTCGAGTATTTGCCGACATCCAAAACTTTGCACTGCGTGCGCACTGCGTGCGCACTGCGTGCGCACTGCGTGCATGGCATTCCCCTGGTGGCAAAGAGGTGTGTCACCCTGCCACACTGGGCCTGGGCTGAGGTAGCCCCGTGTCCTGTGTTTGGGGTGGGGAGCGGCAGAGATGCACACATATCTCACATCTATTCAGTCCGTGGCTGTCCTGTCCTTTGCACAGACCTGACATTCGCAATGCCTCGAACGGCTGAACGCAACAGGCAAATTTGTACCACCTCCGGGGGCGTTGTAGACTAGTTTGTTGTTTGATACCTGGAGCACCCGCCTCAAGGTGCTCCTTGGAGTGCAACCCCGGTAGAGACACCGGCAACACCATTGCCACTGTTAGACATGCATAGCTTCTCTCGTCCCAAAGCCACAGAAGGACAGCACAACGTTGCGTTGACGCACAGTTGCACAATTGCAACCATTCCAGGTGATCACCCTTCCGCCCACCCTAATTTATTCGAAATAGTTGGACATGGCCTCTGCTGGCAAAAGGCAGGCCAGTAACAGAGAGGATGGCAGCCTTTGGTTGGGGCCCTTTGGACAGCATGCAAGCATGTGGGCTATGCTTTCTTTTGTGTTCCGGCGCTAGGGGCGGAAGTCACGAGTGCGCATGGACAATCGGTCCAGAACTACCCACCCCCCCCTTGTCATTCCCCACCCCAGGGAAGACGGTCCCCCACCACCCCCTGGGGGACGGTCACCAAGTGACGGTCCCCCACCCCCCCCTTGGGGGATCGCACTACCACCGTAAAGAATTCAGCATAAGATACGTTTAAAGGGCTGCCAATGTACGGAGACCTACTCCTTGAACAGCTCGGTGTAAAATTTCTTGGTCCTGCTCCACTTCACCTTGAAATCTTGCACATGCTCTCCACTTTCCACTGGAATGCCTTGGGCAGCACTCTTGGGTGGTGGTCTTGCCTTCTTGGTAGGAGGCTTGGCAGGCGCAAACAGATTTTTGGGAACCCATTTCCCTTCGGGAATGTCCCTTGTAAAATACAACTTGTTCCCAGAACTGTGTCCCATACCCCATACACCACGGGCACTCTTCACCCACACAACCTCCGTGTCACAATTCAGGTCACTATCATCATCCGTCACATTTGTCCCAGGGGGAAACATGGTTGTGCTGTCAAGTTCCATTTTAGCGAAAGTAAGCAAAATGTCCCGCCATGAGTGCAAGGGGTACTGTGTTGTGGCAGTGCCCCACAACACAGTCACCCACACAACAACACAATGAGCCGCAATGAAAAATTTTGGGTTGACCAAGTGACGCCCCCCCCCCCCCCTGGGGAATGACAAGGGGGGGGGAACGACAAGGGGGGGGGGGGGTATGTACAGTCTCCATCTTGTGACCTGTAGTCTCACACCGGTGAGATGTGTCCCCAAGAAGGACACCACAGGAAGCAAGACTTGGGTGCAGACCTTGACATCTATGTAGCCGCGGCTACCACGACCCGGGTGAAAAACCCAGGTCATTCTACCCTTGCAGTCAGAGCCAGATGTCTATCCATACAGCATCTAGTCAATCTACTGGTCGCTACTTTCCTATCCTATGCTTCCCAGCACACAAGGTGGAGTGGGGTGTGTGTCCGGAGCTGGTACTGCCATACTGGGAGCATCGCAGCTGTTGCGCGCCAGGTTGAGCAACTTGGGCCAAGCCTAGTCGATGGTGGGTACCTGTAGGATGCGGGCTGTGCTTTCAACGGCACACATTACAGTGCCCTTGTGGGTTCTCAACAAAAAGAATGGTGCAACAGGGGTGGAAGAAGGTCAGTCAAATCACAGTAGAAGCCATGTGACTCAGCAAGCAATCGAAACTGCAGGTGTATCGATCATCTTTTCCTCGCCTTTGCATATCAGGACGATATTAAGCAAGGGATGGAATTAAATCAGGCTCCAAATTAATGCAGTACCAACACCTCCCGTAGCTTGGGCATGGCATAGCTTGGCTGTAATTCCGACAATGACCGTCGCCAAGAGCATGGCACAGCTTGAACAAGAGGGGGGGGGGGGGGCGTACATTGGAGTGGGGCCACACAGGCACAACTAGACTCTCAGGGGGCTGAGGTCCACAGGTCATGTGTCAACCTGCAATCTACCAAATTGGTCTCGCAGGGTCTCTGCTGTTGGACAAGCAGAGGTCCAAGGAAAAGGCGCAAATGGAATTCCTTCCAAAAGAAGAAGACATCATCCCTCAGATGTTGATGGTTGCAGCTGCCCACACCCCCTGCCAGGGAGGCCGTATCGTTGTGGTAGAAAAAGGGCCACAGCTCTCACGGCCGAAGGAAGACTCAGCACAAAAGATGGGGAACGTGAGGTGGTCCATTGAGCATTCTGGGGACACCTGACAAGGCCGTGCATGCGCGCGACACACATGACAGCAAACATGTGGGGGAGCCCTCAGATGGGGATGGCGAGGGGCTGCGAATGGGGGAGAGCACTTTATCAAAAGCGGCATTGTGCTCAACCTCCTTCCCATTCCGCATGTACTTCAAATGGATGTAGTTGTCCCCATGACGAGAGGCAGACGGATGTTTCCCAGTGCTCCGAACGTACGTGACAGCCATGCCGGGAAAAACATTGTTAGCCATGGCTGAAATCACATCAGAACAAACAGCATGGGGTTGCAATTTGTGGTACAATGTTGTTATGAACACAATGCACTATCACTAACACTATGACTGAGCCCCTCTTTCCCTGTACGAACGCTCTACAAACACCCAATCCTCCATTCTGGACCACAAAAACAGTGGTCCCAAAATTTCCTCAACACCTACCCCGTGCTTAGACAAGGCTGTGCATGCACAAGGGGGGGGGTACATGCAGAGGCGCCTTTTACAACACGATTGCTGTGCACCAACTGAACTTTGCAATCTCTGTCATTAAACAAGCAGAGGTCAACAGAAAACATGCACGCCCGTTGGGGGGGGGGGGGGCAATCATCATTTCCACTGCAACAGTATTGGTGCGCTTCGGCTATGTACAGCATGTAGATATTGGTATGTACATTTCGCTGATGGTCATAGGCCTGGTGACTGCTGTTGGTTATGAAGATACAGCGGCAGCCACTGCCAGTGCCAGTGCCAGTGCACACCGGGGGAGGGGGGGGGGGGAACGTCGAAGGGCAGTGCTGGTTCCCTGACTAACACCCCGCGACTTGACCAGCACCTCGCTGCTGAGTGGGATACAACAAGTCAGTGTAGTCACCCTCTCGCAGGAAAATGCTAATCAGGCAGACAATTACAGCACACCACCAGGATCTCTGCAGTCTGTTCAGTGAAGGAAGGAAATCATATTAAGGAGCAATAGTCCATGGGGCTTCCACCCATTCCAGCCCCCAAACTCACCCAAGGGGCAAGTCGCGCGGGTTTTTGGAGAGCTGCCGCCCTGTATGACAAGAGGCTCCTCCCTCCGTCCTTTAGGTTGCCTCACGTGAGGCCCGTCCATGCTTCATGAGCCCAGCCGCGCTGTTGGGAGACAGAGTACTCTCCTGCATGCTGTACAGCATGGTGGAGTGTCGTGCATGGGGATCACGAACCCACCCCTGGCCCTGTCGGGCCATGCCAGGCAATTCCGTGCAGAGACGCTGTGCTCCGCGAAGAGAGGGAAAGGTAAAGGGGTTAGGGGGGCACTCCCCCACGGAGGGTGGGACAGAGTACTGGACTTCGTACTGACCCATGTCCTCATCGCACTCACGATGAGTGCTGCCCGCTCGTGGGGCAGACATCACGCTTTCAAAAAGGGGCGCCAGCAGGGTGGGGGGCAGGTCGGGGGGGGCAGAACATCTGCAGTCTGTTCAGTGAGGGCGGGGATGGCCACAGATGCTCCATGGAGACCTTCATTTGTTGTTCTTTTGTGGTACCCCACGGCACGTTTCTGGTAGAAACCTCGGATGCATATGGCCTTTTGTCTAGTGGAGGGAGAACAATGCACTGCACCGCACAATTCAAGGGTCGTGGGTGTAAGGTCATGCTGGATGGACTTGTATGCAGCCACTTGCAGGGCTCGCGTGCAACAGGGGTCATGCATCGGTGCCCCGCACTGGAGGCCCCTCCCAAGGCTCAACAACCGTGCGATGAGCTCGGGACGATCCCCCCCATCCCCCCTGCAAGAGCAACACTACAGTTCCAAAATTGGACGGACACAACACCTAGGCTAAGTGTTTGCACTGCGTGTGAACTGCGTGCATATTGCGCACGTAGAGGCTAGGATACTCACCCAAGAATACCTGTCACCTGTTTACTAGGGGGAAGACTGAAAGGTGTCAATACCATAGGGTTGGCCAGGTGTCCATCAATACTTCTGGTTGTAGTTATCACCAACAGCATCGTCGAAGAAGAACTGTCCGGTCCTGGTGTCAACTCGCCACCATCGAGTATCGGCGATCGAGAGCCTTCGAGCGACGATGACCACGTTGACTTCTTTGCAGTTGTGGACGTGGCCATACCGATCGATGATCTTGAGCATCTCGGTTCGAGAATCACCTTGAAGTCGACCAAGGTTTTGGTGCACATACTATCTGTCGGGAAGAGTACTGTGCAGGGCGAATCGAACTGTCGGGAAGAGTACTGTGCAGGGCGAATCGAACTGCCTCTACGGATACCAGGCTCGCCGCAGTGTCGACAATGACGACGTCGAGATCCGGGTCGTGTCGACGGCGTACACTTTGTCGATGGGCCTCTTCTAGGGGGAAATGGTTGACAATTCAAATATGCCACATCCTAAATGCTTGGGAAGCCAAAAAAACCCTGGTACGGAACCAAAAACTTGTGAAAAGGGGCCAAAACTAGGGTTCGAGTATTTGCCGACATCCAAAACTTCGCACTACGTGCGCACTGCGTGCATGGCATTCCCCTAGTGTTGCTCTGACAAGGGGGTCGTTTGCGCGCGCCGCAACAAGACACAAGCGGTGACCGTTGCGTCGTTAATGCACCAGTCGTCAAGTGATTCCCTATCTCGACTTCCAAAGTAAAAGAAGGGGTGAAGATGAGTGGCAGGACAGCAATCGGTATCCCTAACATCACCAGCCCCAAATCACAGAAAAAAACTTGATATTCTTAGGTCACCAGAAACAGGAACTGCCAAATTCCATGGCTCGAAAAAATGCGGAAACAAGGCCTACTGCTGCTTTGACAAGGGCGTTGCTCTCGCAAAGGGCGGGGGGGGGAGTAAAATCACGTCAGAAAGCGCTTCCAAAACATTGAGGAGATGCACCTGCATCAGTCTGGACAACCAAACAACATAAATTCCTGGCAGAGCCCGGTCAGAGGCTTCGTGCAACATTGAGCCCCCCCCGCCCTGCACGAACTGCAATCCACAGGGTATGGCCCAGGGCTACAAGAGGGGCGGAGGGGCACTCCAACGCCACAACGCAGTGGCAAAGGGGGGGGGGGGTTGAATGAGAATGGCCCCACAATTGTGCCCCCACCCCCACCCCAAGCCCCACCCCCACTCAACTGTCGTATGGCACGTCGCCAACGGACTGGCGAATGGTGCTGAGACGAAGCGCTTTTTCAGGCACACGTGCAAAGGCGTACCATATGCCCCGTGTGCCCTCGGGACACAAAGGGGCCAATGGGCAATGAGAGAACTTCAAAGGCGGTGTTGGCAACACATGCCCAATGGAAACTTCACAGGGACGAGGTGTCTCAAAAAATCATTTGTCTCAACTGAAGAACGGCACAATTTTGTTGCAGTCAACCCCACCTGGACCACACTGAGAGTGGTCTTCGAAGAAGCGCTTTCTGTGTTCCGGCGCAAGGCGAGCGCACGGGCACTCGGCATGGTTGATATGTACGGACACAGCATCACCGCCGTTGGCTTTGTGCAGGCGATGCCCGTCCCCTCTTGTGGAAAGGGGAGACGCCAACGGGGGCAAAATGCAACAACGGGGGTGGTGGTCGAAGGAAACATTGAGTCGTTCAGGACAGCACGTCAAAAGGGGATTCAACGGCTGTTCACGAAGAGTACACATCCGACTTGTAAAGTGGAGGATTATCTGGATGCGGCAGTGCCATATGGAGGAGGTGGGCAAGTGGCAGAGGGCACGGGTGCAGGTGCCGCAAGGACAATCGTTTCGCAATGGGCTACCGAGTAAATCGGGGAAGCGGTGAGTCAAGTAGACTGAGGCGGGGACTGAGAGGCCGTGGATGCAGCCAGAGCGCTGGGTGACGGGGGGTGGGGGGCGGTGGGCAAATCATTTTTCAAGGAGAAATGACTGTACGGCTGCCCCACCCCTGGCCCTTCGTTCTTGCCACAGCATCTGCAGGAAGCGGGAACTCTGTCAAAGAACGAGGTCATCATTTGCAAGGCGAGACTCAATGCCAATAATAGAGGCTGCAGGCCTTGGTACGCCTGAACCTCCACAGTGCACCGGCCGGGCAGTATCTGCCGTTGGGGGGAATCCTTGCACTGCGCGTTACTTTTAGACTATGTTCCCCCCGAGGAGCCCCAGGCACACCCCTTGGAAACACCCATAGAATTAGGTGACCCAAACTGCCCCGGCTCAAGAAAGTTGCAAATTACCTTCCCTTCACATAACACACATCATGCACAACTGGAAAAGCCATGAACAACGCATTGGTCGCCACCCTGAAGAACACACAACTGTCGTTTTGTTCCATTGTCAACTAAGTACACATTGAGAAAACGCAATTTGTGTGCACAACATGCAGAATCAAATAAATGTCACATTGTCACATGTGTGTGCGTGTCAATGCAATCCGTGCAATATTGCGGTTCACACTTGTCACACATGGACATCTTTTCAGGGTCAGACTTGGTGCAACAAAGGGCACATGCATCCCCATCATCACCCACAACATCCTCATCATCATTGTCCTCCTGTGTAGGTGCGGTCCATACATGTGCAGGTACGTGTTCCCATGGACCATATGGAGGGTACCGTACTTGTCTTCGAATCAAAAATTGCTGCAAATGAGAGTCCCTAACCCCAACTCAAGGGGCCACGCAAAGAAGCGCGGATTGAGAGTCCCTAACCCCAACTCAAGGGGCCACACAACAAAGCGTGGATTGAGAGTCCCTAACCCCAACTCAAGGGGCCACGCAACGTAGGGTGGATTGCATAATTGGCCTGGTTTCCTCAGAAGCACCAGAAGGTTGGCTACATCACCCCTCATAACTGCCGCCTTCTGAGGGATCCCATAGGGGTAGGGATCGCAAATTACCCCATAAAGATGCCCCGCGCGCGCCTAACGCTCCCTCCTAGAAAAGAGTGGATGTGGTGGAGGTGAGCAAAAAAGTGTGAAACGGGGTGGAAATGGGTGAAATTGGGTGAAAATCCAAAAATGCCATATTCCCGATGTGGAAAAAGCATCAAAACATATGCAACGGGGCAACAATGATGCCCCTAGTATCTCAAAGCATTGGTCTCTGGTACGGCCAGACGCCCAAATAGTTGCACTGCGCGCGCATTGCGCTTAAGGCGCCCCCTTGGTCACCGGAGAATCGGCGTCGGTTGACCAGCATCCGCCGTTGGCCAAGTTCCAACCGCCGTCATAATCCTGGAACCTCTGACCTCGGGCTGAGGTTTGACTAAGGCTGCCCGGGGGGGGGGGGGTGTATGGGTATGGGTATGGGTATGGACAGTCCTTCCACTGGCGCTGCCTTGTCGTCGCGTGGGATGGCTTGGCCGCGCTGGCTGCCTCTTCGGACTCGTGAGGCATCTGGGGGCTGCCACTGCCGTAGCCAAAGCACGGGTGAGACAGCTGTGCTGTGCTGTGCTGTGCGCTGTGTACCCTCACAGCGGCTAGCGGCTGTTACCGGGGCACAAGTAAGCGCTGGGGCGTTCCACAAGGACGTATTGCAACAGACTCACAGGGCTCTCCGTGATGCAATGGGGCACTGTGGTACCCGTGTCCATTCATCCAGCTCCACAGGAGACCAAAGGTGTGTGGCCCCGACTTGAAGAGGGGGTGGGGGGTACCTCAATCCCAAAAGAACAGCCCTGATCAGTTGCGCTGCCGAGGCTCCAACAACTCATCGCAAACCTTTGCAAACGCCCACAGAGCTCCCCGTCCCCAAACACAAAGGACCGCCCGATCCAAGGAGCCCACAAAGGGGCAAGGCATTGCTTGGCGCAAGGGCCGGAAGTCCGCAATGCCCAAGCCACTGAGCAGCTCTTGTGACATGAAGATGGCAGCCCACGCACCGCGCAACCTGGGCCACGCTGTAGAGCACGAGCCTGGGGCTTCGGGCAGACACTGGGCGGCGGGCAGGCTCCTAATGCAAACAGGGGGTCACAGATGGATCCAAACGCGCACGCCCCGACTCACTGTGCGAAGTGCACGGAAGGCCCACCAGTGAACGCAACGTGGTCAGGAACGGGGTGGCAAACGACTTGAAAAAAGCATGAAATGGGCCGTGACACACACACACACACACACACACACACTTTTGCTACGACCAAAACAGACGTGCAAAATAGAGAAACTCCTACTCCGGAACAGGTGCTCTGGAGCACAGGGGATGTCGTCGATAGGCGGCAGTACACACAAACTGAACGGGGTAAAGCTCAGCCCTGACAAAAGCATACATACAGCCGGCAGGAAGCAAAACTCCCGCAGCTCACACACACACACACACACACACACACACACACACACACACAATGTAACCGCAAACAAGAACAAAGCAAGAAAAGCGGTGGAAAGAAAACTCCTCAGGGACAGCAGCGCTGTCTTCGACGTCTTTCGGCTGTACCTGTACAGGGGTCTCTTCGCTCATACAGTCGTACAGAACTTCAAGTTGCCAAATATGGGACAGGAGTGAGGAGATGTCTTGTACCAGGGTTGTGTGGGTGCCCGGGCTGAGGCTCGATGCAATCAGAACATTGTCCCGAAACTGTGCCAAAGACACACACACACACACACACACACACACACACACACACACACACACACACACACACACAATTGACGTGAGACGAACAGGGGTGACACACACACACACACACACGGGGGCGCGTGTGTATTTGCAGTTGGACGGTCGCCTCAGCACCGACCAGCTCGAGCTGCGCCGGGAGATCAATTGCTGGGCTTCCCAATGACGCGCAAACTCACATACTACAGCAGCCGATGTGGCGTCTGCAAACCGCAGGGCATGGACGGCGCGGGGCCTGGGCCGAGGCACCCCTGCACTGCAAGGGAATTGGCACACCACCTGCCCAAAAGGGCTGCCGCTGAAAGACACCGCCATTTCCCTTGGGCCCAGGGCGTTGCGAAGTGTTTGCGTGTGGCGCCGATGGCCCCGCAGCCTGTGCAGGTGCCCATGGCAGTGCCCATGCACGTGATCAGCATTGCCAAGAAAGCAACGACTGTCTCGTGTGGTGGGAGAAACGAAAGGGCATACCCTCAGCCACCCTTTCGCCGTATACGAAGGTTTGGGGCTGGTACTGAAGTTTCATGCAGAAAGATCGGAGAAATGTTTGTGTGACGCTTCTCCGTGAGGGGGAGGAGGGTGTAGCATTTTTAACAGAAAGACTATGAACACGTGCAGATGAAAAAATTCGTTGAGGGGGGCAGGGGAGCGTACATTGAAGTTTATCCTTGCAGCTGTTGACGGACCACGGACCACGACACGTTGGCAGAGGGACACACGCCGAAGTATAGCCGTTGGAGGAAGATGTTTTGGGTTTATCTGGGTTTATCTGTCGTGTGAACGAGGCACCCTTGGGGTCGCAGAACTGCGTTCACCCCCGGCGCCTGGCGGCCAACATGCTGGTCGGCCAGCGCTTTGTGAAATTAGGACGTAGTAGTGTCAAATTTCTTCTTCTTGTTCTTCTCGAGAAACGAGCCTCCCAGGCCACCGCCAATTGACAACCTGACAACATGGCACGTCGCAAAGGGACTGGCGAACGGCGCTGAAACGAAGTGCTTTTTGAGGCACACGTGAACAGGCGTATCATACATAGGCACCGGTGTGCCCTCGAGACACAGAGGGCCTTTGGGGCAATGAGAGAACTGCAAAGGCGGTGTTAGCAGCAGATTCCTAGTGGAAACTTCACAGGAAAAGGGCTTCACTCCCCAGGAAAAGGAAGAGGGGAAAGGAAAAAGACTGCATCAACCGACCGCTGCCTAGACCATGCTGAGAGCATCGAAGGGGGTGGTCTGAAATGGTTTTCTTTCCCGGCGCAAGGCGGTGCCGAGCATGAAACACGTCCGACTCGCGCGGGTGGACACTCGGGTGGCTGTGCAGCACTGCAGCGCCGTGAGAGCTCAGTGGCCGTCGAAGGGCTGCGGCCAGCTGAACTGTGGCAGATGAAGGTTCAGGGTTCGAATCTTCGGGACTGCCTTCAGCGCGGCGAGCGCCTGTGCCCCGACCTTGCCCACGGCGTTGCCTCCCAAATCCAGTCGTAGGGTGTGCAGTGAGGGGCAGTCCTCGAGGGAGGCCAGTGCCTGGGCCCCCGTGGGCCCAATGCCGTTCGAAGCCAGATCGAGCGTGAGGGTGTGCAACACGGGGGCCTCGCGAAGCGCGGCCAGTGCCTGTGCCCCCTCGTCGCCCACGGCATTGCCCCAGAGGTCCATGGCGAGGGTCTGCAGTGAAGGGGATTCTTTAAGGGCCGCAAGGGCCGCGGCCCCGCGGGGCCCCATCTCATTCATGGAAAGGTCCAGTTTCAGGGTCTGCAGTAAAGGGGCGTCTTTTAAGGCCGCAAAGGCCTGGGCACTGCAGGGGCCCATGTCGTTGGCCGCGAGATTTAGTGCCAGGGTGTGCAGTACGGGTGCGTCCTTCAGAGCGGACAGTGCATAGGCCCCGTAGGCCCCCAGGAGGTTGTTCTGGAGATCGAATCGCAGGGTGTGTAGCGCGGGGGCCTGCCTGAAGGCGGCGAGCGCCCTGGCCCCATCCCCTGCCAAGTTATTCGAGGAGAGGTCGAGGGTCAGGGTGTGCAGCGAAGGGGCGTCCTTCAGGGCTGCAAGGGCCTCCGCCCCACTGTCCCCCAGGGCATTCACACACAGATCGAGGGTCAGGATCTGCAGGGAGGGAGCATCCTTCAGGGCGGCGAGGGCCTCCGCCCCAACGAGGCCCGTGGCGTTCTTTGCAGCGTCGAGCCGCAGCGTATGCAACGAGGGGGCCTTGTTCAGGGAGGCGAAGGCCTGGGCCCAGTAGGCCTTGAGGTTGTTGGCGGACACTTCCAGGGCCAGGGTGCGCAGGGACGGGGCTTCCGTTAGGGCCGCCAGCGCCCGGGCCCCACTGTCCCCGACTGCGTTTTCCCGGAGGTCGATGGCGAGGCTGTGGAGCGAGCGGGCGTCCTTCAGCGCCGCAAGCGCCTGTGCCCCGCTGGCCCCAATGCCGTTGCACCGCAGAGCAAGTCTTAGGACTTGTAGTGACGGCGAGTCCTTCAGAGCCGCAAGTGCCGCTGCACCACCTGGACAGAGACATGGGATTGGGGCGGTCACGGGGCGAAAAAGCAGCAGCACTGGTAGCGATAGGACACGCGAGGACGGCGATGGAAACAAACCACGTTCAGCACGGGGCTTCAACGAGGCTTCGTTGACAAGGGACTGATACGTAAGGGGGGTGGGGGGTCTGGGTTGGTCCGTTCGGGGGCCGCTGGTTCCAATTTGATTTTTGCTGCGCCGAATTTTGGCTCAACATTTGTTTTGGTGAGTGGGCGTTTTGGAGGCTCAGGACCCCCCCCCCCCCACATAAACGAAGCCTGCCCAACCAGCCTTGATGCCCCCCCCGGACACTGGCGCAGAGCCTGCCTCCTGGCCGCAGGGTCAAAGCCGCAACACAGCGCAGTGCAGCAGGAAAAAAGTAGCGGTTCAAGGCGGCCGGGAAACTCGTGGCCGGGATCCGAAATGTCTGCGAGCGGAGGCATGGATCGGTCAGCAGTAGCCGTCCCTGTCCCCCTCCCCATGGCTGTCAGGTGGCACAGCCGGTGTCCAGCGCCAGGTTCTTTGGGTGACCTGCTTGCGAGTCATCGTCTGGGGGAGCGGGCCCGTACCGTGGTGCGACCCCTGCATCGATGCGTAGATTCCGCGCACTGGAATCCTTTCCCCTGCGATCCTCACCCTCCGGGACCGCAGCACCGCTGACCCTGAGGTCTATTGGAAGCTGCACAGGAATACACACAGACTTCGATCGCGAGTTGAACACCATCGACGCCCCACTGTGCGCCGTGTCGTCCCGGACCGGTGCGTTGTGCGATCAGACCTAGTGCATGGTGCACCTTTCCAGCCTCAATGACCTTGACTCCACCCACTGGACTCTGCTGACTACTCTGAGCCCCATTCGGCCCTCTTCGGCCCTCTCCTTCCGTTCGCAACTCCCCTTAGACATCCCAATGCCAATTCTCTGCAACACCCCCCGACCCCTGTGCGTGGTGCATGAGTGGTGGGTGGGTTGGATGGGGCCTGGCACCTGGGATGGGATCCTGTGTGCTCATGTGGGGAGAAAGCCTGGATTGCAGAATAGTGCCACCGCCAGGCTAGACACGCAGGCAGGAGGCGGCAGAAAAGTGTGGGATTGAGGCAGGCGGGTGGCAGCCCACCCAAGGACGAGGCGCATCAGCCTTGCAGGGTACGGCCCTGGGACGGCAGATGATGCCGTTGCGGTGCCAGCGCAGTTGCGTGACGTTTCATGCGGCCCCCCTCCGTGCAAGTGCTTACTCCTGTCCCGCTGACCCTCTGTCTGGTAGTGTTCGTAAGAAAAAGAAACCCGACCAACCAACCTTCGCCTTGCTGGACATCACACTGTGGGCCTTGTGAGCCCAGCAGCAGCAAATGGAGGTGGACAGCAATGAGCCCAGGCAAGGAACACGACCAACCTGTCCCCAGATTGTTCGATTCAAGGTCGAGGAGCAGCGTCCGCAGCGAAGGGGACTCCTTGAGGGTTGCAAGCGCCAAGGCTCCACTGGCCCCTATTGCACTCTGCTTGAGATTGATGCTCAGAGTTTGCAGTTTGGGGGCATGCTTTAGGGCCACAAGGGCCTGTGCACCCTGATCGCCAATTTGGCAACCGGATGCATCCAGGTCCAACGTATGCATGTGACGGGCGGTCTTCAATACTGTCACCGCAGTCGGATCCGTAACAGTGAGCTGCAGCGACCGGACGTTGCCCACAATTACATCGATTCTCTTCACTGCATCAGTGTTGCAGGTCAGCTTTACATACCGCCTATTCCCTAAAGCTTCTCGCAACTCTTGGGAAACTTGCCCAAGGGAGTCCTCATGCACAAAATTGGAGACAAGGTCCCAAATGTCGACGGGCAATTGGACTGGCATTTTTTTGTTGCAGACCTACAGAAGTTGATACACATGAAACCGCGATAGGAGCAGCCCCGAGACAGACTGATGCAGAGGGCGGTCTTTAATATTGAAGGAAAACTCTGATCCATTCTGCTGGAGTCCGCAATTTGGAGATCAACGGATAACTGTTGGAAGTGAAGCTACTGCTATCGGAAGGTTCCTGGTGGTTGGAGGGTCTTTTGGGGCATGGGACTGATGTCTAGGGCCCATCCATGCACGACTTGCTTGTGCAGAACCGCCCCCCCCCCTGCCCCGGTATTGAAGCAACAATAAAGCAACATTCAAGCAACAAAAGTTATAAAATGACGGAACCTATGCTTCGTGTCGGGGTTGTTTGCACGCTGCACTCTGCATGGTCCACATGTAGTGCGCTTTGTTACAAAGGGATGCTTTTGGACCAAGTACCCGCAACCTTAGCCCCAGATTTACCCTCAGAGCACACAACACCAGGCCAAATTCCAATTGCACAACACATGTGAAATATATGGAACCTAATAAATAGTTTGCACCATAAGTGTGTGGGTCAATGCACTTTGCATTACATTCACCACAAAGTGTGGTGGTGTGCTTCTGACAGCATGTGCATTGCTAAACATAATTGCTTTGTCCTATTTTCCAAGGTGCCGTTACTGTGCAGCTATTACCTCAGTGTTGACGTAATCATGACATCCTTCTGGAACAATCCATCATAGCTGAGCAGGGTTAGGCGTTCTCTGGCAAGTTGTTGCTCAAAGCCAACAATTTGTTCTCAAGTGCCTCATGCCACCACTGTTTTTATCCTTTTCTGTGCCATAACACAGACCAACGGGCAAGCTGATGGCGCCCACAGTCTACAGCACCCAGGCCAATGGTGCTTTTTGGCAGGATCTAACCCCTTGAGTTACTGTACATATGGCTGCTGTCCTTCGATGAACTTCGGCTGGTACCGCTTCCTTCTCCAAGCCCTGGTTACAGGTTGTGCTTGACCAATCTAGGCCACGTGCTTAGTAGCCGAATTGTGCATGTGAAGGGTGAGGAATTTGCTTGGTGTCCTTCGATTTTATGGTCTTTTCAATCACCCATGGAGCAAAGAGTTCCTCCATCTCAATTGTCACTTTTTTTGTTCACCTCATGCTGGTCACATGCCTGAGCCCACATGGTACTATTAGGAGGGGACACATCTCGTGGCACACCCCTCTTGCGCATAAGTTTACAAACCGAAGCGTGCATGTGTGATGGAGCCCCATCGACACAATATATACATACATACATATATATATATATATATATATGGCATAAGGCGTCACGCCCCCCCCCCCCTAGGGACCTATGGGCCGGGGTTGGGTGGGGACCCAGGACCCCCCCCCCCTATTTTTGGGTCGAGAAACTCAAAAAAAGAGGAATTAGCTTGATCCGAGACAGTGGCAGGGCACAATTTTGGGATTTAGATACCGAAAATAGGGTCCTAACAAGTGCACTAAAAATAGCAAAATATGCAAGGTTGGCTCAAAAATTCGTACAGTGAGGTGTAGGTGCCCCTTCCCCTGCCCCTAGTGGGGCAAAAGGGTGATGAATGGATCCAATGGAAGGCAATGACGGCAATAGGCTGGGGGTTTGGTGGGTTTTGTGAGGTGAAGAGGGCTATTTTTGGGGATGATGTCACTCGGTAAGAAATACCTATTTTTAGCAACTTTGAAGGGTCATAGCGGCCCACCACCGTCTCCAATCACTCCAATTCCTCTTTTTTTGAATTTCTCGACCCAAAAATAGGGGGGGGAGGTCCTAGGTCCCAACCAAAGTCCGGCGGGTGGGGCCGGGTGGGGGGGGGGGGCGTGACGCCTTATGCCATATATATATATATATATATATATATATATATATATATATATATATATATATATATATATATATATATATATATATATATATCCTCCAATCTACACCCCTCTCCCCAACTCTAGGTGGCTCCACCATCCGGCTCTAAGACACGTGCAAAAGGTACAACGTGGTGCATACATGTGGCGGAAGGGGCTAAACTCCATCAAAACAGGCTCAAAATGGTCTCAAAACACTTGTTTGTGCACCCCCAATGGTTCAGGGTCACTTTTGGAAAAACGCATTTTTGGCCCACTTTTGACCTAGTTTGGTCCCAAAACGGTCCCTTTTCAAGGGATATTGGGATTTTCCATGGGCCAAAACCCGTCTGAATGGGCTCAAAATGGGCTGAAAACAGTTGCTTGAGCATCCCAAATGGTCCAGGATCACTTTTGGAAAAACGCGTCTTTGAACTATTTTTGACCCTTTTTTGGTCCCAAAACGACCCATTTTCAAGGCATTTTGGGATTTTCCATGGCCCAAAGCGCGTCACCACGGGCTCAAAACGGGCTCAAAACACTTGTTTGAGCATCCAAAATGGTCCAGGATCACTTTTGGAAAAACGCGTTTTTGACCCATTTTTGCCCC
The DNA here is from genome assembly GCA_964036045.1 of Eutreptiella sp. 'Long Island Sound 2002'. Lineage (NCBI taxonomy): Eukaryota > Euglenozoa > Euglenophyceae > Eutreptiales > Eutreptiaceae > Eutreptiella > Eutreptiella sp. 'Long Island Sound 2002'. Next base: position 54,567,281 of record OZ038390.1, read on the forward strand.
ATTTTTTGTCCCAAAACGGCCCATTTTCAAGGCATTTTGGTATTTTCCATGGCCCAAAACGCGCCCCCACAGGCTCAAAACGTGCTAAAAACGCTTGTTTGAGCATCCCAAGTGGTCTAGGAACAACTTTGGAAAAAATGATTTTTTTCGCCCCGGGGACCCTGGTGGACCCACCGGTGGCCCCCACCGTGCGCGGGCCGGGCTGCCCCCCGGCTCCACCAAGTGACCCCTGGTACGAAGGGTTAGGTGGCTCGTTGGGCGATTCTGAGGCTTGGAAACCACAAAAAGTGGGGGGTTGCGGGTGGACTAGGTGCCCTCGGAATTCGGATTTGAGCCACGTAGCAAAAGATACGGCCCGCGCTTGTTTTTGGGGTGCTGGTCCACATTGCGCAGATTTTGGGGCTTTTTGGCGCCTTTTTGGGGCGTTTCTCGGACATATCGTGGAGTTGAAGGGCACTAGAGAGCTCTTTGACACGGTGAAGTCAAGACACACGTGCAGTGTAGTCACCGTTTCCCTTCGTTTGGGCGTTTCGCCCGGGTTTTGGGGCTGTTTTGGGCGAAAAATGGCTGTTTTTGGCCCAAAACTGCGCAGATTGGGGAGGGCACCTCCTAACTTGGCGCCACCGCCCCGGGCCGCCACTGGTGAGTTTTTGGCTGAAAACTTGGATTTGGCAAGGCCACCACCTAGGCTCTAGGATGGCTAGAGTAGAGTAGAGCCCGGAGCGATGAGGCCGAGCAATGGCCAAAACGGAAAGGAGAAGTGCTTGTTGTTGTTGCTTGTTGCTTGCTTGTTAGCTAGATTTAAGGGGAGAGGGGTGTAGTAATATATATTACTACACCCCTCTCCCCTTAAATCTAGCTAACAAGCAAGCAAGCAACAAGCAAGCACTTCTCCTTTCCGTTTTGGCCATTGCTCGGCCTCATCGCTCCGGGCTCTACTCTACTCTAGCCATCCTAGAGCCTAGGTGGTGCCCTTGCCAAATCCAAGTTTTGAGCCAAAAACTCACCGGTGGCGCCCCGGGGCGGGGGCGCCAAGTCGGGAGGTGCCCTCCCAAATCTGCGCAGTTTTTGGCCCAAAACAGCCATTTTTCGCCCAAAATAGCCCCGAAACCCAGCCAAAACGGCCAAACGAAGGCAAACGGTGGCTACACTACACGTGCACCTCGATTGCCCCGTGACAAAGAGCCCTTTCTTGCCCTCTAGCTCCACAATATGTCCGAGAAACGGCCCAAAAATGGCCAAAAATGGCCTGAGTGTGCGCTTTTTGTGTCAAACACGCCCAAAACCAAGAACGGGCCGTATCTTGGGCTACGTGGCTCAAAACCGAATTCCGAGGGCACCTACTCCACCCGTAACGCCCCACTTTTTGTGGTTTCCAAGCCTCAGAATCGCCTAACGAGCCACCTAGACCCATGTACTAGTGCTCACTTGGTGGCGCCGGCTCGGCCCGCGCACGGCGGGGGCCAACGGTGGGTCCACCGGGGTCCCCAGGGCAAAAAAAACATTTTTTCCAAAGTTGTTCCTCGACCACTTGGGATGCTCAAACAAGTGTTTTTAGGCTGTTTTGAGCCCGTGGTGGCGCGTTTTGGGCCATGGAAAATCCCAAAATGCCTTGAAAATGGGCCGTTTCAAGACCAAAAATGGGTCAAAAATGGGTCAAAAACACATTTTTTCAAAAGTGATCTTGGACCATTTTGGATGCTCAAACAAGTGTTTTTAGGCCGTTTTGAGCCCGCGGCGACGCATTTTGGGCCATGGAAAATCTGCGCAGTTTTTGGCCCAAAACAGCCATTTCTCGCCCAAAATAGCCCCGAAACCCAGCCAAAACGGCCAAACGAAGGCAAACGGTGGCTACACTACACGTGCACCTCGATTGCCCCGTGACAAAGAGCCCTTTCTTGCCCTCTAGCTCCACAATATGTCCGAGAAACGGCCCAAAAATGGCCAAAAATGGCCTGAGTGTGCGCTTTTTGTGTCAAACACGCCCAAAACCAAGAACGGGCCGTATCTTGGGCTACGTGGCTCAAAACCGAATTCCGAGGGCACCTACTCCACCCGCAACGCCCCACTTTTTGTGGTTTCCAAGCCTCAGAATCGCCTAACGAGCCACCTAGACCCATGTACTAGTGCTCACTTGGTGGCGCCGGCTCGGCCCGCGCACGGCGGGGGCCAACGGTGGGTCCACCGGGGTCCCCAGGGCAAAAAAAACATTTTTTCCAAAGTTGTTCCTCGACCACTTGGGATGCTCAAACAAGTGTTTTTAGGCTGTTTTGAGCCCGTGGTGGCGCGTTTTGGGCCATGGAAAATCCCAAAATGCCTTGAAAATGGGCCGTTTCAAGACCAAAAATGGGTCAAAAATGTGTCAAAAACACATTTTTCCAAAAGTGATCTTGGACCATTTTGGATGCTCAAACAAGTGTTTTTAGGCCGTTTTGAGCCCGTGGTGACGCGTTTTGGGCCATGGAAAATCCCGAAATGCCTTGAAAATGGGCCGTTTCGAGACCAAAAATGGGTCAAAAATGGGTCAAAAACGCGTTTTTCCAAAAGTGACCCTGGACTATTGGGTGTGCACAAACAAGTGTTTTTAGCCCATTTGGAGCCCGTTTTGATCGATTTTAGCCCCTTCCGCCACGTGTATGCACCAAGTTGTACCCTTAGCACGTACCTTAGAGCCGTATGGTAGCCGTATGGTGGAACCACCAAGAGTTGGGGAGAGGGGTGTAGATTAGAGGATATATATATATATATATATATATATATATATATATATATATATATATATATCCTCCAATCTACACCCCTCTCCCAACTCTAGGTGGCTCCACCACACGGCTCTAAGGTACGTGCGAAGGGCACAAAGTGGTGCATACATGTGGTGGAAGGGGCTAAACTCGGTCAAAACGGGCTCAAGACGGGCTAAAAACACTTGTTTGAGCATCCCAAATGGTCCGGGATCACTTTTGGAAAAACGCGTTTTTGACCCATTTTTGACCCATTGTTGGTCCCAAAACGGCCCATTTTCAAGGCATTTTGGGATTTTCCATGAGCCAAAACCCGTCGCCACGGGCTCAAAATGGGCTAAAACCACTTGTTTGAGCATCATAGATGGTCCGTGATCATTTTTGGGTAAACGCGTTTTTGACCCATTTTGAACCCATTGTTGGTCCCAAAACGGCCCATTTTCAAGGCATTTTGGGATTTTCCATGGCCCAAACAAAACGCGTCGCCACGGGCTCAAAACGGCCTAAAAACACTTGTTTGAGCATCCCAAGTGGTCTAGGAACAACTTTGGAAAAAATGATTTTTTTCGCCCGGGGGACCCTGGTGGACCCACCGTTGGCCCCCACTGTGCGTGGGCTGGCCGGCCCTCCGGCTCCACCAAGTGACCACTGGTACGGGGGTCTACGTGTTTCGTTGGGCGATTCTGAGGCTTGGAAACCATAAAAAGTGGGGGGGATGCGGGTGGACTAGGTGCCCTCGGAATTCGGTTTTGAGCCACGTAGCCCAAGATACGGCCCGTTCTTGGTTTCGGGGTGCTGGTGCACATTGCGCAGTTTTTGGGGCTTTTTGGCGCCTTTTTGGGGCGTTTCTCGGTCATATCGTGGACTTAGAGGGCACCAAAGGTCCCTTGGTCACGAGAAAGTCAAGCCGCACGTGGAGTGTAGCAGCCGTTTGCCTTCGTTTGGCTGTTTTGAACCCTTACTAGGGCTGTTTTGGGCGAAAAATGGCTGTTTTTGGCCCAAAATTGCGCAGATTTGGGAGGGCACCTCCCGACTTGGCGCCACGGCCCCGGGCCGCCACTGGTGAGTTTTTGGCTCAAAACTTGGATTTGGCAAGGGCACCACCTAGGCTCTAGGATGGCTAAAGTAGAGTCAGGCCCGAGGCGTTGGGAAGGTGCAATGGCCAAAACGGCACGGAGACGTGTTGTTGCTTGTTGCTTGTTGTTAGCTAAATTTAAGGGGAGAGGGGTGTAGTAATATATATCCTCTAATCTACACCCCTCTCCGGAACGCTACGCGCGTTCCCGATGGCGGATGCGCGCACAACGTGGTTTGCCATGAATGATGTGCAATTACATGGGATGTAAGTGAAGGTAACTCCTTTAGGACTACCCCTGCTCGTATGGTTCCGAAAATGAGATGGTTTGAAACGAACGAAAATAAGTGAAGGCAACTCCGTTAAGAGTACACCCGCTTTGCTACCGAAGTGTTCACCGTACGTTTCAGAAAATGGATCGCCCTTTGTTTGAGGGTATTGTAACAAACCGTTTGCAACAATAGAAGGCGCGCGCACAACGCTGTCTAGGATGAGTGCTTTGTACTTTTGCTGCAAGTAAGAGAAGGTAACTCCGTTAAGAGTACACCTGCATCCTACGTCGTGTACTAATAAGTGAAGGTAACTCCGTTAAGAGTACACCTGCATCCTATGTCGTGTACTAATAAGTGAAGGTAACTCCGTTAAGAGTACACCTGCATCCTACGTCGTGCATTAATTGTATGTAGGTTTGTTAAATTTGCAATTTAGCGTATTTGATTTTAAGTCTGTTAATCGTACCCCTCGAATTTAAAGCACACAACGTCGCAAATTACAATTTCAGAGGACACGCAATTGCACGCAAGACACAAATACATGTGTAATACATGCAAAAGAAGCCGTTTCGTGTGGGTGGGCGCCATACAAGGAGCATTAGCCAGATTGGAAGAAATAATATAAAGACGATTGTTCATGTATGGCAACAGCTTAGCTAACGGAACATGTCTCTTGCACACCCAAGAACTTGGAATCGTTGCTTTGCTAGTGCGTCCGACGGGTTTTTGTCGGGATGCAGTTGGAGACTCAAAGTGCGGTATTGTAATGTTACCAGGGTACTATCAGCGGCTCCCAAAAAATGCAAAGCATGCTCGCGGCGTTGGCGTCAACTTAAATTGTCGTCCGTGATAAGGAAAAGGCACAAAGCACACAAACGGCAAAACACGGCAAAGAAAGACTCGTTCCTCTTGTACCAACTCTTGCTCCCATGATTAGACATGGCGTGAAAGTGAAGGTAACTCCGTTAAGAGTACACATGTACTGCAAGTCCGATCACTACGAGCAACGGGCAGAGAACAACAAAGCACACAAACAGCAAAACATGGCAAGGAACTACTCGTCCCTCTTTGCCAACTCTTGCTCCCATGATTAGACATGGCGTGAATGTGAAGGTAACTCCGTTAAGAGTACACCTGTACTCCAAGTCCAATCACTAAGAGCAACGGGCAACACAAACGGCAAACCACGGCAAAGAAAGACTCGTTCCTCTTGTACCAACTCTTGCTCCCATAATTAGACATGGCGTGAATGTGAAGGTAACTCCGTTAAGAGTACACCTGTACTCCAAGTCCGATCACTACGAGCAACGGGCAGAGAACAACAAAGCACACAAACGGCAAAACACGGCAAGGAACTACTCGTCCCTCTTTGCCAACTCTTGCTCCCATGATTAGACATGGCGTGAATGTGAAAGTAAGAGTACACATGTCCAATCACTAAGAGCAAAGGGCACGGAAGCACAACGCACACAAACGGCAAAAAAAGGCAAAGAACTACTCGTCCCTCTTGTACCAAACACTCCACACTATTGTTGCAAGTCTTGCTCCCATGATTAGACATGGCGTGAATGTGAAGGTAACTCCGTTAAGAGTACACCTGTACTCCAAGTCCAATCGGTAAGAGCAAAGGGCACAGAAGAACAAAGCACACAAACGGCAAAGCACAGCAAGGATTACTCGTCCCTCTTGTACCAAAAGGGACTCAAAATTTACTTTTTTTTTGCGCCACAATGGCGCATTTTCAAGGCATTTTGAGATTCTCAATGAGCAAAAAAGCGCGATCCCGGGCTCAAAACAGGCTAAAAACCCTTGTGTGAGCCTCCCAAATGGCCCAGGATCACTTTCAGAAAAATGCGTTTTTCACCCAGTTTTGTCCCATTATTGGTCTTGAGCCGGCCCCTTTTCAAGGCATTTTGGGATTTTCCATGGGCCAAATCGTGCCACCACGGGCTCAAAACGGGTCAAAAACACTTGTTTGAGCATCCCAAGTGGTCTACGATCGCTTTTGGAAAAGTGTGTTTTTGACCCTTTTTTCACCCATTTTTGGTCCCAAAACAGCCCATTTTCAAGGCTTTTTGGGATTTTCCGTGGCCCAAAACGCGTCACCACGAGCTCAAAACAGGCCAAAAACACTTGTTTAAGCACCCCAAGTGGTCTGGGCACAACTTTGGAAAAAATCATGTTTTTCACCCCGGGGACCCTGGTGGACCCACCATTGGCCCCCGCCGTGCGCGGGCCGGGCTGCCCTCCGGCTATACCAAGTGACCACTGGTACGGGTGTCTAGGCGTCCGTTTGGGCGATTCTGAGGGGTGGAAACCACAAAAAGTGGGGGGTTGCGGGTGGAATAGGTGCCATCGGAATCGGATTTTGAAGCACGTAGCCCAAGATACGGCCCGTGCTTGGTTTCGGGGTGTTGGTGCACATTGCGCAGTTTTTGGGGCTTTTTGGCGCCTTTTTGGGCCGTTTCTCGGACACATCGGGGAGTTGAAGGGCACTAGAGAGCTCTTTGACACGGTGAAGTCAAGCCGCATGTGAAGTGTAGCCACCGTTTCGCTTCGTTTGGTCGTTTTGAGTGGGTTTTGGGGCCGTTTTGGGCCAAAAAAGGCTGTTTTGTTGCACAAAATGCGCAGTTTTGGAAGGGCACCTCCCGACTTGGCGCCCCCGCCCCGGGGCGCCACCGGTGAGTTTTTGGCTCAAAACTTGGATTTGGCGAGGCCACCACCTAGGCTCAAGGATGGCTAGAGTAGAGTAGAGCCCGAAGCGATGCGGCGGAGCAATGGCCAAAACGGAAAGGAGAAGTGCTTGCTTGTTGCTTGCTTGCTTGTTGCTTGCTTGCTTGTTGCTTGTTAGCTAGATTTAAGGGGAGAGGGGTGTAGTAATATATGGGCAATACGCGCATTCCCCCCCCCTCCCCCCCCCCCTCCCGCCACTATTAGGTGCGTCTTCAATGGGAAAGAAGGACATCCCCCCCTATTTTGAGGTTGGGGAACTCAAAAAAAACATGTTTTAGAAGTGAATTGGATGGTTATTAGTGGGTATTTGCCCCTATAAAGGTCTAAAATGGCTAAAATTAGGGTATGACATCATCGCTGGTAGGATCCTAACCAAAATACCAAAAATAACCACTAAATCCTAAAATTAACCCACACCACCCCTATATACACCCAATGACATGGTAATTCAGCATACCCTTGTCCATTTTCATGTCCCTCAAACTATTATTGGGGGTATTTGGTGCTATTGGGGCTATTGTTAGGGGTAAAGTGGCTAATTTTAGCAGTTCCGGTAGGATGATGTCATCAGTGATGTCATACCCTATTTTTAGCCCAAAAACCCTGCCTACAGCCCTCCCACTGTCCCATCCGAGCCCGAAACCCATTTTTTTGTGTTTCCCGACCTCAAAATAGGGGGGAGGGGTCCCTAGTCCTGCCCCAAGTCGCACACTAGGGTCCAGGGTGGGGGGGGGGGGTGCGCGTATTAGCCATATATATATATATATATCCTCTATTGTACAACCCTCTCCGCAACTCTAGGTGGCTCCACCATACGGCTCTAAGGGACGTGCCAAGGGCACAACTTGGTGGATAAATGTGGCGGAAGGGGCTAAACTCGGTCAAAACGGGCTCAAAATGGGCTCATTTCACTTGTTTGTGCACCCCAAGTGGTCGAGGATCACTTTTGGGAAAACACGTTTTTGACCCATTTTTGACCCATTTTTGCTCCCACAACGGCCCCTTTTGAAGGCATATTGGGGCCACTCCATATCCCCAACCACAATGGGGCAAGTCCAATGTATATTGGTCAGTCCAATATATACAAAATCAGAAATGGCTACCTCACCCCTGCCTTCTCGGGGGCCCAAAAGAGGGCAAAAACGCCATGTCACCCCTCCATTCCCCCGTGTCCCCAAACAACGGGGGACAAAATCTGAAGTGGCTGCCTCACCCCTGCCTTCTTGGGGGCCCAAAAGAGGGCGGAAATGCTACACCATCCCTGCATTCTCGGGGGTCCCCAACAAAGGGGACAAAATCAGAAGTCAAAACCTACGCTAGGGGTAACAATGATGCCCCTAGTATCTCAAAGTATGGGTCTCTAGTATGGCCAGAAGCCCAAATAGTTGCAATGCGCTAAGTGCGCCCCCTTGGTGCACCCCCTAAAAGGTCGCTGGTGGAACACGAGTCAAAAAAGATGCCCGGCGCGCTAACGCCCCCCCCATAACTAATGATCTTAATACCTCAATAACTCAAAGCATTTAATGACTAAATAGTCTGCATATCTATATCATTCTTTCAAACAAATAAATCGCCGTGAATTGCAACAGTCATGCAATTCAAACAATGCAACTACAACGCCCCCCCCCCCCCCATTCCAACCCAACCCAACCCACGCACACACAACCTTACACCAGTAGTTGAGGAGCGAGGGACCCCATGGGCCCAAGCCCATTCCACGTACATTTTGCTGCGGAATGCCTGTACAATACAATTGTGCAATTCAAAATAAACAGGCATGCGATTCAAACAATGCAAGCACGGCACACAGTGGCACACCCTTCTCCTTCCCTCTCACACACTTTCCCCTCCCACCCTGTGCCCCCGGTTGTGGGATGCAAATAGATGCTAACCTTTACGCTGCAAAGCGAAAGGCCGCAAAGCAACAAATTCAGAACAAAAAGCTCTTCAGTGACATTGCCATAGGCGCTTTTCGCAGTGACAACAATGTGCCCCCCATCCCTCCCTGGCCCGCCGCAACCCAACCCAACCGACCCACAGAGTTTTGGGGAGGGGGGGGGGAGCTCTCTGGCCTGTTCACCAGGAAATTTGTGTAATTCTGTGGAAACACTGTTACCTGAATTGGATAAACAATAGAACTTCACAACCACAGTCGTTCGTTCGACTCTTGGAGCAAACCCCACCCCCCCTACATTGCATGTGTGACACTTTGTGCACATGCACCCTCTTCCTGGTCTGTTATGCAGGGACTTCGTGAACACAGGTACCAAGGAATTTGTGCGTGCACCTCCCCTTTCTGGTCTATGCACCAGGGAAAATGCGCGTGCCATCCCCTTATCCGGTCAGTACACCAGGGAATGTGTGCAGGCACCCCCCTGCTTTCCGGTCCGTATACCAGCGAATTTGTGCGCAAGAATGACCCTGCACACAAATTCCCTGGTCAGCCCACCGGACTCGCCCAGGTAAGGGGGCTCAAACGCCCCCTCTGCAAGCCTTTTTCCCACCCCAGTGGGGCACAAACACCCTTGACAGCCATCCACACAAACTCATGGAAACAGAAATACCCAAGTATCCTCATGATGCACGCCGCCGTGCAGTATTGGTGCAGCTTTGCAGAGAGATTGACGCTTCGCGACCTCATAAGGTCAAAAAAAAGCCGTAGAAGGTGATCCACAGCCTGCCCAGTCCCAAAGCCTCATACCCAGCAAACTGAGCAAAATGACCATGTAGCCCAGCCAAGTGTCTGGAACCGGGCACTGGGGATGACTTTGCACAGCGCGGGCACTGCCTGCCTAGTTGGTAAAACCTACCAGATTGGAAACCCTTTCAAACCACCCACCACCAGCTATATCAAAAAATGTGCAAAGATGTTATGCACCCTAGCATGAGCTCTTGATAGATATCTGGTCGTAGATCCTTGCCGCTGTGATCAAGCCCCGCCTGAGTACTGTATTCCACCCAATTATCACTAATGTCCTGCTACAGCGAGATGGCTGTACATGGCCAATGCGTGATGAATGTACTGGTTGTCACGTAATTCTCCATAATCATAATCCAATCTCCTTCCACCCCCTCCTTCGGCCCCCTTCCACAAAACTGACTTTTCACCTAAGAAACCCAGTTGCTTGTTGGAGACGCCCAAAACTAGGATTGAGTAGTCATTGACGATGAAAACTGTGCATTGCATGCGCGCTGCTGCTACGTCATCGCCACTGTATGAGGTATGAGGGCATAGACCTAAAGCTCTCAATAATCACGAGGAAGCACCCCTGGGGGAGTATCTGCGCCGCTCGCGCGCCATGCACTACTTTTATGGCAAGTTTACTGGGAACAGACTACCGACACTCAATGTTGAGTGCGGCACCGCCAGAGCTAACGGCTCCGCCTGGGGAGTGGATGCATCGGGGCACAATGTTCAGTGTGGATGGCTGTGCCCTTTCACCGCCAGGAGTCCCCTTGTCCTGGGGGCTGAGCGCACTCAGGCGTACTTAAACTCCTGCCTTCTTGGGGTCCCCATGAGTAGTAAATCCCCATTGTGGGGATTTACTACCCATTGCCCCCCCCCCCCCCCCTGTTGTGGAGTTTTCATACCATTTGGATTTGTCCTAGCCTTGTGTATTTTTCCTACCTCATGGATTTTCCCACCCTTATCCTAATAGCGGAGGGAACTGTAGCTCTTCCGGCCGAGCCACCAGTTAATCTACAGCTGTTTGGTCGGGCCAAATGGCTCAATCTCCGCGCTGCGCGCGCGATGCGTCACATGCTCCCCTGGTGAAGGAACCCAAAAGACATGACTTTCATGGCTCATGAAACTGTGGAACAAATGAAGGTGTCCAACAGCGAGAGAACAGAACTCACCTGCAGTGCAGACCTATTGCGAATTGTATCGTTGCGCTAATTGCCAAACCAGGCACTCCTCAGAGTCAAGCATGAAATTGCCGAGATTCGCTGGTCGCGGCAAGTTGCAAACATGGGGCCGGCCTTCCATTTGGAGATGCTGGCTCTGCCCAAGTGGATGCCACATGGGTGCAGTTCTCATGAGGATATATATAAATGTTTTCCCCATGATATCAGGTTTGGCAGCACTCAGTCTGATGCAAACAACACAGCATATGCACCATATGACAGTGGCCAGTAATTATCTCGGACCAAGTTCAGGGGCTGGGCCTTTGTGCCAGATAATCAGTGCTGTTTGCCTCTGTGATGGTAGAATCAAGGTGATGCCTACGAACTCCCAGGTAACCTCAATCCTGCATTAGGTGGCATCAGTGGCATACACTGAGCCAAAGGCATAGTAATTGGTCACACTCTGGCACAAGCCCTGAAGGACTTTCAGCAACAAAGGGCGGACTTCATCAGGCAAGTCACCCTCCTTGCGCCTCAGCATGAAGGTCCGACCCTTCACTGTCCAGCTGGGCTTCGTTTCATCCACCTCGGCTACCTCCTTTCCAAACCCATCTATACCCCTCTGAACAATAAACTCCTCGTCATCGAAGCAGGCTTGCACGACTACCGATCCTCCTCCCTCTGTTGGAAGACTGATTAAAAAGGATAACATATGGCCCTCTGCATCCACCTGCGGAGTGATAGTGATTGCCACTCCTTCGCTCTTCGCATCTTCGTATGTCAGGGTGGCCCACTTCGAAACCTGATCCATCAGGTCTGCTCGGGGAACAACTCCAGGGATTTCCGCTTGGGTGATAACCCTGTACCCCGGCTCTGTTGCACTGACGTGTCCAATCTTCCACCCACCGTTGCTTTCGCCCGAAACGGTTGCCATTGCGATTGTATTGTATTGAAGACCACTGCTTGTCGATACGGAACCTTCTAAATCAAGAGCAATCACGGGATCCTCTTTGGTTCCCCGTCTTTGAACCAAGCCAAATACCGCCAAGATGACACCGGTAATAATGGATCCCAGTCCCAACAAATACTGTGCATTGTATTCTTGGGTGTGGATTTGCTGCCTCGTGCTGCTCAAGCGATTTGGTGAGGCAATGTGGACCGTAGGCTCCCAATCAGAGCCACTCGAGTCAATTACAGGTTGGCCGATCCGTTTCATTTGAGGACGTGCACCATGCGAGGAGAGAGGTGTTGCACGGATGGCACCCACTTGGGTGTTCGTGACTGGTAGCTGTGTTGTTGGTTGGGTTCGGTCTGCTAGCCAGGCCCCGAAGGCGATTGCACAAACAAAGACCGCAACAAGCCTACAGTCACGTCCAGTTACCATGTTTCAGGAGCTTTGAAAGATATGGACCTGCAAACGAAAGATCCGCGATCAATGCTCAGTGACATACACTGCGCGGCTGATTCCAAAGCCTAACAATGGACGACATTGGCCACGAGTGCGAGAATGTATGGGCTACTTGCCCCCCAAAAACGCAATTCTGACCTTTGGTTTCAGATGCGCTAGTGCAACACAGCATGACTGACGGCATCGCGGAAGAAAGAAATGAAATTCTCTTCATATATGTATGTCGAAAAGAACGACACAACTGAACAAATCACTGTCTTCCAAAGAAAAAAAGGGGTCGAAAAATAAGAAGAAGAAAAACCAGCATTTCAATGTTAGGAACCCCTATGTTCAAAACCCCTCTGCCCCCAAAGGGGCCCAAAACTAAAAGGGAGGTTGTCATTTCTTCCCCAATCAGATGCCACACAGATGTTCAGGTATCTCCAGCTGCAATATCCAAACGCAGGAGTCTTTCATAATGTTGTGACAAGACTGGAAAGAGGCGTGTATATCCTCTTTGACTTGTTGCATGAGTGCTGTTTGTGCACACCGAGAAAAAAAGCAGGTTCGTTTTGAAATCCATCAGATTGATGCCAAATTCCATCGAATGGTACTTATCGCCACACTGGATTGCCCTGGGGTGAGCTGAGCAAGCCACTGCCCCCCCCCCCCCCTTTGTAATAGCTACGCCAAAGTACGGAATTAATACGGTCCCTACGCCTACTGTAGCTATTACAAGGGCGTGGCTTGAGCACAACACATACAACTACCGACATACACTTGAAGAATGCATGGTATGAGTGCACCTCCGGCTCCGGGGACGGGGACGGTGATCGGATGGATAACTCGATTTTTGAAAGGGGGGCACAGGGGTGTGTGACCACCTGCCCACCCTTCATGTACTCCAACACCGCAAACAGGTCCCCCTTCTCTGATGGCCCCTTCATTGTGGCATCCACACGCTCACCGGTGGAACGTGTGAAAATCACTGGACACCCAGGTTGAAAAAGAGGTGAGCTGGTGCAAGAAAGGGGGATATAGTACACAAATATCCCCCAAATCAGAGCTATGTGGGTTGAAGTGGGCAAACACTCACAACAAATGTGTCCATTGCCCTATGTAGCTGGCAAATTTGTCACCAAACCCATGTGTTATGCGGCTGCACTACATTTGTACCGAATTAAAATTAGGTACCAAATTAATACGGTCCCTACGCCTACTGTAGCTATTACAAGGGCGTAGCTATTACAAAGGGGGGGGGGGTACATTGCACTGCATTGGTCACTTCCTTCCCAGGGTGACACACATCAAAATGCTATGGGCGCCACCTGGACATCCACTGCACCCAACCACCTTGGGAACCACCCATTTATGGGTTCATCATGTTTTGGACAAGACTGTGATTGACCGCATGCTGATCCCCATCGGATGAGACATACATATTTTGGGGGAACTTTTTTGGGATCGCAGTTCCAAATGCAAGTCAACAGCATTTTGGGCTGATTGTAATGGAGATGGTCCGTTTGATGGTTAGGAGGGGTGCGACCAGACCTGCTTGCAAGATGGGCCACAATTAATCAACTGAAGGGTTCAATTTGAAGTAGATTGTCTACCTGGAGGCCCTTGACACAACATCAGGACCACCCCTGTGTGTGTGTGTGTGTGTGTGTGCGCGCGCGCGACGCCCAATCAATTTCCAAATATCAAAGCGTTCGCTATCATACATCACCTCTGTACAACAATGTCCACACTGCAGCAATGTTTGGTCGTCCGCCTCCCGCGGCCTTCCCTCCCTCTCGGCACGACACGAAGACTATATACAATCTTTTTGTGCCCCCTACCGTGCCCTGCAGCCCCATCTGCTTGCTCCGTGCCCTGCATAGGGGGCCGTGGTGGGCGAGCCTGCCACAGCACATGGCGATGGAGTGACCGGCATGGTGCTTGATTCTCACAAAAACAATGTCCTCTTGATCCGCTGCTTGCCCACCTGTTTCTGCCTGCAAAAGAAAACCCCGGCGGCAGCGTGCCTTCCGCTCCGGGATTCGAATTGTGTGTGTGTTTGTGTGTGTTTGTGTGGCATGATTCTCTTTTCAAAGGGAGGGGGGGTCCATTGACTGGGGGTGAGGGGGGCATGTTTGTTCTTTCGAAGGGGGTGGTCCATTCGCATGGGGGGTGCATCGACATGGGGGGTGGGGGGTTGGTAGGTGGGTTGGTTGCCCACCTGTTGGGTTAGGGGTGGGGTGGGGGCAGGTTCAAAAAATTGCGAGAGGTGGGCAGCCTGTGGGTTACCTGACAACTGGTGGGAAATCAGTTTTACTGTGTGACAGCGGGACAATTGTCCCTACTCACAAGTGCGGCGTCCAGCGCCAGCGCCTGCATCCTCCACACAAAACCTATTCCATGGCTGTGAAGTTTGGAGGGTGCTCACCACCACCGGTGTGGGAAATGTAACACAAGGCTAGGGGGTTCTGGATCACCAAGTGTTACCCATCAGCATGTTCAAGCATTTTGCGAGTTGTTTCACGGATTCACCACCTGTGCAATGCGCATGGGTGTTTCTCCTATGAAAGGACTGTGGGGCCTAGGCAGTGGCTTGGGGGGTGGGGGGCTCCAATGGAGCCACACAAAAAGGGCAGGATGGGGGGTCTTGAGGGACGGTGGGCTCAATTGACTGGATCTGTGTGGGCAAACAAGCAACCCAACCGATTTGGGGGATGGGGCTAGATTGACCTAGCACATTCCACGATGATGCATGCTTATGGGTTCTGATGGGTGCGACCCCGAACAACAGGAGATATATGTACAGCCATTTCCAATCTATGCTCTTCATGAAGGTTGCCCTTGTATGGCAGAGATTATGAGAGAGAGGGGGGGGCTTTGGGGCTCGAACCATGCACCAAACCACTGGATTTCATCGAGAATGTTCCATTGGAGGAGTTAAGGTGAAGAGCTATGCATGCTGAGCTGCCTGGGTGTGACCAGGTGTTCCATCTGTGGCCCAAAACCTATCAAGCTGTAGGGGAGGAGTAGGAGTCCTGAGCCTGACCCAGTATCCAGGCCAAGCAACGTTTGAAAGGAACCCAAAGCAACATTCAGTACCAGTACAGCGAGGGTTAAATGAGACCTCCAATAGAATATTCTGGCGAGCGCTACGGGGGATGGGTGTGATGGGAGCGAAACTAGCATTATATTGCATGGCAAGACACTATTCTGATTTCCTTTTCCTCCAAAAAACTCGTCAAACGCTGTTGACAATGACTCATAAAGGAGAACATCACCCGTGTATACTGTGCTGCACGTGCCAGGGTTTTACTGATTTGCTGAGTAGAAATTGGTGTGCAGCAAGGTTCGAATCCGGTACCCTGCGTGCTCCTGTAAAATACCTATGGTACCCTCCCCTACCAGCATGGCCGGGGAGCAAAAAGGCAGAGGTCCCATCATCCATCACTAGACTATCACTCAGTGTCCGGCCCTCTCTAGGCCGCTACCTAAGAACATGAGATTGATAAGCAATGTTGCTTGGTTGTGGGTTTTTTTGGGGGGAAGCTACAACAGTTCTGCAACAGTTCTGCTACAGTACGAGATGGTCTCGGAATTTAAGTGCACTCAATGTTGCTTGGTTGTGGGTTTTGATATTTGCAGAGAAAAGTACATCTGAAATGCATCAAAACACTCCCCTGCCCTACCCTTCCCAAGTGACCAGAATTTGGTGGTTGACACATTTTCTACCCAAAATGCTTGTCCCTGCACCCCACTTGTTGAAATGGTGTCCACAGACAGGAAACCCCCTCCCACTTAGTCCACAAGGGTGGGATCAAGTGGGTTCCTAAGAGTTTTCGCGGACAACTCCCCAATGAATGTCGTCTTCTTGGTATTGGTAATCCCCCCCCCCTTGCGCAAGCACCTGGAAAGTCAAGAAAACGACGGTCACAATGGGTCCTGGTGCTTGGACAAGGCAGTGCTAGCGCGCGGTGCGTGGTACCAAAAGAACATATGTCACCAAAAGGAAACCTGCCCATACCTCACCCTAAGCACAATTGTCGTAACAGGGCACTAGAACACAATGTGCAGCATTTTTCAGCAAGTTCTGGAGGTCCTCATTGCCCATCAGGGGCATCGGGAGCTGTGGAATAGAAGCCCTTTCCAACCTTGTGCCTCATCTTGAACAATAGCACATGATTGCCCTTTGGGGCAGGCTTTGGAGCAGGAGCAACAACATTAGTCATGTCTGAAAATCACGTCAAAACAAACAGCAGTGGTTTGCAGTGCCAAGCATATAGAGGACCACGAGCATGTATTGCGACACTGCCAGTTTTCCCCCTTCATTTTTGACACGGTAGGTAAGGCCTTTGGACTGGTCCAGCGGGAAAAGGGGGCGGGGGAACCCAGCTGATTACTGCTGGAGGAGCCGACCTTGTCCCTACAAAGAACGCACGGCCTGCTAAGGGCGGCTTTCAAGGCCCAGTGGGCCTTGCACTGTGAGGCGCGGTTTCAGGCGACACACTTGTCATTGGACGACTTTGTCGCATGGTGGGTGGGGGTTCTGGAAGTTTGGAGGGCAGAGAAGGACTTGTCTCTTACAACTTACAACACCTGCTTGACCAGTTGTTTACTGGTGGGATGTTTCAGCAGCGCGTGCCTGCGCTGGGGTTTTTTCCGAGGAAACCAGCCGCGTCAGCGGCGTCCACAAAGGAAAAAAAGTGGGGACAGTACAGAGATGGCGTAGTACAGCGGTTGGCAGTTTTGTTGGCGGACGGTCGGACGATGGTGTACACCGATGGGTCGGCTCAGCAGGTCTGGGGTTGGTGGCAGGCGGGGTATGGGGCGTGGTTTGGGGATGCGGAGAAACACAGTACAGGGTTGCTTGTGCCGGTAATGGAACGGCAAAGTGTCAGCAGGGGGGAGTTGCGAGGTGTCAGCAGGGGGGAGTTGCGAAGGGTCCTGTACGCCTTGGAATGGCGACGGGCGGCGGAAAAGATGGTGATTGTGCTGGACTCAGAGTATGTGTATAAGGGGATCACAGAATGGTCCCCGAGATGGCAGCGCCACGGGTGGAGGGTAAAGTCACGAGAGGTAGGGCACAGGGACCTGTGGGAAGCGAATTTTTTGCCCCCGCCATCACATATGTAGGTGGAGGGCAATGACAGGGCTGATAATTTAGCAGAGGAGGGCAGGGAACAGCACCCCAATAACAAAAGGAGACGAGAAGCGCAGGAGGAAGCCCCACGCCTCTGGCGGGAGATGGGCTTGTCCCCGATGCGATCCGACGTGTCTTCTTCAGAGCCATTGGGCCCTAGCAGCATTTTGAGTCCTCGCTCTAGTGTGGGGGGTGGGTTGGTGACCACCACAAACTCCTCCGGCAACATGTCAACGTTGTCTGGGACCTCAGTGGACTTGTCGAGCTCCAGCGGGTATGGGTCGGGATTTAGTACAGACGTGAGTGAAGGGCTAACCGGTTAATCAAGATTCCTGACCGCCTAAAGGCGCAATGACTGACCAACCCAATAGGGCAGGGAAGCCGGTGCACAGGATGTGCCCGCACACATGTCGGCGGCTTCGCCGCCTGGCTGGAATGGTTGGAACGGCTTCGCCGCGTTTGGACAAATCATGGCTGCGGCTCTGCTTTACTGAGACAACGAACAGTGATTTCCTACCAGCGGGATACTGGGGCAGACGGCCATCGTCGGATTATGGCTAAGCACCAGGATCCAGTGTGACCGTAGTTTTTCTGAGCACAGTTTTTATGGTCAGAAACTTAGCGGAACGTGTTTGTGTGCCGATTGTAGAGGAAAATCGGGGCTGTGTCATGATTGGGATGAGTCCCTTCTTACTTCCCACTTGGTGGCCCATCCTCCCCCCAATAGGCAGCTTCTTCCAGAGGACTGGTCGCATGAAATCCAGGTCCCACTGGGGCAAGAACAACCTATTGAAATGGCGCCAAACCTCGCTTGGTTGTCGAGGTTCTTTTGCGAAGTGCGCTTGCATATACAGCAGGGTGCGCCGACGCCCCCACGCCGCCCTCCAACAATCAACTGCCAGTCCCCGCTCCCCGTCCCCCAGAGCATAGGACTGAATGCATACGTCCTGCACACCCATATCATACGCCATTTTATATGTATATGCAATCAGTTCCTGGGGCTTAGACAAGGCGGTGCTTGCGCGGCGGGGGGGCTTCAATTGGTCGGTAGGCTGAGCTGGATGTCCCCGCCATAGACACTTCCAGCCATTGTTCTTCAGCAAGTTCACAGCAGTGCGTCCGGGTTTTTGCTAGGCGACTGTCCCGGTGCTTCCGCCAGTGTTCGCTTGTCCCTACCTTCCATATGTACACTGTCGTACCCAAGTTTGCGGGGCTTTGACTCTACAGGGTCAGTGGCGTGCATGGTGGTCAGGGTCAGTCCCTGGGATACCTGCTTGACGCTGGCCCCATTCGGCCGGTACTCCTGGGATCTTGGTTCGGGCTCACTGTGCCCTGGTGGTGCTGGTTAGCGCACATTCAACACACAGCCATTCAGGGGCGGGGGGGGGGGGGGGCTAGGGAAGTGTGTTGAGCGCCAATCCAGTGAGAAGACAGAGCTAAAGACAGGGGTACACATCGTAGAGGGAAAGGCAGTGGAGGAAAGGCTGGTGGTAGTCATGGATGCAGTTGAACATGTTGTTGTTGTTGAATATGGGAGTCCGGAGCTGTGTGGCCAAGGGTGCCGATTAGCGCAGTATCCATCTCTATGCGTGCCAAAGAGCCAATCATGGCTGAAAGATTGAAATCACATGGCCACGCCGAGGGATGGTCAAACAATGCTGATGTTCGGGTTGATGCGGGCGAGTGCTTGGTTTGCTCCACCAAACATGTCAGGCCACAACCTCTTGATTTCTCCATTCTTGCTCAGCCTCAATGTGACTTTATAATCCTCACCTTTTCGGCCCCAAGAGAGAGCTTGCTGGAAACAACCACCCACTGTGAAACTCACCCACCGAGGTGCACTGTGGGCCTGCAAGAGAGCAAATTCAATCATCAAAGCGAATTCAGGTGCAGCAAAAAGCACCGAGGCACAGCTGAGAGCCAAAATAACACCCATTCTGATCCCACTATTTCGGATTCCTGAGAAATTTTGGGACCCCCTGACAGCAGTGCTCTCGCTCACAATCATTAGTTTATCATACATGTTTTATCTTGGGGTGCCTTTGGTCCTTCTCAGCCGACGTCGGATGTTGGATGTTGGATATTGGATGTTGGGACCGACGCAGTCAGGGTACATCAGTCCACGGCAGTTTGAGGGTCAAGTGAGCTGTGCATACAGCCCAAATTGGCCAAAGAGTCAGCCTGTATGTTCCCATACAATCGTACATGGAAGGAAACCTTCAGCCATTGGACTGTCCGTCCAACTCGTACAGGCGTGTTTAGGGATAGGGCGTTTTGATCCCACCAACCCCTGATTTTCTAGTGCTGGGCAGCCCTAATCACCTCAAGGTAGATGTACTGTGAATCTGTACTTTTAAGAAATAATCCGTACTCAAATATCTATAATGCCGGTACCACGGTATGAAGTTCAGCTGTGCTACACGTGTGGCACACTTTTGGGGTTGAGTGAGAGAGTAACACTTACCCCAAAATGGGATCGAAATGGCTCAAGTGTCTCCCACTACGCTACACAGTAGTGCTTGGAAGGGAGACCGAGGGGGAAATTGCGTCACCGGACCTGAAACTTGCACCCCCTCACCCCTCCCTCCCATGGGTTCCTCTTCCCTATTTTTGGAATCCCCACGGGCTGTGGTATGGTGCTGAAAACGGCTGAAAGAAAGGTGCACTGCCCAAAAACCAACAGTCACGTAGCTTCGATTGCGCTTTCATTTCCACACCGTGCCTGCACCACATCTAACGGTCTCCCAAACACTGCCCCCTAAAGTGCCCTCCAAAGTTGGAAATTGATGACGGTACTCGGCATGCACACACCAATGTGATCATAATTGGATAACTGGGGTGGTCGATGCAAAGCTTTTTGTTTTTCCGGTTTTTCGTGTCTCGGCATCTTTTGGGGGATTACAGGGGGGGGGGGGGGATTTGTCCTTTCTGTCCTGTCTGTAAGCCCCTGAAATTTTGAACAGGCTTCATCGTAGCTCAGCAGTTGTGTGGTCGTAAACTCGAATGAGAGGGGGAAAGAATGCTTTTCAAAACACAGCACTCCCGAGAATGCACCACTTTCTTTGACCTGACAACAAAATGGTAATTCACTCCATTTTGATGGATTGTACGGCGTCGCTCCTGATTGTCCCATCGATACAGAGCTTGAGGCACCTACCCCCCTAAGTCAGGATGTGTTGAGCACCAAGTGATCGCCCGGTTCGGAGGCAAAATCAAGGTTCATCAGCTTGGCTTGGCTTGGGGTCAGGTGAAGGATCTGGGCACCCATCAGGGCTGGGGTTTGAGTCAGGGTTAGACTTCGGGCCCGGACCGGAGGTAGTCTTAGGATCCGGATTAGATGTCCTGGTAGAGGCAGAGGTGGGGTCGCACGCAGGATAGGGCTCGGACGTGGCGGGGGAGGTGGGGCTCGGGATAGACAGGTCAATTTTTGGATCAGGGTCAGCCTCAGTTTGGTAGTGGTCATGTACGGACAGCGGTAGATTGATGTAATGCGATTCGATGGCCCCAACGGGCAAATGGAAGCAGGTGGTCCATAGTATTTGCCACTCTGGAGGAATGAAAGCGAACTGCACAAAATCCCCTGGAATCTGCACAAGGGAGGACCACATCCAACACGGTATCCAGGACTGCTTCAGTTTGGCAATAATGAGGTCGGTTGAGGCACCTGAACAGCAAAGCAAAGGGTCAACATCATCATTGGTGTGGGACGGAGGTGCAGGAACGGCGGAAAGGGCTGCTTTCGAGACCAGCCTTGCAACATGACATGCTAGAAGCGTTGGGCAATGTGTGCGCCTGCACTGCAACCGAAACGGTGCGGTGCAGTGCGCGTGACAAACGCCGAACGCCCTTGGGAAGCAAAGGTTTTTTTTACGAAGCTGCAATAGTTCTGCAGCAGTGCGAGTCAATCTCGGGATCTAAGTACACTCTCAGAACATACCGTAGCTTCTTCCCCTGTCCAGAACAGGGTTTGAGGTTGACAAAGAAGGAGCTACCTATATTCCTACCTTGAGTATACCTACAGAGCGACCTGGGGTCGCCACGACTCTATTTGGCCCTCATCCTCTCACCTATGACATGTTTTCTTTGCCCCGGGCATGTGCATGAGTGAGTCCGGTGATGCCCTGGTTCACCCTATTATTTTCCTAGTGGTACATGTCCATTTGGCTGGTGGCGGGGAGCAAGCCGTGTTGTGTGGTGCTTTTGCGCGCCGTTGCAAGCCTTTTTGGAAAAGTGCATGCCACATTCCTAGGATGTGATACGATAGGTCCACCTCATGCAGCCACTTCTGGTATGTCTTTTCCATATAATGCAACCACGTACCTACCCTCCTATACCACATACCGTCATAGTGCCATTCTATGAGAACACCTTGGCACTCATTGTTGTGCATGCCCCGTGCCTCCCGAATTAGTAGTTTGGTACTTAATCCTGGGTGCAGACAACTTCTCCGTCACTTTTTGATGCCCGATAGTATCCTGGGTGAACTCAAGGTATTTTAGCGCCTTCACCTTGGCATGGTATGAATCCTAGCTTTGTAGAATCTTGTGACATTCCTTGTCATCCTCCCGTGTTGCCCTGGCAGGTGCCTTGACTTTTGCGCGCTTTTGCTTCCGGGTTTATACATTACTTGCTGTTGCAACACTTGTCGGGTGGGATCAGGGTTACACACCCTAGGCTTGATCTTACCATACCATGCACTAACGGACTGACTGGGCTGCATTTCTTCGTTGTCCCTAGGGGGAATGGCGAACTCCGTTCGGAGCTGGTAGACAATGTGAAGCATCATGTATTGGTGATGCGCCACGCGCTCCCTGAAGTGGGTTCCATATCCCGGGGGCAGTTGGCTAAACAAGGAACGGGGAACTCTAAGGCACTGGACATGGTGCAAGTCTTCCGGGGATGCGTGATCGTACCATTGCTCTGTGTATTCAGCCCACGTGCCCCATGACTGTGTCCATGCCTTCTGGAAGGAGGGAGCCCATTTTGGGCACTGAATCAGCTGCCCTTGGCAAGCAAAGGTTTTCAGGGTGCACTGGGGTCATATGAGTGGTTTGCAGTTCTTCTAGCCTGTAGCTTGTTGAGCTTGTTGAGCGATATTGTGGAGAAGGGGAAGGTGCATGCAGTGTGGTAAGGTGATTCCCCAGGGCGTGATCATGCTCCATCCCAGGGTCCCCACGCTTGCGGGGACTCCGTCTGTACTTTGCAACACTGTGAAGGGCCGATGATGACAACAACCACAAAACCCCTTTGCAGAATGAGCACGGTGCACAAGGATGGCTGTAGTGAACATCCTGGGAGGGGTCCGGGCTGGTGGGGCGGCCAAGCGGGCAAGCGGGGCTGGGTTCGTGCCAATGGCACCCATTCGCATGTTTGTGCACATTCCATGTCGTGTGTCAAAAAACTAGCCGCCAGTCTCAAAACTCAATGCTTCAACACGCACACAGCGGCGCCACGGAGCCACCTGACATCATAAGCCCAAAGCCCTTACTACTTCCAAACCCAGGCGCAGAATCAATCATGACCAATATCACAACTACAAGCCGTATTCCTAACGCCTGCATGCACGCCAGCTTTCGGCGGGAAACTCACCTTGAATTAGTTGGTTGCCGACGATGAAGCCAAAGATGGCAAAAAGACGGCCCAGCAGCTTGAGACTCATCATGAGAAGTACGTGTCGAATTTCAGTACTTTTTCCCATGAAAGCAGGAACCAGTTGCCCGTAAAATACGGTACCTACAACTGCACTAGGCACACTGGGCCATGCGATCCATCGCCAAAAACGGGTCCAGTCAAATTGAAACTCGTCCTCGGTAACTGCACCTGCACCCTTCCGGTGAGCATCGGTCACACGCTCCTCCCGTTTGAAATGGAATTCAACACGCTGCACAATCGCATCCGAGGCGGCGCTGACGGCGACGGTGCAACTAACAATGACTGCATAAAGCTGCCATGATGGCATCTACACATGAGGCAGTAAATGCTGACCTTGTCGGCACAAATGCAATCCTAATTGTAATGTTCTAAAGTGCATGACCCACCCAGAGCAACCTCTTCAAAAGCCCCTCCTAAACGCACCAAGGTGACCAGCACCTCCTTTGGGGAGTCCTTTCGAAGGCTCGTCGTTTACTTCTGGGCTCAAGACGTTGACCCCCACACCTTCACACACCTCCTGTTGCTATGCTGCTCTTTTACATACCCCAGAGCGTTGTGGTGGGTGGACGCCCTTGATATCTGCATCCTGCCCCAGGAGTGTCCTACCACTCCAGAGAAAGCCACCCATGCATGTCGTCCCTGAATTGCACTACAGCTCAAGGATGGCAGCCATGGGAGCATTTCTACTGTTAAATGTGTGTATCCCTCAGACTGCAGAAAAGAACAACAGAAAACTCTTGCATGTGGTGGCATCCCCACCAGGCGACAGCAAATCGTTGAGTGACCAATTGCGCAGAGTTTGTTCAGTGTTTCAGCGCATGCTGATAGATTGGCAACGCCCAAGCTCTTGAAGCATCACACTGCACACCTGAGTTTCTCATAATTTGGTGGCACTGGAAAAGCATCTCGGCTAACACACCATAATATGCATACAGACTCAGTCGTTCACAGAGGGGGGGGGGGGGGGGTGTTTGCCCAGCGCGCGCCCGGCGCGCTACTTTTGTATTAACTAGCCCAACTTTAACCCTGGATTTACCCTCCCCTCGAGGAGCCCCCCAAGTCGACCAGAGTGGACCGCAAACCTTCCCTATAAAGCATGCTGCATGAGTCGAAATAGCTGAATTCAACATCAATGTGTATCTCTCATGTATTGGCTAATCAACAGTTTGTTCCCCACAAGTGTGCGCATCAATACATTCCTCACAGTAATGCTCTTGGCACTCACCACAACCTATGATGGTGGAGCTTCCGACACAAGGCACACACTTCTACCTCATCCTCTCCCTCATCTTGCGTAGCGGCCGAGTTGCTTTTATCTGTCCAAACATGAGGCGGGACATGGTCCCATGGTCCATAAGGAGGGTGACAAACTTGCCTCCGAATGCAAAATTGCGTGAAATGCAACAAAACACACACGGACTGGTGCAACTCATTAGAGCCGCCACGCCAGACAGTCTTAACCAAACCCCAATGCCACAGGTGAGCAAAGAGTTGCTCAATGCGTGCCCTATACCACCCATGCCATCATTGTACGACTGTTGCCGGGCCGCCAAAGTTCCATTCTTTCTACGAATGAATGGCACAATGACATGAATCCAGCCTTTATAAGCGCCGTCATAGCCCCCAACCTCAAACTTCTGAGCTTGTTTCTCAAGCCGTGAAACCTCTCCATAAAAGGCAGTAGGTGCCACGGTCCCTCCCTTCAAATGCTCTGCATCCTTTGGTAGGTGATGGACCTCTCCGAAAGTGAGGATGCGCGGCTCCACCATGGGCATTTAGATTTCTTGATCTGTGTAGCCGGGATGCTCCTTTGCCCAAAAATTGTTGTGCGCTAAATCGGCGCCCATAAAGGTTTCGTTCAACGGGCCCACATTTTCAAGGGTTTGTTGCGTAGATGCTGCGAACTTAGGAAAGTTTTCTGTAAGTTGATCCATAAAAGCAACTTCTTGGCGATCCAAACCATCTTTTGGATGTGGTCCATGTACTGCAGCACGGGTGTGGCATGTAGAGCACCCCTACCAGCAAGAATCTTGGACTTCCTCAAGTAGTGCATAGCACCAGCCTTGAACACCCTGTTAGAGTGTTTCAGCTTTGTGTCTGCAACTGCTTGAAAATTGCAATGGTACGCCACCCAATTTGGGTGTCAATCGGTTGCTGCCCCAAAGCGGGGTAAGAAGACCGTAGCTACCTCGTTGAACCACCTGCAACCTGTAGAGGACGTGTTCTCTTCAAGCCGTTCCAAAACCTCAGCCCATTGCACATCCAATAGCGGCAATGGCAAAGTCTTTGCAAGTTGTCGGATTTCTTTATCCCTCGCATGAGCCTTTGCCAACATTTCCGAAACACGCTTTCTTGGTTGTACGTGCTCATCATCAGACAAGGGAGCTGGGGAGGGGGCGTGACTTCGGGATGGGGAGTGTGAAGACTGTCGTGTTGGGGCGCGACCGCGAACGGGGCTTCCATTATCCTTGCCACCAGGGGGGCGGCGGGGTTCAAAGGGAGTTCTAGAGGGACTTCCACAGGGATGTCGATTGCACAAACCGATGAGGATGGTGGCGGAGACTCCAAAACGGGAAGGTCGGAAAGACTTCCGTAGGGACCTCCATTGATGGTGATGGTGGTGGAGACTCGAACCTGGGGATCATGAAGGAGATGGAGTCCATGAGGCATCGATGATTGATGACCCGGACACCATTTGGATGATACTCCAACTCCACATGCGCATGGTCCAAAAGCGCAATCGCCTTTGCGGGTACCTGAAGCCCAATTGACCTAGTGTGGGACACCTTGTCCCCCAGGACGTAAGGGGCAAAAACCGATGCTCTACAGCGGACACGCTACCTATATCACTAGGTGCCAATCTTCGCGTGCCCGTTTCACAATACACACACCCACACACACACACACACATATAACTTCAAAATTTTGGTCCCCGAGAGACCACGAACCGGCATCCCAACATCTCCGCACAGCATCACTTACCAACAAAGTGCTGCGCTCGCCGATTCACTCATGCCCGGGTGACGTCCTGGCCATTCCCGTAGAGAGGGATGCGGCCTGGGAGTCCTCCGCTACATGTTCAACGCACCCCCCCCCCCCCCTTGTTGTTCCCCACCCCAGGGAAGACGGTCCCCCACCAGCCCCTGGGGAACGGTTGCCAAGTGACGGTCCCCAACCCCCCCTTGGGGGACCGCATCACCACCGTACACGCACATTTGAGAGGCGCCGAACAGACGCACGGTCGTGCAAGACGGTCTTGCCATCACGGTCAAAAGTGATGCGGCGATATGCATCACCGTGCTCCAAATGCAGCCTTGAAATAAACACTTGCCCGAAGCTTTTTGGCCAGTGGCCAGTAGATTGTATATTTTGGGGTAAAATTTTGTGTTTTCCACCTTTTTTTGAGAGAAATCCAAAAAAAAATTCCACCATTTTTCCTACTTCATGCCTCTTTCTTCCTACCCGTTCCCCAAATGATTCATAAGAAACATTTAGTCATTCATGCATATGACCTAGACACCACCGACACCACTCCGCTTGAATGCCGTCCCTTTACAACTTTGGATGTGTGCTGTTTATTCCCGATTGTCATATGTACATCACTGTTTATTTTTTTTTACAACTCTGGATGGGTGCTGGTTATTTCTGATTGTGAACTGGACATCCCTATTTGTTTTTTTTACAACTCCGGATGGGTGCTGTTTATTCCTGATTGTCATATGGCCATCGCTGATTATTTTTTTACAACTCTGGATGGGTATTGTTTGTTTGTGATTGTCATCTGGACATCCCTGTTTATTTTTTTTACAACTCTGGATGGGTGCTGTTCATTCCCGACTGTCACCTGGCCATTGCTGTTTATTTTTTTACAACTCTGGATGGGTGCTGTTTGTTTCTGATTGTCATGACATCTCTTCACTCTCCTCGCTGGAAGACTCCTGCAGCACACCAATGTCAGAAGGTTTACCAGATTGGGGCTGAGACGGGCAGGCCTGTTAAAAACACCGCCCACAGACCCTTGTGGGAAGGTGGGCAGCAATTTGAAAAAAGGGTGTTTTTTCCCGTTTTTGACTGTTTTTTGGCGTTTTTTTGTGATTTTTTTTGTGGAAAATATTGTTTTTGTCCTTCACTATGACCTCAAATGCATTTTCCAGGACAATTCAAAGGTTTTTTTTAAAGGTTCACAAGATGGTGTCACTCAACAGCTCAACCAAACGACAACACAAAACAGAAACTGTGTTACGGATTGGTTGCTTCGGCCTTGTGACCCGAAGTGGCGTTTTCGCACCATTTTCAATCGTTAGTTTGGTGTGTGCTGCTAGTTGTGCATTGACATATTCATGTATCGCGGTAGTCGGGGTGTTTTTTTAGGTGGGTTCGCCCAAGGACTGCCGGGTGGACGTTATCTCCTAGGTCACCGTGTGGCTCCGGCCTGCACACATCGTTCGCGTGTACACCAACTCGTGCTTGTTGGCGGCGCGATCAGTGGAGCTATCCGAGGCCAATGCGAAGAAGGTGCCATGTCGTCGGAGGTAGCGGGAGGTGAGGGGACATCCGCATCACGTGAGGTAGAACGGAACTCCCAGCCATTGCGCGTCTTGGCGTTCTTGGCCGTACAGGAGACTTGGGTGGCGAACAACTCAATATCCTACTCCTTTAGGTGAGCGGTGGCGTCGGCAACGGAGGGAAAGTAGGCCCATGCCCCGCCTGCTTCGGGGCGTAGCCACACAGGAGGCATGGACTAACAAAGGAATCCTGGAGACATGGGTCAAACAAAACGCAAATGCATGTGACAACGAATAATACCACCGGACCCTTTTGTTAACTAACAGCCTTCTTATTTGTCAACCATGGTTCTCATTAGTGCACTTGCCACGCACCCATTCATGCACATTTGTTGTTTTGCACTGACCATTCCTTTTGTTAACTAAGACGTGACATTGCAACATGGCAGGATGAAGGAAGGAAGGACGACGCGGGTAAGCTGATGAACCTGTTCAGACCGGTGCCAAATGCGAACAAAAAGCAACAAGTTTGTCAATCTGTGAAAATTCTACTTTTCAATGAATGCCGGAAAAGATGGCACATGCGCAAAAACAGTCAAAAAACAAAAAAAAACACCGAAAAATGCCGGGAAACAGGGGGAAAACGGGGGGGGGGGGGGGAACAAAAAAAAACAAAAAACGGCGTTTTTTTTTTCATTTGACCACGTGGCAGGGCACCTATTAGGACACGCCTGGAGACGGGTTAGGAGTGGCGAGAACGGGCATTTGGGGGGTCCACGCACCAACCCTCTGCGCCACTGCAGAGGCAGAAGACAACAACAACATTTTTGCACGCGGTGCCCTCTTTTTGCCTTTGTCCCCGCGACCCGGTGCAGTATGTCGCGTTTTTGGCGCTTACCGGCTAAGAACCATTTTTCAGCATAGGGCAGGGGATCCCATTTGGCAAAAGACAGCCCATGGAACTTGCAAAGCAAATAATCTTCTACAGTGGCTGCTTGTATCCGGGTACGGTTCAGCCCCTTGAGGTAATTCACCGTTGACCACCCCCGTTCCACCACTGCACCACTGCGGTTGCATCCAGGCTGGTCAGAGAAACAGAGATGGCACACTATGCATGCGCATACGCTGCCCTAGCCCATTTATTCAACACCAAATGCCAAACCTGTGAAAACAAATCGCGGATCTCTGCCAGAGTGAAAGTGGGGGCGGGGGTAACAAGCAGGTTGCAGGGGAGTTTGCCGGCACACATTTCAGCAAGCAAGGATCATCCAATTGGGCTGATACCCTTGTGCTGAGATTGATTGGGGCCGTTTTCATGAACAGTACGTGTTGAGGACTTGTGGGACACGCAAAAAAATGTTCCGGTACCACTCACAACGTGTTCCCATCCAAGGACAGCTACAACACTTTCCCATAGAAAGAATGAAACACAGATCCGGAACCTCACAAAACAAAGTGCCAATCAACGCACCGATGGAACCCATCGAAATCACATCATTCGTTGCCCATATCCACAAACGAATGGTGCACTAACACAACTGCGTGACAAGAGAGCATGCTCTTACACATTTCTTCCCCAGCAAGTATAAGCAGACTCACAGAAAAGCAGATTGGTTCAAGGGCTGCTGAGCCAAGTGCAACAACTTGAAAGAAAGGTGGAATGCGCAATTCATTTACTATAGATCCCATGAGTGAGTTGGGCATGACTTTGCTGCGGATCCCGTTGGTGCGGAGTGAGCCACAACGGGCCCCGTCTCATGGAAAATTCAGCCTCGAATGGACAACACGTCAATTTTCAGTGGGAGATGATGCCCACTGCAGACTGATACACGGGCAACCACTGGACCGTGCCGATACAGTTCCATTCCTGCAAACGTGGGTATCAGCAGACACAGTGGACCACCACAATCCACCCCATGCATCAATGCAGCACAGTAGCACGAACACCATCCATAGGCCACCCCGACGGCGAGATTGCGCCTGTGGCTGCTCATTTGCCAGTCTTTTGCTCTGTATCGATTTGTTCAGCTACGTCGAATCAAAATAGGCTTTGATCTGCTGCAACCCCTTCGTGTGCGCCTTGATCCCTTCTGACAGGGCAAACGATGCCAGAAAGGGTGGCGCTTTCAAAACTGCGAAGTCCTCTTCAATCAACACAGCCCCATTCCGCTGCGACAGAGAAGTCTGTGATTTTGTCACTGTGCCCATTGGCGCTTTGCTCACCGCCGTAATAACAATTTCGTCTGGCATCTCTTCAATGCACACTGTTGCGGTGTAACTAAATTCGTACTTCATGAGACCGCAGAGCATGGGCAGAGAATCCTTTGCTCGGACCCTGTGAGTGGCAAGCTTGCCACACACTGTTTCACCATCGCAAGCAGTTTCAATGCAATACTCTACCATCAGCGGATGAAAGCTTTTCACTCTATCTCCATCAAGGAGCATCAAAGCAAGCACATCATGTGCCGTGGGAGCTTGCACGAGTTCAGTGATCATGGTGAGCACACCAATGCTCTGTTGGGCTCAACAAAAAGACATCTTCCTGGCAGTAATACGGAGTCACACGGCAAACCCCTTCGTTCCCCAGTCGTTCCCCAAAATGCCAAAACACTACATCGCTGTTGGTAGCTCTTGGAAGATACCCTTCGTAAGGTGATTGCGTCAGGGTCTGCACCTCAATGCCCCGATGCAAGCTAGAACATGCAGTTGTGGCCGCACGTCAAGCTTGCATCTGCCGCGGTAGAGCAAATGGTGAAAGCAGTCGGTCCATCAGTATTTGTAGCCCAAATGCAACACCGCGACACCGCATGCTTCAGCCCCTGTATCCGATCAAGCCCATGCATTCGCTCTGTACACAACTGCTAGTTGCTTGTGGTGCGTCATGATTTTCTTACCAGCATTGCTTGCACACGTGCTTGTTACGGGACATCTGCTGGGTTCAGTTCACTATTGATCCACACCAACTGTATGTTTTTTCGTGACCACTGAAGCAGATGCTGCACCTGCCTGAGCAATTGCTGCCGCATTGCGCGTCTGAGCAGTTGCTGCCGCATTGCGCGTCTGAGCAGTTGCTGCCGCATTGCGCGTCGTGCATCCCTTGCATGTTTTCCCAGAGTACAGTGGGTGAGGTTGTTCTCCACAACGGCCAGGCTCAATCATGGTCGGTAACAGATACTGGATGCCACCGCCCAGGCAATTCCAGCCAACGTTCCAAAGTGCAATCCAGGCAATCCAACTGCTATGCTACAATGCAGAAGCTAAGATACAACTCTATATGAACATCATGTGACCTGCTAGACTCCTCATGAGAGCCCTCGTGTACCTGTCGGCATAGCTAGCAATAACACAGGCAAGCAGCACTAATCACTACAAGACGTAGAGGGGCTGCGTGTTGCGTGTCGCTGAAAAGACAATCTGCGTGCGGGGGAGCAATGCCGCCTCCCTGGGGGTCCCCCTCTCACTGCACGAGGTTGAGGGTTGTGCGGCTAGGTGCCCACAGCCCAGTATTCTTCAATTGTCACTGCCTGTAGCATGCCCACCAGCTCTATCGCTTGCTATGTGCATAAAGCCCAAAAGATAACAACAGAATTGCCTTCAAATTGGCACTCCAATGTACCTATGAACAAACCACTCAGTCTTGTAAAGTACAACTATGTAGTGGCATGCAAGATGCATACATGTTCAAGTGGCAAGTGCCACACACAGATATATCACTAGGTTGGTGGTGGCCACAAAATTGGCAACAAACACCGTCATCATTGTCCTCCTCCAAAGCGTTAGCCTCGTCATGTGCCCACACAGACTCAGGCACAGGAGGCCAAAGTCTATAGGGTTGATACCTAGTCCGTCTGCGAATACAAAATGGAGTAAGGTGGAGCAAAATACGCACATGGCCATGCAGTAGGGCGGTCCTTAACACACACAAAAAAAAAGTGTTCCTGTACATAGGTTTCCCAAAAACGCCTGCGGGCACTCCATTTCACCATTTGTTCCTACCTAGTCTTGTATGTCTTTAACCATGGGTTCCCAGTAGCTCAACCTTTGGTGCCCATCCCCTCATGGGTGCAATTTTTGAAGCAGTTGTTCCTGCCCCCAAATGTGTTCAAAGATGGCATCCGAACCCTACCTGACACCCTGCACAATTCAAAACGAAGAAGATCACACATTTTTTGCATCAAATGAAGTGCCACGGCGTTCGACCACCCGAATGCTCCATCGCAAGTGGCGCGGCTGACAATCCCTACACCTGGTACAGCTGCTGAAAATGTGCCGTAACCCGCCCCATAAGGTCACCCTTTGCCCCTCTCACGCTCAATCCATGCTTCTTGCAAATAGCGTGGAACTCACGTTCGTCCATTCATGCAACTTACCCCACTTCATGGCCCTCAACACTGCCTCATCCACATCATACTTGAAAACCAACTGTGCGGAAGGGTTAGCGGAGGGAGCGGAGGTAGAGGACAGGGCTGGCGGGTTAGGAAGGTCAGAAGAAGAGCTACTAGCAACTTCGCCCGCCCTATCCAAATCCTCCTCATCAGTGGCCTCGTCCTCATCCTCCAAGGCAACACCATACACATCCCCGATGTCGGCATCACCGGTTGCCCTCTTGGGGATAACCCACAAATCTGAAACCTCCAGAGGAACTTCTGCCTCGGCACCTTCTTCCACCGAAACTTGCAAATCTTTGAAAGCTACAAATCCAAGCAAAGTACCATCCTCCACCTCAACGGCATGCCTTTCCTTCCGCTTTCGAGGACGAAAGGGGGTCTTGCGGAGCTCATCGAAAACCTTAAAAGGCCCCCGGTCCTCCGGAGCTTCCCCATTACACCTCACCCGCAGTGTCTCACACATGCGCTCCGCGCTACGTGCCAAAGTCAGTGGCAGTCACATAGCTAAACACTCTCTCACAGGAACATGAGCTTGCCTCAACCCAACTCTCCACTACAAAACCACCACCCCTCTCAGATTCATTAAACCGTTTTTGCACATCTTCAATCAGAGTGCGAAGAAACTTGATCCAGCTACCCTAGATGGGGCTGCTCCCTACCTCAACACCCAACCCTTCCTCCCACCCCCTTGGAATCACGTGACGCATGGTGTGCACAAGCTGGGTGCACATCAAGTTCATCATACCTCGCACTGCATCAACTTGTGCACCCTTGGTTGCTTGGATTTTCTTGCTCGTGGCACAAACCACAACAAAAACATTGCAAAAACATCGCAAAAAAAACGCAACCGTCAGCTTGAATAGGGGGTGCAACAAAGCCTCCAACAAGCCCTCGGCCTTATCCCTACGCCCCGAGTCAGCCTCAATCTCAATATTTTTGGGAAGGTGCAAGAGGACAGCAAGAAGGATCTCAAGAACAATGTCCAACTCGTGGAACATGGCTTCAACCCATCGCACACCAATGCAACGGGAGAAGCAAAACTTGCCCCCTTTGCGCAACAACCCGCACATACTTTTTGAACTTGTTCTATAAAAAATAGCCAAGAGTGCCACCACATCGTCCAAAGCATTGTACCAAAATCGGACGCTTCCCTTTGCCGTGCTAATTGCCCGCATCAAGTAGTGGGCCGCATCCTTTACCCAAGCGATTAGTTCCCTCCGTGCTCCCTCTCTTGCCACATTTAGGCGATCCACATAAGCACCCATGGTGCCTGCTCCATCGGAGACCACTGCTGCCAGACGCTCTTCAATTACTTTCCAGTGAATCTCCAACTTTTCAAACACTTTCCGTACCGTTTCATCGCACAGTTCAACGTTGGCGGCATCTGGATCGGTGGCCCCTAAAGGCCACGCAACAAAGTGTGGATTGCGAGTCCCTAACCCCAACTCGAGGGGCCACGCAACAAAGCGTGGATTGCCTTCTCGGGGCCCAAAAGAGGGCGGATGTTGCTATGTCACCCCTACATTCTCGGGGATCCCGAACATAGGGGAACAAAATCAGAAGAGGCTACCTCAACCCTGCCTTCTCGGTGGCCCAAAAGAGGGCGGAAATTGCTACGTCACCCGTGCGTTCTCGGGGGTCCCCTACAGAAGGGGAAGGAAACAAAAGTGGCCCACAAAAGGGCGAAAGTGCTATGTCACCCTTGCGTTCTCGGGGGTCCCCAAACAACGGGAAAAAGTCAAAGGTGGCCCACAAGTGGGCGGAAGTGCTACGTAACCCCTACGTTCTAGGGAGTCCCCGAAAAGGGGTTCAAAAGTGGCCCGCGCCGGTCTCCTAGAAAAAATCCCATAGTGGGGGTCCTTAAGGGCTATCCTTAACAAAAAAAAAATTGGTCGTAAAGGACCAACCTGGCATGCAGCTCTGCTGCAAAGAGTGTCCACATATTGCGGACAATCCTCCATTGCCACAAGCGTGCAAAGAGGTGCTCCACCCTTGCGCAATGGAACCCATGGATATCGCTATACTCTTGTTGGGCTTCACTCAAAGTTTTCCGCCCAATAGAAGGTACAGTAGTGAGCAAGCGGCTCTTATAGGCACCATCATGTGCACCTACTTCAAAATCAAAGAACTGCCCATGTGGGCGCAAAGGACCGTGTTGATCCCAAATCATTACATCCGCCGAGGTTCCCGGCATAAGGTCACATATCCATACTATATTCCCAAGATTGTCCACAGCCATGGTAATCTTATAAACATGGCCTGCGTTTTTGGGATTGAAAAGGACATCCGACATATCCCCACCACTGGGCATGCTATCAGTAAAGTGGGCCACGAAATAGGGCCTCTAGGGCCAGTCCATATCCCCAACTGGAATGGGGCCTCATGGGAAGAAAGAAAGGAATGTCTAAACACAGGGCCCATCGGCCGCGGACCTTGCGGAAGGCACTTAGCCGAATGGTGGGCGGAATGGCTACATATCCCATCCTAATGCATAGGAAGCTTAAAAAAACCAGCACGGAACAAAATTTTTGTGGAAAGGGACCAAAAACTAGGGTTCGAGTATTTGCTTACATACTTTGCACTACATGCAGCTCATGCCCACTAATGATGTTGAAACCCCTGACTACGCTTTTTTGTAGGGGTTGGGGGGGGCAAATTGTTACACCACGAGTGGTGGAGGGGAGATAACAATGCAACTTGCTTGGTTGGTTTCCTTTTAGGGGTATGGTGGATAGCAATACACAGAAAACACAATGCAACTTGCTTGGTTGGTTTCCTTTTAGGGGTATGGTGGATAGCAATACACAGAAAACACAAGGCCTGCAACAAAGATGGAGCACCACACACACACACACACACACACAAGCACACACACCTCCACTCTAGGACTCTAGTTCACATTCATATACAAGCAGCCAGTAGTCCTATACCACAAGTCCAATACCATCAGTCCAAATGGGACACCCCCCCCTGACTGGGACAGGAAAGAGGCACCCACCTTACAGCTATCATGCGCAGTTACGCCAGCCACTGGAATAGGGACAAACAAGCCAACACTTGAATTACGGCCATTGGTTAAGGGATGGCCCCAAAAGGCGTGAAGGCAGTGGCACTGAACCAAGAAATATGGCAAACAGTCGTTTCAGGACCCAAAACTATGCCTGCGCAACATTGTACTGCCCTACTTGGTTGGGCCCCTGTGCGAATCAGCTATACACCACACCACACCCCCAGCAATCGCTTGACAGGCATATAGCGACAAGCATTTGGTCCTCATCATCTCCAACCCCTTGACCATCCTCCGACCACTGTCTGTGGGGGGGGGGGGGGATTCACTCTGGAACAGTTTGGAATTTTGCGGAACATCGCATATGCTGCAACATGAATGAATGAATGAACAATGCATGCACAGCAGGTAGGGTAAATTTTTGGAAATGTAGCACTACCTTCACATGGACAGGTTGTACTACAAATAGCATATCAGGACTTGCAAATCAGCGAACAAGGTTCCACTGTGTGTAGAGGGGGGTAGAGATCAGCAAGGCTATTGGCACGAGACAGCAGGCCAACCAGTTTCCAAACGGATCGAAAGAGGCCAATGACACCACAAACACGATCGCTGCTTAATATCATTGTAACCTTGCCATTTGGGCAAAAGCGGATATTCATCAATATCCGGGATGTGCTCCACCTTTGCTGGCCCAAATCCATCAACAGCTCATTCAAACTATTGAACACATACAAGGGCCCCTGTAGGGGCAAACCGTTTTTAGGAGACTTGAGAGAGCTAGCGAGGTTTATTTCTCGTTTGATGGCAACAAGAGGCAAACTTGTAAAACCTGTTGATGTCCCAATGACTTGGCCCAGATGTATTTCCTTTGAACAGTTTGGAAGCAGAGGAGGAAGTGGACTGAGCACTTGTTTGTTGGGGGGGGGGCGGCACTGTGTGGGAGGGCCCTTGGGAGGGAGATGGGGGATGCGTGAGGCAGTGGAGGTGCAGCACGTTGACCAGGGAGTTGTATTGGGGCTCAACAGGTATTCTCTCCTCCTGATCCGATTTTGGGCGTACCCAACTCATCTGACTGGGGACTGGGGACTTCTGGCACCACCTGTAACCATGGTTCCAGTGAATTGGAGCTCGCAGAGGTGGGCATGCTGTTCCCACTACCCCAGTCTCACGTGACGCTCCGAACCTGTGCCAGCACTGATGGCGGGTCCAGCCTCCTTCAGTTCTCTTATTATTCTACTGCATACTTCATACATGTAATAAATCCTGGAGGTTATATGGAACCAGATGCTTTTTGGGAGTATTTTGTCCAAAGCTGTTTCCAATTTCGACGTTGGAAACAACTGTCTCCAATCCTACTCTCTGTGTCCTCCGACCCTCGGGAGGCTGGTCCCGCTTGGGGACCGTAGGCATCTAACGGTCCCTGCTAGGGTACCAGACTGCCACTATCCAGGTAGCCAGCACCAACTGGGGAAGAACACTGAGGAGCAAGACCAGAGTGCCACCACACATATTTTGAATGCACCGCATTAATCTTCGACAGCAGGTACTCACTGATTCACCAGTGCAGTGTCAAATTTTTTGTCCTTCACAGCCAGCCGACCTGAACGTGCTCACCAGTAGAGATGCTCACAGGCCCAGCAGCCGATTTGGCTCTCTTACACCGAGATTTTGGCAAGTGTTTTGGCAGCTTGAAACCTTTTGGAGCGTATTCGTCTCAAAATAGATTGTGCCTCTGAAAGATATGACCCACAACCCCAAAGACCACAGGGCGTCTTTGCCAAGACCACATCGGTGTCCCAGTGCATTCACTTTCCTCAGGGCTGTCCTTAAAGGGGGGGGAAAAGAGGGTTCGTAACGCCAACAGAAACGAATCTTCAAGGGGACGCACTCTGCTTCATGGTCAAGACATGGGCAAGACACAACACCAAAGAATCATTATTGAACAATGGTCGGCGGTTGGTGGCGGTTGGTGGTTGGCGGTTGGTGGTGGTTGGCAGTCCCTAGGTGCTGTCCTTAAGGGCTGTCCTCAACAAAAAGAGTTCTGAAAGACAGCCCTGACTGTCCTCAGCCGTTGTGTCTTGAACCCTGATGACTCTTTTTTTTTTTGTTTTTTTTTGAAAATTTGCACTACCTGTGCACTGCATGCGCTGGGAGCACATCTGTTGCTATAACCCGCATTGTATGCCCCCAGTAGTGGCAGCAATACTTCTTATGTTGAGACGCATGCCCCAAAGAGGAAGCCATCATGGCCCCCAACTTCAAAATGAAATGCCATGGCTGTGTGAGGGTCCTCTTGCGCATCCAAAATCGGAAAATTGCTGGCATCAGGTCGCATCTCCCGACACTATTCCTCAATTTGTCAACAACCACGGTCACGTTGTAGACCCCTGCCATATTGTGTGCTGTGGGTCAGGTTCTGATAAGGCGGAAGAAGATGAAGCAACACAAATCTTCGAACGACTTTGCACCACTTTGACAAATTGCTCGCTCCAAAACGCAACCAACAGGTTTCGACTGTGGCATCTGCAGCTGCGCATCACCAACTGTAGCATGTGCAGCTGCAATGGACCACCACGGGTGAGGTATGCTCCCCTGCGTGGGACACTGCCTTGGAGAAGGTGCCCCACGGCTGTAATGTCTGACAGGGCGTTTCTGCACAGCGCAGGCACAGCGCCCGATAGTGAGTCAGCTTTCCTGTGACCACCCTGAAAACCACCCAAGCTACACAGGGCGAAAACAGCAGATTCAGACAAAAATCTGGCATTTTCAGTATGAAACATAGTTTGTTTAACTTATTATCTGAGTTTTTGGACTGAGTGAGAATCTGAGTAGTCCTGTGTCTGGGAAGACAGTAGTTACCGCAGTCACCTTGGCCATCGGGGGAAACAGGGCCAAAATAGCCCACTTTTCGCACAGCGCGGGCACAGCGCACGGTGCGCCCCCCGAAGCCCATTGCGCACAGGGACAGCGCATCCGCAGCCGTACAAGCACAACAACACACAGTACCGCAACGTGTGAGGGCGACCGGTTCACTTTGCGGAGAGTCCATGGCTGTTTGGGAACATTGAAAATCCTCGGGAACACCCCTTGGAATCATGCACACACAGTGGTCGTGCATCATTTGAAGTCGCCACCAGTGTGCTTGCGTACCGCACCGTCGCAGGGGCATGAGCAGTGAGGTCCGGTCGGCATGTTCACCGCCTTCAAGGCTGATCAACCTCCTTACGGAACGGTATGGACATCAGAGAGCACCGCATGTGCTGCCATCCCAGTCTCTCCAGACGCTTATCCTGTTCTGTTGCCACGCGCACATATTGGGGGGGTACGGTGGTCAGCCCACGTCACGATCAAATGTGCCGGGCACACAACTTCCCGAGGGACCTTTCAACAGGGAACCCAGGCAAACAACGGAAAAGCTGCACCAAGGCAACGCTCAATGCGTCCCAAACCCGCAGTCAGCGCTCAAACAGAGTTACAGCGCCGTTGTTCACGCAATGTTTAAGATGCCCCGAGGATGCAAACGGTCACGTACACGTCGTCGTCGTCGTCATCGTCGCCGCAGGCTTGCCACTGCAACAGGGCCACACGGTCCTTAGCAACGGCCACACCGGCCGGTGCCACTTTGACAGTGCAGTCCTCCAAATTTCCCTGTGCGGCGTTCTGCCGCACGGTGGCTCGCCCATGCCCTGTGCACAAGGCTCAACAAAATGTGGTTCTGCGGGGCTGCAGCCTTCGCGGCGCTCGTGTTGGTTGAACAGGGAAAGGGGTGGCATGTGGTCCTAACGGTGGGTGGATGTGTAGGCGTGAAGATGTGCAACCGTCATGTCGCTTTGGGATGCAGGAACGCCTCACGGTTCTCCATTGCAGAGCACACCTCCAAGTCATACCCGCCACGGTATAATTCAAGGCTGCCACGGCCGAACTCGGCCCCGGCCGCACCATAGATGCGGTTCAGCGCCACCACGAGGGA
Source organism: Eutreptiella sp. 'Long Island Sound 2002' (assembly GCA_964036045.1). Classification (NCBI taxonomy): domain Eukaryota; phylum Euglenozoa; class Euglenophyceae; order Eutreptiales; family Eutreptiaceae; genus Eutreptiella; species Eutreptiella sp. 'Long Island Sound 2002'. The sequence goes on from OZ038390.1 coordinate 54,605,997, forward strand.
CGGTGACCGCAGTCCCCAGCACAACCGCCACTGGCAAACGCGGTACCGCGTCCGTGGGACCTCCCGAAGCTCCAGACCCTGAAGCTGCAGCTCCGCACCGCGCGCCCGGGCCATGGCAGGGCTGCACACAATGCCAACTGCCGCCTTGAACGAGGTGGCGGGCGTTGTGAGCGGGTCGCTGTAGCAGATGGCCGCCATGAGATCCGGCAGCGCCAGTGCGCGGCGCACGTCCGACAGCTCTGCAAACAGCCGCACAATGGCCGCATAGTCGCCCTCATGCTCCTTGAAGGCCAGCACGAAGGCATCCTTCGTGACATCACAGAATTGCACGTCCCACAAGCCCCCCAGCCACACCCACACCACGAGTGCCACCACTTTAAGAGCCAGCAGAATGGTCAAGCCGAGGGCTACACTGCTCCAGAGGTCCAGCATGTGCACAAAATGCAGGGTCCCAGGCCAAAGACGGTGGCAGGGCGAACCTGTTTAAAGCCGAAGTGGGATGGTGAGCGTATGGGTGACACTAGAAGCATGACGCTGGCTTCGCTTGGCCAAAGCCGCTGTCATGGGCAGGGCAGGGCACCAACCCAGAAGGTTCGATTGGACTTCCTGGACTACAGCCATGCCACTGGGTCTCAGTTGGCCCATGCTTTTCTGCAACCTTTTTTGCAAGCGCACTGCATTCTATTTTTAAGGCATACTATCGAAGGGGGCCTCAAAATTGAACCCGTTCCAAGCGGCCCCCCTATGCAGCCTTTGAGGAACCCACTCGTGCTGAACTGTTCCCTACCTTTTCTAGTTCCCCTCCATATGTTCAATACAAGGCCCCCATGCCAAAGGTGTGGCAACAAGTGCTCAAATGCTTAATCCATGCTGATAGAAACTGTGAATGGTAAGGCGAGAGATGACGGTTTTCAGTGGGGGCAATGGACCATTCACCAAATCGCTCGAGTTCATCCAGGATGCTCCATTGGAGGTCCCACCTAACTCGTTCTACAGCAGTACTGAATGTTGCCTTGAGTTCACGCCAAGCACAAATGAATGTTTCTTTGACTTGGACACTAGGTTGGGTTCACGTCTCTTGTTCCCTCCCCTGCAGCGTGGTTTCAGTGCAGGCTAAAGATACACCTATGGTCACACCCTGTTGGCCCAACTTGCGCTTCATTTCAGCCATAAATCCACACCTTCGGTCCAATTACAAGCAAAATGTACCAGCCAGCCCCCCGCCCCCCCCCCCGCTCTACGGCACGGTTGGTGAAACAAAATAATTGCAAAACGCTGGAGCACATCCTACACGCCCACAAACGAGATCCTGTGCTATACCCCTGCCACACCAGCCCAAACAACAATAGTTCTCCTGCCTCTCTTGCCGCACAGTCAACCGCCCTCCTGAAAGTGTGAGGGCCGTCTTTTTGCAGCCACTGAACCTCCATGTCCTCCGGGCCTGCTGCTGCCTTAAGTCTGCATAAGATGTGCACTACCAACGAGTACAGCTTGTGTACTTTCATGAATAGTGGCACACCATATCTGTCAACTGTCCTAGCTTGAAATCACGAGACACTCACCGGCTCATACCCCCCCCCCCCCCTTTGTAATAGCTACTCAAAAATGTGGAATTAATACGGTCCCTACGCCTACTGTAGCTTAGACAAGGGCGTGGCTTGCGCGCAACACATACAACTACTGACACACACGTGAGTGAGTGCATGGTATGAGTGCACCTTAACCTCCACCCATGTAAACACAAGAAGTTCTTTGAAACATGAAACTTCAGGTTCACACCCATGTTCCTACAAGCAATGAGGCATGAGAAGCCTACAAATGTTCGGCCTGGAAACCCTTCTTGCGGTCATACACCATGCGGAACAACTGCACATGCTCACCACTTGAAGATGCCTTTGAAGATGCCTTTGCCTGAGGTTTAGGGGCTGGTTTGGGCTCGGGCAACTTCAAATTGCTGGGAATGAAATTGCCTTGCGTGTGGTCTCTTGTAAAGTACAACTTCCCATCAAAGACATGGGCCATTCCCCACACACGCCGGGCAGCCTTAGCCCAAATAACTTCATCAGGATTAAAGAGAAGATTGCAAGATGAGCTGGTGCAAGAAAGGGGGATAGTGCAGAAATATTCCCAAAATTAGAGCAATGTGTGTTCAAGTGGGCAAACACTCACAACAAATGTGTCCATGACCCTATGTAATTGGCAAATTTGTCACCAAACCCATGTCTTATGTGGCTGCACTACATTTCGTACCGAATTAAAATTAGGCACAAAATTAATGCGGTCCCTACGCCTACTGTAGCTTGGACAAGGGCGTGGCTATTACAAGGGGGGGGGGGTACTACAGCCAAACATCCTATTTGTCTGAGGTCCTCTATGCCAACTCGTGTGTTTGGCCTCATCCTCCTCTATGAACCCCATCTCCTTCAATCTTTGACCTCCTTCAGTCCTTGACATCACATTTGGTAATGAATAAATCAACTTGCCTGGCATAACATAACAGGCGAGCCCGCATGGTTAGAACATGCCAAGCATCCTGGGTGTGTCAAGACACACCTTCTCATTTGCTTTTGCCTTAGCAACATAGTTTTGGTGACATCACTGCTCAATCCATCCCCCAACACTAGCACCTCCTCCCTCACCTTCTTCCACCAGTTCATTATGGAGGAAGGCCACTCATGCACCCATGCCTCTGACTCTGAGGCCGGGCTAAAGACTCGGAGGCCTGACTCTGATTCTGTCAACAACGCCAACTATTCACTGTTCACGGGTACCAGTGTCACTTGGTGGCCCCAACTCCCAGAAAGCTGAGTCCCATGCTTCTGTGTCTTGTTGTGTGTGTGTTTGGGCGGGGGGGGCGGGGGGTGGGGAAGAACCCCTTCAGCCTGTCCAAGCACAGTTGGCAGGTCCAGCCTTGGGGGAGCCACTAGTCAACAACTCATCTCCCCCCCCACCAATTTTAGGGTGGGAATCCATCTTTTCAAGGTTTTAGGGGGGCACATTTCCGTGAATTTTTGAAAATGGCCAAAAAAAGGGTACTAGCCTGCCGCCGAGGCTACTGCCTAGAGGGGCAGGTCATTCACTGGGCCACTGGTGCTCCAACATGTCATCACTTCACCCAAAAGTGAACACGGGCAACAAAATGTGTCAAATTGAAAATCACATGTGCTAGTCCTCAATGAAACAATCTATTGAAGAAATTGTCCAATCTCCGTGCTGCACTTCGGACCATCCGTCCTCCTATACAAGCTAGATGCAATCCATGCACAAACCACCCCAGGGTGGCTTCAAGCGCCACCAAAACCTTGATAAGGTGAGTTTACCTCAAGCAACCAAATTGAGTGAGCTGGGCGGCTGACAGAGAGCTTTGGTCAGCATGGTGAGATCAAGCCACTTCCCCCCAAAAATATTCTGGTGACAGGGTCCAAAGTACCCTCCCCCCCATGTCTAGTCGGACGACGGTTCCCCCCACCCTAGGGGGTATCGTTGCCAAGTGACAGTTTCCCCCCCCTCCAAAGGATGGACACCACTGGCGACCAACCACTTACTGGCGCATACAATGCAGAATTCATGGCCGGTCAGTTGCTTGTTGTAGGTTGCCCAAGGATCTGGGATACACGCTGTCATGGATAGATGCTAATGGTGCCATGCACATAATGCAAATAAGCAAAGGACCCAATGCACTGCATCCATTCATCAGTTTTCTGCCTACCCCTTCTTCTCAACAGGGACAGCGTAGAACTTCCTCTTGCAGTCCCACATAGTCTTGAACAATTGCACATGTTCCCCACCAGCGACAAGGATGGACGAACTGGCTGAAGCGAGCTTTACTGCAGGCTGCTTTCCACGTTTGGGTGCAGGTTTAGGAAGTGTTGGTGCCACCAGCTTCTTGGGGATCCACTTTTCCTCCGCGATATCCCGGGTCAAATACAACTTGTCCCCAAAGGTTTGGCCCATCCCCTAGGCTCCCCGAGCAGACTTTGCCCAAACCACTTCACTGTCACTGTCCATTTGATTGTCCTCATCAGTGGTAGGACAAGGGAGTTGCACATGAGCTCTGACAGCAAGGCCTCACAGTTGGGGAGTTCTATGCAATATGACACAAACATGTTTTGTTTTAAACTAGCCAGTGACGGTTCTCCCCCCCCCCCCCCGGGGGGGGGGGGGTGGAGAGGGGACTAGAGAGGGGAGGGGAATACAAAATTCAGAAAAACCCTGAAATATGGTGGTAAACAGGGTTTGGCTGGTTCCCTGGACCTCGCTCCCTCAAGACACGGGCACAGAACAAGCCGAACAACCATCTGACGGGCGGGAGCTGAACACTGTGGAAAAGAGATGCAGTGACGCCAAACTGGGGTTTCTGGGGAAACCTGGGTTTATGGTGACAACCTCAGGGTCAAATCTTCCCTTTGTACACATTTTGAGGCCGATGTGGAGGCCACTCCGCACATAGGCACACATGTTATGGCTACTCCAGCCACAACACAAAAGAAATGGCAACTGAATTATACATAGACATGCAAAAAGTGAACTTCGGTTTAGCCTGAGGTCATCACAACTGTGGCGAAGACCCACCTAGAGTGGCAAGCAGAAATTTGACATACCTGACTCGGATTGCATTCAAAACCCTTTTCATGCCAATCTTAGAGATGCATAACATACACCTACCTTGGGGATGATATTTTCCACTCTTGTACTAAAAGGGTGTACATTCGATGATGATGGGCCCCCGTGCCTCATGTTGCATGTTGTTGTCATACATAGCAAGCCAAGGCGGGAGTTTTGTCACATTCTCCCCGTAGTGGTTGCTACCTCCGAATGCAAAAGCTACTAAAATACCGAAGCATAGCCAAAATTGGGCTGATTTGCCTTCAAAGCGACACAGATCTACTCAACTCACCAAGCTAGCCAAGTCACAAAGGCAGAGCATAAATATGTGTCCAAGAGCGTTTGCTACTAGCCAAGTATATCGGGGAGCCAAATGTTGGGACGCGATACGGCTGTACAACCCTTTCCAGAGTGGGGGTCCGGGAGTAGGGGAGCCATTGCACCAAAATTGTACCCCCCCCCCTTGCAATCTCCCCCCTTTTGTCAGGCCAGTTCCCCCCTAGAGGAGGGGGGACAGTCGTGAAGTGACGGTCCCCCCCCCCCCTTGGGCTTTGCGCTGGGACATAGCAGCAGCACAAACCAACCAACCAACCCACCCACCAACCAACCCTTGGGGGGGGGGGGGGGGGTTGCACCACAAAACTGTACCATAGTATCACAGTGTAAATCAGCTTCGGTGCCTTGTAAAAAATTTCTTTCGCGCCTTTGGCACCTAGTATTTTCCATGCTTTTGGGCCAAGTGACCCCCCCCCAAGGGGGTGGGGGATTTGCAAAAGCTTGGGGTGCACTACTCGCACAGATACAGCCGTAAACCCCCAAAGCTAGGGCGCCGTAAAAAATACACACTTTTTGAAAACATGTGTGTGAAAGGGCTCTAAACCCCTCAATCACCAATGGGGAACCAACGGAAAATTTACGGTGCCGGCGCCGTAAACATTGACGCATCTCGGTCAAATTTTCCATTGTCTCTACACCGAAATTTATCTGAAAAACACAGTTCCAGCAACATGTTGTACCAATATGTCAAACCCTGGGCCTTGTTCAGATATGGTACCATGGTTCATTGGCAGCCCCAGAGGAATGTAACAAAAGAAACGAAAACGAGAAGGACAGGTGCAAGATCTAATTTGCGAACCAAAGGCAAGGCTTCTGTCTATTTGGACAACTGCAAGGAAGAAAATATTGATCTCTGCATTTCAAACAGCCTGTCACAATATCATCTCTTTGTAATTTTCGGCGTAGAGATTCGGCTCCCATTGAAGTATTTCTGCAAAAATGTTTACGGCGCCGGCGCCGTAAAAAATGACGGTTGTCAAGAGCTTGGAAAACAGCAGAATGTGGTGCAAATATTGTTACTCACTACATGTGTGGGGCAGAGATGCCGAGATCTGGAGGAACCTGCATAGTCTACCGGTGCTTCCCATAGTTACCGTGTCATCCCTGTCATGACCTATTATGGCAGCCGGACACACCAATGAACACCACTAATGGGCAGGGGGGCATCATTCTGCAGTGGGTACACATTTACGGCGCCGGCGCCGGCGCCGTAAAAAAGGACGGCTGTCAAGAGCTTGGAAAACAGCAGAATGTGGTGCAAATATTGTTACTCACTACATGTGTGGGGCAGAGATGGCGAGATCGCGAGGAACCTGCATAGTCCACTGGTGCTTCCCATAGCCACCGTGTCATCCCCGTCATGACCTATTATGGCAGCCGGACACACGAGTGAACACCACTAATGGGCAGGGGGGCATCATTCTGCAGTGGGTACACATTTACGGCGCCGGCGCCGTAAATGTTGACGGCGCTGGCGCCGTAAAATGAGAGGGGCTAATTTCTGATGATTATCGCGACAATGGGGTTTTTGTGGCACTGCCCTTCACCAGCACCAGCTACAAAAATTCTGGGTGCACCTAAACACGGTGACAAATATTAAAACTGCAAACTGCACAAACTGCCATATGCAGGGGTCATGAAAATATGGGTGATCCAAAAAGGTTTCCACACCAACCTAATAGGAACCAACAGTTGAAACTGTCAGGTTGTCTTTTCGGGGATGGTTTGTTTGACACGGGCTGTAAGAGCCAGAAATTCTTCCAAGTGGGGAGCCCCCCAGTCTCAATGCAGTGCACCACCTTCTTGAATCTGTTGGTTCCAACGATTATTGTGACAATGGGGGTTTTGTGGCACTGCCATTCATCAGCACCAATGACAAATGTGACCAGCATGTCCTTGGGTGCACACTGGCCCATGTGTGCTACAATCGCATGTGTGCAGTCTAGCTGAACCTGGGGGGGCTGGCACCTCAGAATTTCGATTGCCACCCCGTGCTATGACACATTTTGATGTAAGTATTGCACTTTTTGCAACATTTTTATGGTCTTTTATAGATTTCCCCTGCTAGCTCCCCCAGGTTCAGCTAGACTGCACACACGCGATTGCAGCACACATGGACCAAGGACATGCTGGACACATTTGTCATTGGTGCTGATGAATGGCAGTGCCACAAAACCCCCATTGTCACAATAATCGTCGGAACCAACAGATTCAAGAAGGTGGTACACTGCATTGAGACTGGGGGCTCCCCACTTGGAAGAATTTCTGGCTCTTACAGCCCATTTCAAACCACCCCCGAAAAGACAACCTGACAGTTTCAACTGTTGGTTCCTATTAGGTTGGTGTGGAAACCTTTTTGGATCACCCCCATATTTTCATGACCTCTGCATATGGCAGTTTGTGCAGTTTGCAGTTTTGAGATTTGTCACCGTGTTTAGGTGCACCCAGAATTTTTCTGTCTGGTGCTGGTGAAGGGCAGTGCCACAAAAACCCCATTGTCGCGATAATCATCAGAAATTAGCCCCTCTCATTTTATGGCGCCAGCGCCGTTAACATTTACGGCGCTGGTGCCGTACCCACTGTATGTGTACCCACTGCATGTATGTGTACCCACTGCAGAATGATGCCCCCCTGCCCATCGGTGGTGTTCACTGGTGTGTCCCGTAGGGCTTGTGTGCAAAGTGTCTGAGTTCACCCCCATATTAGCAGGATGCAACAAGAGGACTATGCGGGTTCCTCCCACTTTGTCCATCGCTGCCCTTCTCCGTCAGATAGGGCTCCAAGGAGGGGTGTTGTCTCTAGGGGTTGGGATATCCCTGCTTCCTGACTGCTTTCCCTCCAATAGTCCTAACTATTTACGGCGCCGGCGCCGTGAACATTTACGGCGCTGGCGCCATAAATGCTTATGTTAGAAATGTGCCAAACCGCCTACTATCCCACCTTTGGCAATCCCTACACTTAATGGAAACCTCCGTAGTGTTTACGGCACTTTGCGCATCTGCGCGCCCCATGTTTACGGCGCTACACGTGCGCACAGTGCACTCCAAGAAAAGGGGGGCGTGGTACCACAACATGTCCGACAAAAAAAGCAACAAGGTGACATTACCATGGAACCTTGGTTGCATCATGGCTAGGGCAAACCATAAAGGGTGTTGTCACTGCACTTCACGCACACAACATACACTGCACATCAGAGAACATGACATTTTAAGGTCAAATTGTACAGCCTCTTTGAGGGAGGGGCAAGGACATGCTAGCTTGTGGGGTTTGTATGCAACAACTGTCTCCTCCACTCCAAAAACCTCATCCTTGAGGTGCCGGTGGGTGCAATGCCCACACCCCTTACCAAGGAGGCCATATCCTTGAGATAGAGAACGAGCAATGGCTTGCATAGCCCAAGAAAAGGAAGAGGGTGTACGTTCCAACAGAACGAAAAAGTGTGCTTACACCATATAAGACAATATGTGCAAGTGCATGTTCAAGGATGTTGTCTCAAAGGACAGTCTTGAATGCAAAAGACATTTGTTGGCGAATAGCCATGGACATTTCACGAATCACTATATGTGTTGGCACCAAAGCGGGGCTGGGCAGCAATATGTTTGTATCTACGAGAGACACCAAAAAGAAACGTGTTCCCATAACAATGATGAGCCAACCATCTGCCCCACACTGCAATTCCATATGAGCAACCTACCCATTTCCAACTCCAGGCAAATTGCATGGTTGACCAACTCACATTCACCACTTAGGGTGCCTCAATTGCACCGTGCGCCGCACTGTGTGCACCGCTCGCTTTGGTAGATGTTTCATTTACCGATGCGCTACACCCATGAGGCAGGGATGCAGTGGCCCAAGGGTTTAGCATGCTACAACGGCCCACTCCACTCCTGGAGGTGGTCTTGAGCATTGGCTGTAATGGCCACAGGGGAAATGTTTGCCCGGCGCGCGCCCGGCGCGCACTCGGTGCGCGCCCGGTGAGCTACTTTTCTATTTACTATCCCGACTTCAGCCCGAGATTTACCCTCTGATGGAGAAGGCCCCCCAAATAGACCATGATGGACTGCGCACCTTCCCTGCAAAGCACGTTGCAAAATAAAGCAATATCTATGAATTCAGCTACTCCAACTGTCATCTGTATTGTACTTAACAAACAAGATTGCTCCCACAAGTGTGGGTGTCAACACATTCAGTACAATAGTGCTCCTTTCACTCATCACAAACTGCGACGGTGGAGCGCTTCTGGCAACACAACACACACACTTCCGCCTCACCTCTGCCTCATCTTGCGTGCCACAACCGAGCAAACAGCTGCTCAATGCGTGCCGTGTACCTTTTTTTTTTCATCAAAAAGGCCAGTTCATATTGTGCCAAGGGCCGCTGTGGGCCAAGTTCGATGCAGAGTACAGATTTCGGCATAGCCAGGTTGTGCATACGGGCTGCAGCTCATGACTGCGCCCCCATGGTTTCCCGTTGGGGTGGTAGTGGTCATATCATTGGTATTTCCCACTCGTTTGGATCCCAGTGCGTTTTGTGGCGTTTTGGTAGAGGCTGCATCGGGACTTCCCACAAGGTGGGGTCCCAATGTTCTCGCGGCCGTTTCCGTATGAGGTATATTGTCTGTCGTGCTTGTCGGGTTGTTTGGCAGTATTGTTCCCCCGTGCGTGTGTGTGCGCCGCGCATCAAAGCAGGAGACAAGCATGTGCACCCTCCACTGTAAGACACTCTCCATCCAAAACACATTGCTTCTTCGGTGCTACTCACAGTCACTGGAGCACAGGCTCCAGAGGACAGTTCGACTGGAACGCATACCCGTGAGAAGGTCACGGTAATAGAGGGCGGGTTGGGCGGGTGGCACTAGAGCAGTGCACCTCAGTCACAGAAAAACTTATCTACAACAGGGAGGGAGACGCCCCCAGTGGAGTCAATCGGGCACACACACACGCACTCCGGGCGGAACTTCCATTCCTACGGAACTACAGTTCCCCCGTGCGTGTGTGTGCGCCGCGCATCAAAGCAGGAGACAAGCATGTGCACCCTCCACTGTAAGACACTCTCCATCCAAAACACATTGCTTCTTCGGTGCTACTCACAGAGGCCCGCGAGCGAATGCGAGCCTTGCACCTGCTCTCATGGAGCCACCCTGGGTGTGGGGACGGACTGTCGTAGGCGGTCAAACGGCAGGTCTGACTCCCCCCAGGCCACCCGACGCTGCTCGCAGAGGCTCAGCATGGAGGCCCGGGAAAGCATTTCATGCTTCCGGGTCAGAGGGTCAGCGGGGTTCACCGCTGAAGGCACTCGAAAAACAGACAGTTGCAGGCCACTCCACGCCCGCAGCCAGAAGATGCGTCGCAACAGACGCAGCTGTACAGGGCAGTCAGTGGACGCCCGTAGGGAGGCGGACTGGACTCGGACCGCCTCATTGTCGATACCCACAGCCACAGAACGCAACCGGCAGCCTACTGCCGCTTTTAGAGCTCCATACACGCCATATAGCTCTGCTTGCTGCAGGCTGCGGACCCAGCGGGGACAGACGTAGGATCTGTAAAAACCTGGGGAACCAACGACCCCGATTCTGAAACGCCGTCCGCAGGGCGCTGCGTCTGAGAAGAAAGTATGTACACGCACATGTGATGGGTCACTGAGACCGTGAGACGGGAAGGAGAGGAGCAGAGCCGTACCAGTGGCACGGATCAGCGTGCGGCTGAAAAATGGGGAGCGGTAGAGCATGGCATTATAGGCCCCCGCCAGGAAAACAGATGCCCCCCCCATTGGTCTGAAGACCCACTGTAATCGCCCCAGGAAGCGGGCCATCTCTCTCGCTGGCATGTGCCCCGTGCCGACCCCTTGCAGCCACAAACGCAGCGTGGCCTTGAGCATGTCCACGCTGTTGGAAACAGAGCGCCTAACAGAGTCCAGCCGCTTGCCGAGGAAGGTGATGCAGGTTGAAGGCTCCAGCTCGCTTTTGGGGCTAATTATAAACCCCGCATCACGGAGAGCCGCAGCCACACGCTGCACCCTTGCCCGGGCTGCCGCCGGACTAGTGGCGGTGATGAGGATGTCGTCAAGGTAGACATCCCAGTCAACATTTGTGCCGCGCAGTGCACGCGCCACAATCCCAGAAACGAGGCGCTGGCAGATTGCTGGAGAATACTTCCAGCCAAATGGCAGGCGCGTAAAGCGCCACCGACGCTGGCCTGCCTGAACTACAAATGTGCGGCGCCACCGTCTTGGGAGTATGATACTCCAATAGGCATTGGTCAAGTCCAATTTACACATGTACAGTGGCCCAGGGGGCCTGTGCTGGAAGCGAGACATGATAGCAGAGAGGGCAGGGAGCTTGACCCTGGGAGGAGGACGCTCATCATAAGCGTTTATGGCAGTGGCATTGAGGAGCAGCCTGCACTTGTCGGAAGACTTAGGTGCAGAAACAGGGGCCGACGTGGGCTTAGCGCCACACGTGACAGCGTGAACCGATTCAAACATGTGAGAAAGGGGGGCTGTCGCGCTGGAGTGGCCTGTCGCCCCCCTGCAGGAGAAGGATTTGGTACACCGACGGTAGATCGCCCGAAGCCCCCGCGGGACACATTTCCGCCAGAGGCTGCGCGCGAGGCTGACGCGTCCTGCTGGGCCCAAGCCCTTGGCTGCCACCTGCTCGGGCACCTTCTGGGACTGGTTCTTTGGTGGTAGCGGAGTACTGTCGTCGTAAAGCATGTCGTCTGGACGGCACAGGCCACTTTCCGCTATGCCTTCTAGAACATCTCGGAAAAGAGGAGCTGCCGCCGCACCTCCATCGATGTTTAGCAGCGCCAAGTACATGTCAACGAGCGCCGTGCGGACCATCTCCCGGCGCCCCCAACGTATACCGTCCAGGCTCGACACCTTGCGCGCCAGCAACTCAATTTGCGGTCGCAGCTCCGTGTGCTCCTGCTGTGCCGCTCGATGTTGTACGAACTCGCTTTTTCCGCATCGGTGGTGTGCTCGTAACCTCCCCGTCGGGTCGTGGAGGACCCTGTAGCGTTGGGCGGGGTGGGGCCGATTGCGCCCGGGTGAGGTCGGCCCGGACCCATGGTGACCAGATGTGATACGTGGTTCCCGTCTGCTCCTGCCAGCCAAGTGTCTCCGCCTGTTGTGAGGGGATGATGAGCGGCCCCCCACGAACGAACTCCCACGTGTGCGTGGGGTACGCGTAAATGCGGAGCATTGCCGGCGTCGCCCAACCCCCCCAGCGCAATTGCGTGTCCGTGGGGGCGCCCAAGCAGCGGAGCTGCGCGCTCCCGAAGCGCCGCCAGCCATGCCAGCGGAGTAGCGAGCAGCCCGAGTTCGGGCGATTGACGAGGTCTTTGAGAGCTTTGTGCAGGCTCTGCCGAGTACGGTGCCATGCCGGGCGCTCTGGGTGGTAACCGTGGGGCGCACGGAGGTCCCAGAGGCGCTGCGCCCACAAGGCTGTCCAGGGGCCTGGCACCTCTTCGCAGGGTCCACTGCGCCCCTTTGCCCCTTGCTAGCGGACGGTGGATCCATCATAGTAAGCGGTGACGGCTTCCTTTGCCCGGAGGCCAAATGCGATGCTGAGTGCCGCCAGCGCCACCACTTCCCATTCGTGTGGTGCGGAGGCGAGCTCGCAGAGGCTGCGGAACGCTCGCATGGACGCCCAGAATTTGTACGAGGCTCCCCGGCGCTTTTCATGGAAAGAGGCGACGGCTTCGACCAGTTTCCAGTCCATTGGGCAGACGATGGGCTGGATCCACTTGAACTTCTCCAGTACCCTGACCGCTGCGAGAAGTTTTCGGGGGCCACTGTCCGATTCCGTGGTGCGGATGAGGCCAAGCATGTGGTCTTGGAGGCATTCCCGGGCGCTGGCACCCGGCTGTCGCCTGACGGTGACGGCGAGGCGTCGCAGCGCATCTCCATAGCTGTCTCTTGTGTCTTTCGCGAATCCGTAGAGAGCTGTGCTGTCGTAGGTGGTGGCGAAGTCGGCAGCGGCCGCCCCCCGGTACCGTGTGATGGCCTCCGAGAGGGCGATGGCATCTGCAGTCCGTACGCCGATTCCTCGATCACTTGCAACAACTGCCCCGGCAGCGCCGCCGACCCCACACCCGCAGGGCGTTGACTGTCCGTCGGTCGGATGCGCGGCAGGGCCCTCTGGACGAGGGCAGCGGGGGCGGATCGGGGAGTCTGAGTCAGAGCCCCTCCGCCCATCGCCGAGTCAGTGCTTTTTCGCGTACTGCCCGCGGCAGCTGTATGCCCCCCCCTGCCAGTACCAGTGGCAGTGGCCGCAGATGCGGCAGGGGGTTTTTGGCTGTCGCGCGCAGTTCACCCGGTCCCCTGAGTTTCGACTCCTGAAGTGTGGCTCCCCTTTGATCCACACGAAAGCCGGCGCCCCAGGGGCGTGCTGTGTGCTTTCAAACACCTTCTGGTAGTCCGGTGACGTCGATGAGCTGGATGACTTGCGCGCCGCGCGCCCACCGTCGTCGGAGGAGCTATCGGAGAAGTCCGAGGATGCCGACGAGGACTCCGAGGAAGAATACGACCTTTTGCCTTTCGCGCCCCCACGCCCTTTGTCTTTGGCCTTGCGTTCGCGCTTTTCCGCCCGCTTGGCCTTGCGCTTGCGGCGGGCTTTTGCCTCGCGGTGCTTGTCCTTGAGAAGCTTTTGTGCCCCTTCCTCCGTGCGGAGCAGCACAGACCACACCTCCATCGCGACTTCGAGCTTGCCTCCTCCGTTCGCTGGCTCCGTGGCTGCTTGGCTCCGCCAGCCGTCGACGTCCATGCCAGCGCCGTTACTTTCGCGGTCGTCAGTGTCCATGATGATGTTCTCAAGCAGTCGCCCCAGTCTAATTGCCCAGCGCGACGCCCCAGCTTGTTTCCGTACAGCCCGGATATTTTGCTTGGTCATCGCATACTTGTCGGGCTCCTCAAGCTCGCCATCCGCGTGGCCGGGACGTTCTCCTTCAGAGGGGTCGTCGGCGTCCGCAGGATTCCCCGACGCTCGAGCTGACGCCCGCCCCGCCGTGGCCTCCTCCCCAGAGGTGAGCCCAGCACGCCCGTATGTGAGATCTGCCGCCAGCAGGTCCACGAAAGCGAAAGCTGCCTGGGACTGCTCGGGGGTCAGGTCGTATTTGGCGACGTCGACGTCCCAGTGCACCGAGAGGGCGAACAGAAACGCGTCCCTGTACGTCACGAACTCCGAGCTGACCATGGGCACGCCCAGCAGGCGCCGAAACAACACCGCGCAGCGTGTAGTCGTCAGCGTCAACGAAGAGTTCCAGCAAGTGAAGCCGCAGTCCAGGACAGGCGTGCGGCTTTCTACTGGTACGTCCTCAGCCAGGCCTGGCGTGTCCAGGAGCATGCACCAGGCGGTATCTAGGGTCTGCTTGTCGTCCGCAACCAGCTTTTCCCACTCCCACTCCTGTGGAGCAGCCGGGCGCTTTGGGCCTTTCGACCGGCGGCCCCCGCGCCCCATCCGCGCTGTTGCAGACGATGATCTATCAGAAGCGTTTTGCAGGTCAGACATGGCACTAGAGCAGTGCACCTCAGTCACAGAAAAACTTATCTACAACAGGGAGGGAGACGCCCCCAGTGGAGTCAATCGGGCACACACACACGCACTCCGGGCGGAACTTCCATTCCTACGGAACTACAGTGTCGTCTTATGTTTGCAGGCGTCATGGTAGCACTGTGTCATGTTTGCCAAGTGTTTCTGCTGGCACCACATGTAGAGTGCCTGCCGTAGGTGAAGGTCCAGCAGCTTATCGGTGCCAGCGCACATCCTCTGGTACCGCCCGCAGATCAGTAGCAGCATTTTTGCATCCGCATACCACATCCCTGTGTCGTACTTTGCTTGTTCATACCATTGCCTGCGTATTTGGCACATGTGTGCGTGTGTGTTGTGCAGTCGTTGTGCTGTCATCTGGTCTTTGATCAGTGTTGTGACTAGCATGTGATAGTCCGTTTTGGCTATTAGTGTGTTGGTGTAGTACGTGTGCAGGGTGCGTAGGTGTTGCCGTGCTACCTCAGCGGCGTGTGCACTATGGTATATGTCGTGTGTTTGCTGTGCGTGTTCTTGTGCCAACCTGTGAGCTGTCGTTTTGTACTGTTCCCATCGCTGTGCGTCAACGCTGAGACGCCGGCGCTTCTGGGTTGGTTCGTCTTGTGCTGTGTTAGTTGCTCGTATTCTTGCTAACCATGCCACTGCCTCGGCGCGCATTGGTCGGGGTCGGTGGGTTCCGCCGTCGCGACTTCGGTCCTACGTTTGCGTTTCGTGCCGCTCCGCATGGGCGCCCCGACGTGATTTCGTAGGCTTTGCGGCGTTTCTCGCGGTGGAAGCGCCTAAGCGACATACTTTGTCAGCCATAGGGGCAACGGTGGCTGGTGAGGTGTAGGGTCTGCGAATTTCCGTCGTAGTGTTTGGACAGACTGAATCATGCGAAACTGAATGCGTGCCGTGTACCACCCGTGCACGTCATTGTAACATTGTTGGCGGGCTGTCAAAGTCCCATTCTTTCTTCCAATGAATGGTACAATGACATGAATCTGGCCTTTATAAGCACCATCATGGCCCCCAACTTCGAAATCAAAGAAATCACCTCGGGTACGAGAAGGTCCATACCCATCCCAAATCAAAACATCTGCTGATGTCCCTGGGGCCAAGGGGCAAATGCATATAATGTTGCCCAACATATCAACGGCAACAGTCCACCGGTGGGGCACGGGTCACAAAAGATGCCCGGCGCGCGCCCAGCGCACTAACGTTCCCCCACAGGTATGACGAGGTGGAAGGTGGTGGTGGGGCAAATCGGTGTGAAGTTGGGGAACCCACACGGGCAATGTGTGCCACTTCACTAGGCAATCTTGGTACAGGTAGGTATGGCCCAAGCATTCATATTCATATGTGATGGCTATGCACACGGGGAAGGACGACATGCCCACAACACTCGTAGGTGCTCACCTGTGGTGCCTCTTTGATAAACAACATCATTGGCTGTCTTCAAGAGGGTTGCATTCATTGTCATGTGTTGTATGGGATACAAATGAGGCAAAACATAGTAACACCGATATTTTCCATTGCACAATGTGCCATGCCACCCATATGCATGGGGCACCCTCATTGTGAGGTGACGGGTGCACGGTGCACGCACGCACACCTTTCAACTTGCAAAGAGACCCTCACAAAAAGCCCCACAATTAGCAACATGGGCACCAAGAAAACTGCCAGCAAATGGCATGTGATCAAGTTCTCACAATGTGAACCAACATTCCGCAGTCAAAGCCCTGCCGAATATGAAAACCGGCAAAGAATCTGCAGCATAGATAGCACAAGTAGTGCTATAGAAGCATAGAGCCCATCAAGTTTAGGGTGGGGGGACGGTGGCCGACCATTCACTGAGGCATGCTGTTCATCACATTCAAGTGTAGAAGAGGCTGAGGGTGTTGGGGATGGACTCCGAATGTAACTCGAGGTGGTGGAGTGCAGCGGCATCACTGATCAGTGCGTTCCCATTCATCTCATATTGTGTGCATAGGGAATCATTGGGGTGCTGCAAGGGGCCGAGAACAATAGTAGGAACCTGCTCCTTTGTACACCCCCCCCCAAATCCAACGAACAATTTTGTCCTCAAAAACTACTCTCCGAATGAAAGTGTTTGTTGGACACACCGTTCGGTGCCCACGGTAATGTTGTCAAACTGCGGTGATTCATCCCTGGGCACAAGATATCCGATCCATTCAATGCACAATGCGATGGAGGCCTCCAATTAGCACTTTTGAGAATAGAAGCCCTTCATGCCGAAAAGTTGAACATGCTCCTGGGGCTTGGGGACCTTTTTGTTCTTGGCACGTGCACAAGTGGCAGCCCAATCCGGCTCAAGCACCTAGGATTGACAGGTCACAAGTGTGGTACCACTTGTATAGCACCTCCAGGCTCTGCAAGCAGAGAATTAGTCACGATGGGCAGTAGAGGTCCTGTAACTGAGGGACGTGATTCCCTAACAACCCGCTTTACAAATTTCACCACCATCACTGCAAGATACATCACAACAGCCCCTCATCCCCGCAAACCTTTGGCCTGAAACTGCGGTTTAGGGGGCCCGTACCTAATTAAATACCCCCCGCTTGCAATCTCCCTCATTTTGTCAAGCCCCCCCCAAGGAGGGGGGGGGGGGCAGGGACTTGCTTGAGCGGGGGGGGGGTCCAGGGGAGGGGGGGAGGGGGTCCAGGGGGCAGGGGTCCCCCCCCCCCCTTGGAACGTACCTAGTCCACAGGGAACAGAAAATTTATTGGGCAACGAACCACTCAGCACATGGAAATGTCATCTTGTTGGTAGCAAACAAAGCCAATTCATCATTGCAAGTCAATTCAGGGTTCCCTCATCTAATCAAGACACAACAAATACAACAAAGCAGGACATTCACCATCTCATGCCAACTCACAGTGACCATGGTCAATCAGAATTAGACTCCCCTGAACTGGAGCCTCCATCTATAGTGGAAGTGGAGCTGGAACCCGATGATGATGAGGAATTTGAGTCACTGCCTGAATGGGAGACATCAGACAAGTGTTGCCATTGGCACACTCAAAAACAGTGTGGCACATGCCTTTTGTGCCTCATTGTATGCTTCTTGTCTCTTCCGGCCAGTGACCCTATCTTTAAACCTAAAATAAAGCAGCGCGTCGATTACGTCTTTGCGTTTTGCGCGTGGCGACGGTTGGACTGAGGAGCAGAAATACACTGACAGCGAGCGTTGGGTCATGGTAATCTGCAAGACAAGGAACGCAGAGTACACATAAAACGATAAGTAAACAGTGTGTGGCATGCGCCGAGGGCGCCGAGAAATTGTTTCCCCGTCACCAAAAAAAGTTCCCAAAACCCAGGTTTTCAGCTGCACTTGAGCTGAGGGGGGAGGGGGGGAGGGGGTCCAGGGGGGAGGGGTCCCCCCCCCCGTCGGAATGAAAATTAAAGCAAGTCCCGGGGGGGGGGGGGTTGCACCACAAATTTGTACCATAGTATCACAGTGGAAATCAGCTTCGGTGCCTTGTAAAAATTTTCTTTGGCGCCTAATATTTCCTACGCTTTGAGGGCCAAGTGACCGCCCCCCCCCCCCCCCAAGCGGGGGGGGGGGGATTGCAAGGGCGGGATAGATTGCAAGGGGGCGCAATCATCGTTCAAACTGCATTAGTTTGTTGGTTCTTCGTGGATACATTATGTACAATCAGGATGGGGCTCCAGGCCTCAGCCGTCATAAATAGGCACATATCTACAATAACCTGGCATTGGGCTGCTTGCATGATACGTGGGATAGATTGCAAAGGGGGGGGGGGCTACCTAAGTACCCCCCCCCCCCTTTGTAATAGCTACGCCAAAGTACGGAGTTAATACGGTCCCTACGCCTACTGTAGCTATTACAAGGGCGTAGCTTGCGCACGATACATACAACTACCGACATACACGTGAGAGAATGCATGGTATGAGTGCACCTTAACCTCCGCCCACGTACCCAAAGGCACGCCAACACAAGAAAGTGTTTGAGACATGGAAATTCAGGTTCACACCCATGTTCTCACAAGCTATGAAGTATGAGAAGCCTACAAATGTTCAGATTGGAAACCCCCCCCTTGCGATCATATACCATGCGGAACAACTGCACATGCTCACCACTTGAAGATGTCTTTGAAGATGCCTTTGCCCAAGGTTTAGGGGCCGGTTTGGGCTCGGGCAACTTCAAATTCTTGGGAATGAAATTGCCTTGCATGTGGTCTCTTGTAAAGTACAACTTCCCATCTCACCGGTGGAACGTGTGAAAATCACTGGACGCCCAGGTTGAAAAAGAGAAGATTGCATCGTGAGCTAGTGCAAGAAAGGGGGATATAGTACACAAATATCCCCCAAATCAGAGCTATGTGGGTTGAAGTGGGCAAACACTCACAACAAATGTGTCCATGACCCTATGTAGCTGGCAGATTTGTCACCAACCCCATGTGTTATGCGGCTGCACTACATTTGTACCGAATTAAAATTAGGTACCAAATTAATACGGTCCCTACGCCTACTGTAGCTATTACAAGGGCGTAGCTATTACAAGGGGGGGGGGGGTACTTAGGCCCCCAAAAAATACGGTCCAAACACAGTGTTTGTTGGACATGGGGGGGGGGGGTTGTTGTGGTGATAGAAGACATGGGTACCAGCTTGAACCCAAGACACTGACATTGTGTTGCTGAGCTATAGACCAAGGGATACCATGTACAATGCAACCCTTAAAGAATTTACAGTGAAATGGGGTACCAGCTCAGCAACACAGCACCCCAAGGGGTGCTAACAAAGCAAATCAATGAGGCCAAGTAAAATATCTAAATGAAAAAGATGTGAGGTGCATCACTCCACACCTCATAGGCATGGCCACAAAACTCCCTGAAGGGAGAGGGCTTGGCTGCGTAACCCCTCCCATAACCCATACCGTATTGGGATCCCTGTATCCTGATTTCATTTCACCCAAAGTGAGGAGAAACCAAATTGTTACGTCAAGTTGTGAGGAGTTGGACATGCCCTTGAATAGTGCCCAGCGTTTGGGCCTAAAAGTTTGCCTTGCATGTTGAGGCTACTTCTTAATGCCAACCCCAACCCAAGCCCACAAAACGAAAAATCAAAAAAATTGATGACAGCACAAATGTCCTATCAATTATCATGCTACTGTGGACCATGATTCACATACAAAATCCGGAGCAAGAGGCTCCTACCAAAACGTGTTTTCTCCATTTTCAATGCCTTTTCTCCCTCCTTGGTGTGTTTTCCATTGCCCCCGAGAAGAGGACTTTATCGCCGATGAGAGTCCATCTTGGAGTTGCTCTTCTGGAAGTAGAAGCTAAAAAAGAAACAGGCACCACATGGGTGACAAAAACTGGACAACAGCTCATCGTGATGACCAGACACCAACACACCTGTGAGGCATTCGACGTGAGCACAATTCACATGCAGAGTGTGATGAACCATACAGCAAAGGTACCGTGCGGCTATGACCGCTATCCGTTCCCCTCAACCGAACTAACCTTTAGATATTCACAAACACGAGACAGGGCCAAACCAAAGTCGTTGAAGATCCTTGGCAGCAAACCAAGAGGAACCAACTTCCCCCACTTCATTTGCACATTTGAAAACGTGAGAAGGGGACCACAAACACACTCACTGACGATGGTCCAAGTAGCTAAAAGAGGGGCCCGCTCTACATTTAGGGCATTTACAGCGAAGTGTACCGTATGCTTAGCATGCGGCAAAGCTGTCATTAAAAAAGAAAAGGAGCCCACCCATGACAGTCCTGCTGGTTACGACGCACAACATACGCAACTGATTGCAACTCCAGGTGTGGTGGCACTGCTTCACACATCCGAATGGGAAACACTCAATTTTTCATGCCATGGTTATGCACCGCAAAAGCCCTGCAGTCACACAACTCGAGGCCACTAAAAGATGGTTGGATGTTCTGCCTGCTTCCTTTGCCGCATAAAGTGCAACACAAGAAGGAAAGACCGTCAAAGCAAGGGCCAGAGAAAAAAGTCACCAGAGTTTCCTCTCAGGTAAAACCCACCCAACCCTGCAGCATTCATGGCGGTGGTAGCACCGGCACCTGCCACCTCGTAGCACCACGTATGAAGAGGTGCAAAGTGAAATGTATCACGAGGCACTTACGTACTTTGACAGCTTTAGTCCTGCAACTCAGCTTCAGGTACGACCACAATCACCTTGTTGAGCAGCTTAATGCAACTTGAGACGCATTGTGGGGCAATAGGTATGTCGCATGATGTCTCTGTTACCCATGGGGAGAACAATCCTTTCTTGTGTCAGCAGGTGCCTCGGCATGCCTCGCATTGGCTCCAGCCAGCCGGCACAAACACATCCAATTGTGTCTCGAAACACAATGCGTAGGTTTCGCAATGAAACGGGATAGGTTGCAAAGGGTAGAGTCGAGGAGGCCTTCCAACAACCAGAAACAGCATCCATCACCTGAAATTTGGGAAGGTCTTTTACAAGCTATACCCACAGCTAACTTCAGTTGGCACTACAGCACGGGTTCGGTGATCTGTGGGAATGTCGTTGCACTGCTTGCGCACTGCGTGCAAACTTGGTAAAACCACCAGACAGGAAACTCTGCAATACTAGCCACCACATCTGCACGTGTGTCAAAGTCATTGAAGTTGATCAATGCCGCGGTGTGCAAAATAAGCTATCTCATCGCCATCATCATGGTCTTTCCGGAAGGAGGTGGACCCGCTGGCATCTCAGCAGTAGGGGCCTGAGACATGACGCCTGCCAAAGTGGAGAGGAGTAACATGGCTGCACAACAGCTGCGTGTCAACTCGGTGGAACGCATAACAACCACCAAACACCCGTTCAATGACCTCCTTCAACAAAACCTCTGATCACATGGATGCCATTAGTAGAAATAAAGTCACTTTCCACCCAAGAAACCGGTAGATCATGTGGAAAAGGCCCAAAACCAGGGTGGTACTTGCTGTCGTACAAACTTTGCACTGCGTGCACGGCCCCGCCTCGGAAATCTGATTGTAAGTCATTCTCTTGTAGTTGGAGCCCTTCAGAAAAAAAAAAAGCAAAATGCCAAAAAAGGGCAACAACCGAAGACTATGATTGGGAGAAGCCCTTCTTCCTTGATGGTTGACTAACTCCGTGCATAGGAAAGCCCCAAGAAGCCAAATTTCCACATAAGTTTCGAAACGAAGGGCCATCCGCTCACTCATTACTAATCTCCCACTTGGGGCGATTGGCCAACAATTCACTCGCCATCTGGCGTGCAATGACCTGAAAGAGAATGATGCTTGAAGAAAGAGGTGCATCTTGGGGTGCTTAGACACGGGATGGGAGGGTAGAACGAAAAAAAAACCTAAATTTGGACCAATTGGTTTCAATGGGCAACAAAAAGACAATGTCGGGGGATGCATGCGCTTGCTCGACAGGTGATGCTAAGGTGGCAAATTTGTCCATCATGTTGTATCGTTCGAGTGTAGCCACCACCCGATAACTGGCAAAGAACCAGAGAAACAATTTTCGAAAATATCAGGATGAGGCTAGTGTGCAATACTATACAAGCAGGGTCCTTTAAGCACCGTCTCCATCTTCTCATCTTGGTGTTGAAATTTGTTAAAAGTGTTACCATCACGCTCGGCGACCATCAGCCAACTCCATCAACGTCCCTGCGGCAGCTCCAAGGTCGATGCACGCCGGATGCCAAGGTCGTTGTCGCCTTGAGTCTTCCATTAGCCAGCCAAAGACGTGTTGTTAGAGACGATCATGCCAACAAAACAGGGGCTCAGCAATTCGAAACATGGGAATAAGAAAGGTGGTCATCAGGAAAAAGCACAGGGAAATCCACAGATACTGAGCTCTTAAGGCTCCAAGAGCCCGTCACGGTTAGGCGGTTAGGGGTATTTGAGTAACCACTCAAGAAGCCTGCCTGCAGAAAATTGCACATTTCGGCGACGTGGTGGAGTGATACCCTGCTGTGGAAATGCGTTGACGTTGAAATGACTGCTACCAGTCTTTTGGGACGCATGCATATTCTCAAGCATAATGCTGCTCGCTCTGTCTCCTCGCCTACAATGGCGCAACACAGGTGCAAGCAAACGGAGACAATTCTTGTGACGGTGGCGAGTAGTTACACGTCGATCCTAGGGGACAGTTATGAAAATAATGGAACATTTTTGTTGGTGTGCAAGGAGAATCTAATTTAAGAGGGAATTGCGGACAAAAATATTGGCGTACTGGAACTCACCCACCTCCACATACGTAGATTCCAGTGTGGGAAGCTTGAAGGGCAATCAGTGCCTTTGTTCGTAAATTCACCTTCGACTGATGCCACCGACCAGATGCACGTCACAATGCCGGCCGATGCGTTGCTGGTTAAGCTTGATAAAAAAATTTTCAAAAAGAATTACTCGGTCAAATCGTCAACATCGTGGACCTCGATTTCTTCGTCGACGGTTTGAAAGTTTGAAAGTTCCCGCAACAAAATGGCACGGTGTTCAGGATTCTGCACACCCATTCCTTGCAAGGTTTGCCCAGTCAGGTTTGGCAGTTCATGAACTGTAATTCCATAATCCTCAAATAGCTCGCAGTATTGTCCCATTTCCAAGCTATCCAGCCAAGCCATTAATTCTTGGTTTTTCTCCTGGGAGACAACTTGCTGTTCGGGTATTTCTGTCATGGGCAGTTCACCTGTACCAGAGGCTAGCGTGCGGAAGCCTGCAGAGTCTAGATGCCGACAGTATGTTGTGGATGCATTTGTCAGATTCGCAGTGTCACTGCCATTGTCCATGACATCCTCCTCGACGTGAACGTAGCGTGTCCCACAAACTTCCATTGAGTCGATGGTAAATTGGCTCTTTGTAGGAGATATTGAGAGACTGGATTCAAGCTCTTCAGCAATTACATCTCTGTCTCTGTAAGCCGCTAAAATAGCTTGAACGTTATCATCTTTCTTGTCAATTCCCATTTCTGCAAGGTGCAGCTCCACTTCGTGAATTGTCATAGCATTGCTGTCCAGTGCTTGAGTCAAGGTTTCAAGTCCCACATGTGTGAGAGCTTGTGCCATGCTGGGTCAAGTCAGCCCGGGTGCATTGAAAAAATCTGGTGTCACATAAAACAACAAGAAAAACACAGTGTGCATCTCGCTGTGGCTTGGGTTAAATTGGTTTTCCCTCCTTTGTGTGCACACACCATGCACTTTGGTCTCCCCAAGCACACTCCGCATTCCCACACCCTCCTGCGAGCAGCTTCACGTGCTACACAACAACACGATTTTTTGCCTCCGGCAGTCTGCAGGGGCCTTGCTGAAATTTGTATGGACGCCATCACATATGTAGGTGGAGGGCAATGACAGGGCTGATAATTTAGCAGAGGAGGGCAGCCCAATAACAAAAGGAGACGAGAAGCGCAGGAGGAAGCCCCACGCCTCTGATCTTCTGGCAAAACAATGTAGTGTTGTGTGACCATGTGCCGGCATTGCTAGCGTCGCCGTCGGCACCACCACCGCCTGTTGACCAAAAACAGTGACGCTGAGCCCAGCGCTCCAAGTACCCCATCACTGAAGCCTTAAACCCCAAAATCTGGATCCAAGGTGTGTCCAGGAGGCGTGTCTGCACCCATGAATTCATCAGTGTCAGTGTCACGTGTCACTACCATCAATGTCTTTAAGCAGATGTCTCTTACATTTAATTGTCGTTGGTAGCTGTAACAGTTGTCCATCAGTCCACTAATTTTGAATGGCCAGCAACAAGCAGAGGGTTGTGGTGCTGGGATTTGGGCAGTGGCAGCTTTGTGAAATTCATAAGCACTGCAAGACATTTTGGCGTGTAAAGGGGCCAAACACGGGGGGGCCGTCTCCTCGCTTTTGTACGCGACTCCCCCCCCCCCCCAGTAGAAGTGGGCCGAAGGCCCCTGGGGGGGGGGGGGGGGGGGGGGGGGGGGCAGGGACTTGCTTGAGCGGGGGGGGGGAGGGGGGGAGGGGGTCCAGGGGAGGGGGGGAGGGGGTCCAGGGGGGAGGGGTCCCCCCCCCTCCTCGGAACGTACCTAGTCCACAGTGAACAGAAAATTTATTGGGCAACGAACCACTCAGCACATGGAAATGTCATCTTGTTGGTAGCAAACAAAGCCAATTCATCATTGCAGGTCAATTCAGGGTTCCCTCATCTAACCAAGACACAACAAATACAACAAAGCGGGACATTTACCATCTCATGCCAACTCACAGTGACCATGGTCAATCAGAATTAGACTCCCCTGAACTGGAGCCTCCATCTATAGTGGAAGTGGAGCTGGAACCCGATGATGATGAGGAATTTGAGTCACTGCCTGAATGGGAGACATCAGACAAGTGTTGCCATTGGCACACTCAAAAACAGTGTGGCACATGCCTTTTGTGCCTCATTGTATGCTTCTTGTCTCTTCCGGCCAGTGACCCTATCTTTAAACCTAAAATAAAGCAGCGCGTCGATTACGTCTTTGCGTTTTGCGCGTGGCGACGGTTGGACTGGGGAGCAGAAATACACTGACAACGAGCGTTGGGTCATGGTAATCTGCAAGACGAGGAACGCAGAGTACACATAAAACGATAAGTAAACAGTGTGTGGCATGCGCCGAGGGCGCCGAGAAATTGTTTCCCCGTCACCAAAAAAGTTCCCAAAACCCAGGTTTTCAGCTGCGCTTGAGCTGAGGGGGGAGGGGGAGGGGGTCCAGGGGAGGGGGGGAGGGGTCCAGGGGGGAGGGGTCCCCCCCCCCCTCCTCGGAATGAAAATTAAAGCAAGTCCCTGGGGGGGCATTGGAGGGGGGGGGGGTTCAGGGAGGGTCGGTTGGGGGGGGGGGGGGGGTCCAGGTGGGGCAATTTGGGGTGGTGGGGGGGGGGGGGGGGACAAGGCCTTGCTGGTTAGCTCGGGGGGGGGGGGGGGGCTCCGCGTACCTCCCCTTGCCCTCCCTCTAACCATACCATCACCATAAACCTAACCCTAACCTTTGCAGCAACCTGGTTTGGCCATGCCAGCCATGTTGATTGGGCTGAACATCATCCACCAAATTTCATTCATGGCTGCTTTTGCCACATCATTGCTCTCCATTTTGGACCCCAATACTCACTCTAACCCTAGCCTAGGGTGAGAGCTGGGGCTGGGGCTAGGGTTAGGGCTACGGTCACCGAGCTGGTGGAACCAGTCTTGGTTTTATAACCCTTTTTAGTGTCTAGGGTGGACCTACCAGGTTTAGCAGCAAGCAAGCAAGCAGCAAGCAAGCAAGCAGCAGCACGCGCGAAATGGCTAAAAATCAGAACTCCGTCATGGTGCTTCAGATTCAGATGAAATTTTGGTGGAAGATACCTATGGGTGTGAAGTACAATCACACAAAGTTTGAGCAAGAAACTCAATGGTGGCGGCCGGGAACGGGATTCGCAAGTGGCGGACCTCAGTTTCAAAAACTGCAGTTTAGGGCCAAAAACAGCCATTTTGGGGCCAAAAAAGCCTTGGAACACATTCAAAACGGCCAAACGAAGGGAAAAGGTGGGTACACTTCACGTGCAGCTTGACTTCCCCGTGTCAACGAGCTCTTTGCGGCCCTCTAACTCCATGATATGTCCCGGAAACGGCCCAAAAAGGCCCCCAGAAGCTCCAAATGCCGACAGCCACAAACCAAGAATAGGCCATATATTTTGCTACATGGCTCAAAATGCGATTCCGAGGGCACCTACTCCACCCGCAACCCCCCACTTTTTGTGGTTTCCACCCCTCAGAATTGCCCAAACGGACGCCTAGACCCCAATACCTAGGCCCACTAGGCTGCGGCAAGTTGCAAGCTCAAGCCCAAACAAACAGGTGGGTGCCCAAATGGGTCAACAGGGTCCAATAGGGGCAAAAAGATGACTTTTCTAAAAAATGATCCTAGACCATGTGCGACGCTAAAACAAGTGTTTTTGGACCGTTTTGAGGTGGTGGTGGCCCATTTTGGTCCTCCGAAAATCCCAAAATGCCTTGAAAATGGGCTGTTTTGGTACCAAAAATGGGTCAAAAATGGCTCAAAAACCCATTTTTCCAAACCTCATCCTAGACCATTTGGGGTGCACAAACGGGTGAAATCAGCCCATTTTGAGCCCATTTTGGGGCATTTTGGCCCCTCAGATGTCCAAAAAGCCTTGAAAGTGGGCCTCGTGGTGATGGGGTTCACTTGCAAGCCGATTCCACTTTGTCAAGAGCCATCAATGTGTGAATCATTCTTGATGTCCCTCACCAGTCATAGCTGATGTTCCCTCCCCCACCAGCTCGGTCCCAATATTCAGTCTTGATTCGGGTTAGGGTTAGGGTCAGGGTTAGGGTTAGGTGTGGGGTTAGGAATAGGCTGAGGGTTGGGATGGCGTTAGAGTCAAGGTTGGGTTCAAGGATAGTGTTGGGGTGCTCCACCGCCTGGGCGGGGAGGGGTGCTACGTGGGCAAGGGAGGATTTTTTTGGGCGCCTTCGGCGCCACCATATGTATGGCCGGCAGCTATTGACCCTTGGTAACTAAGTGGGCCCCGAGGGCAAAGAGGGGGGGGGGGGGGGGTTGCATACCCGACCTGAGGAGACGGCCCCCCCGTGGGGCCAAATGTTGCTAAGATGGCCTTTTTTTGCAACCTGGGATGCATTGCGGTGATCGTTAGATCTGATTTCCCGTGTATGCGCAATTGGAGCAGCTGAGCCCCATTGTTTGATGTACGGCGTCAGCAGAGGACATTTGCTTCAAAACAAAGCACTGCGCCAAGTTTCCTTTGCAAGCACATGAGAGTCATCACGATGCTTCCATCGTAGTCATGCTTGCTTTGGCCATTCTGATGCGGCATGGGTTATGTATCCATTTCAGCCCTCCCTGTATTGGGGAACTAGATGCGGCAAGGGTTATGTGGTGTGGCCATTTTAGACCTTCCAACTTTGGGAACCTTGATACGGCACAGGGCATGCAAACACTTTGATGTGTCCTGTTTGGAGGGAGGAAATATCATTGGCTAGCTAGCTATGGTAGGTAGCTATGGTTGGCAAACAGCCTCAGCAGCAAGTGTGTGTAGTTAGGATGCTTAGGAAGGGCTTATTAGGATGAGTTGTGGAATACCATTGGAGCAAGATGGCTTCTCGTTGCCCACATTGAACAACATTAGGAAGGGCCAATATATCTTTCCATGGTCGATTGCCGTATTGGATGCTTTTTTGGGTGCACCAACCAGCCAACCAGCCAACCCTCTAGCTTTTTGGCTGGGATTGTGAGATAGAGAGGGAGCGAGGGGGGATGGAATAAGGTGGGAGTGTGACCACCACTAGTCTTGATGGCCATACACGAGGTTTTTACACCTACCCACAGCCTATCAAGCTGGGATCATCGCCAACGACGGCGCATGGTATTGTGAAGCCCTTGCAAGTTAACATGCAAGGGATCATTTGGTCGTATATACACCGAGGCTAGTCACATGGGGACAGGTGGTGTGGTTAGGGCAGGTGCACCCAAATCAATCCTGGCACCGCACGGGCCTTCATGAATCCTTGGGGGAATGTTTGCCCGGCGCGCACCCGGTGTGCTACTTTTCTATTAACTATCCCGACTTCAACCCCAGATTTACCCTCTCATGGAGGAGCCCCCCAAGTAGACCACGTTGGACTGCACACCTTCCCTACAAAGCACATTGCATAATAAAGAATTAGCTTTGAATTCAACCACTCCAAATGTCATTTGTATTGTACTTAACAAACAAGATTGCTCCCACAAGTGTGGGTGTCAATACATTCAGTACAATAGTGCTCCCTACACTCATCACAAACTGTGATGGTGGAGCGCTTGTAACAACACAACATACACACTTTTGCCTCATCCTCTGCCTCATCTTGCGTGGTAGCCGAGTTGCTTTGGTTAGTCCAAACATGAGGCAAGACGTGCTCCCATGGTCAATAGGGGGGGGGGGGGTGACAGACTTGCCTGCGAATGCAAAATTGCGTAAAATGCAACAAAATACGAACTGATAGGTACAACTCATTGGGGCTGCCACGCCAGATGTTCCTAACCAAGCCCCAATGCCACAAGCGGGCAAATGGCTGCTCAATGCATGCCCTATACGACCCGTGCATGCCATTGCAAGATCGCTGGCGGGTTGTCAAAATGCCATTCTTTCTTCCAATGAATGGCACAATGACATGAATCCGGCCTTTATAAGCGCCATCATGGCCCCCAACTTCGAAATCAAAGAAATCACCTCGGGTACGAGAAGGTCCATGCCCATCCCAAATTGAAATATCAGCTGATGTCCTTGGGGGCCAAGGGGCAAATCCACATAACACATGTAGCTAGATAGCTGAGGAAGGCAGGGTACTTAAGCTCACGGTATTGCTGGCACGATTGGCAGGCAACATTTCAAATTCGCCAGGTATCTTGCACCCAATATTGTAGCCAACAATATTGGCAGATTTCCTCCCGGGCTGTCCACTGAAACGGCGATCCATATTTTTTTCTATTGCCGACACCAGACTGAGTTCTGGCCATCTAGCCTCCGGTGTGCGTGGGCATCCAGGCCCAGTAAGTATGTACCGCATGAATTGGGCAACGTACAGCTTCATGCGGGCAAGGCATGCCCCCATGCAGGGGACGCTGCGAGGGGGGGGGGGGGATTCGTAGCTACTGCACACGTTATGCAGTGGTGTAGGCTGCAACGAAATGGCGATCCATATGCGGGTCCTAGCGGTCGATTTGTACAAGCAAATTCCGCGGCTCCTTAGAGCCAAGCCGCCGGGCCGGAGCGGCCCCGATATGCTAGGCTCCCTGACCGCCCAAACGCCGACCCGTGTGTACGGGCAAATCCCGGCCGGACCCGACCCGTTTGTACGGGCAAATGGCAAGGCACCTTGGAGCCAGGCCGCCGGGCCGGATCGGCCCCGATATGCCAGACTCCCTGACTGCCCAAACGCCGGCCCATGTGTATGGGCAAATCCCGGCCCGGACCCAGCCTGTTTGTACGGGCAAATGGCAAGGCACCTTGGAGCCAAGCCGCCCGGCTGGATCGGCCCCGATATGCCGGGCTCCCTGACTGCCCAAACGCCGGCCCACGTGTACAGGTAATTCCCGGCCCGGCCACCGGCCCGTTTGTACGGGCAAATGGCGGGGCACCTTGGAAGCAAAGCTAAAGAAGGCCACCCCCCAAGAGATGATCACCTGAATAAGAACAAATGATGCATACGAGCACACAAGCACACAAGCACACAAGCACCACCGTGGCTTCATGACAATGAGTCATCTTGTTCACATAGTGTGCTCGTGTGCTCGTGTGCTCTAGCACCCCACTTATCCTTTGTTCTTCTTCAGGTTCCGACGCCCGGTCAACTACGTCGAAGGGCTCACGCTGCTCACCCGCATCTGCTCAACTACGCCGCCGCCGCTATGGACCATGCCCACACCATTCGTGGTGTTGATTGGCACTTTGTGATTGTTGATTGACAGGCGCGCGCTCAGCCAAGCAGATCTTCAATCACGCCGTCCTAGTTGGACACACGTGCACTAACTCTCTCATCAGTTGTTCTCATATGTACAGGAGCACGCTGATCTTTTGACACCATCGCTCTCTCAAAGAGAAGAGACTACAGCCCCAGCTCAACCTGCAAAAGCGGAGAAGAGAATTTCACCCTTCCGCACCGCATCACACTCGGTACTCGCACGCACAACGTCAAGATGGTTGCATTGCGGTTCTCCTCCAAAAAATTGACAATACTGCAGAATACCAGGTATAGGTGATATAGAGGGACAAAAATTGGCATTTTCGCACTAGACGGCAGCACCCATAGTTCGCGCAGACGCGGTAAGCTTGGTAGCGACCAACAGTGCTGCAAGCCATGCAAATAAAGGGTACGGGTAAAGTCGCACTCCACGTGTTCTAGGATGACATGCACGACAACCGTGCAAAAGTAACCCCAAAGGGTCCATGCGGGTCCATTAGAAAGAGGAGCATTTTCCGCGTAAAGAGGATAGACGATGTGGCGTAAGGAAAGCACAAGTGCATGAAGAGGTTGTGGGAGGTCAACTTGATCAGTGAGCAGCTGGGGAAGAAGAGTGTGTGTCTCCCGCCCAGTCATGCTGACACCCTGGTAAAAGTGTTGTTGGCTTGATCGCTGTTGGCGGCGGCGAACCATCGGGAGACGAATCGCGGCGTACCGCTTGCACACAGCTCCGAGATTGAAATGTAGACGATGCCTTTCTGCCGGGGCTAACAAGTCACCTACCCCCTGCCTTCAAATTGTGTAGGATCGGTTGGATGGCAACGGCATTCTCTAGTCCAATAACACCCGTCAATTTGCAACTGGCGCCAAGGTCCGCAAGGCAACGTCCCGTGCACCCAAAGTTGGCCAAGTGGTCCTTCCTTTGCCATGGACAATTCAAGCATCCACGAAGGCCGCCTTCGGACCAAAGGTGATGGTGGTTGGCAGACGGGAAGCGGAACGTAGTCTTGGTAAGCCCATGTGATGGTACACGAAAAATTGCTTGGTTGAAGATACTTCAGCTCTAATATGCGTGTTGGAGGCCAGGCGACCCAATCAGATTTTAGACATTCACAGCAAGTCATCATCTCCGTACCGCGGGGAAGAATTGTTGCACTCGGCCATATCAATTGGTCCATATCAACCAAACTGATTTTGGTACTCACCATTGGAACACCTCCACGTTGATACCCATCATCATAGATGAGAAGAGAGAGATTGCCAATTGATGGGGGCAGTGCCGTTCAATGGCAGTGTGGGTCTACGGTGGTGCCGAGCAGGAAATTGCACAGACGCGCTAGCAGCTTGTGATTACGCAAGCTTCGATCAATTGCGGGAGGGTTGCTTCTTCTACGCGGGCCTTGCCCAATGACCAACGAACGTAACCCCCCGTTGCCTCATGAACCACGTCCATCTGCCGTTGAGAGAGACCTCCTACATGGCGAGCAAGCACAACATTCTTGGTCATTGGTGGTGGTGGTTGTTCTAGTGGCTTGAGTTGGGGACGGACGGTTTGGTGCCCAATAGTGCAGTGCACATGCTGTTGTTGTTCTTTCAAATGCCTCAGATTGTCGAAGGTGATCTCCTCCCCGAAGGTGTCCGTATCCGCGTTCAACCAAGCCGTTGTGAGGACACATGCAAGCAAGAACGCTGAGTGCCGAGAGATTGTGATATCACGACAATGAACAGATAATACTTTAGTACCTCCTTGTGGCTCAACAACAAAAAATTCAAAAGATGTCATAGGGGCGTGAAAAGGGGCACACGTGCTCTCGCCACGGCAAAAACTCCCAAGGCAATTGGCACCCCTGTGTTCCCACAATTTCGATTCTCCCGCATTCCGCGCTCTCGCCGAGGGGCAACCCTAGCTCCGTGCCCTTTTGTAGTCACTACTCAATTCTTCTTTCCACATGATGGGGCGGACCTGCTTTCGCCACAACAAAAACTCCCGATGCAGCTGGCACCCCTATGTTCCCACAATTTGGATTCTCCCGCATTCCGAGCTCTCGCCGAGGGGCATTCCTAGCCACTCACTTCTCGAGTCCTCTTTCCACACGATGGGGCACACCTGCTCTCACCTAGGCAAAAACTCCCAACGCAATTTGGCAACCCTGTGTCCCCACAATTTCGATTCTCCTGTAGTCCGCGCCCTTGCACAAAGGGGCATTCTTAGCTCCATGCCCTTGTGCTGACCTATCACATCATACAACATTTTCATACTCTCTTGTCGGATGATGGGACAATTTTCCTCGACCCTAACTTTACCCAAAAGCGAGAGGATAATTGAAAATTATCGTTTCACACCATACAACATTTTCATGACATCCTCTCGCATCACAAGACAATTTTTAATTCCTGTTTCCACATGATTGGGCACACATCCCGCCACGGCACACACTTGGCACGAAGATTGAGAGACAGATTTGTGGCAAACAGAAAATTATGATGGACAAAGGCACAGTAAACTATTGTAATGTTCAACGTGCAATGCAGAGCACAACATAGAAGCGGTGCACGGCGCTAGGGGCATTCCTGGCGGCAGCCGTGCGCGCGTGCAGGCCTGTCTGTGGGTGGGGGAATGCAATGCCCCCCTCCTGCTTTTTCGGGACCATCATCTGTTGCAGACTTTAGAAAATAATAGCCGTGCTCTGAGGGTGGTGGGGGCGAGTTGTCGTTGTGGTGCATGGGCACAAAGGGTCCATATAGATTTTAAATTTGCTTCTCCTTCCGGTTTGTCACGCCATGTCAGGGGCAGAGGGTCCCAAAAAAACCTCATCTACACCAGGGTAGATTCTGCAATTAATCATCCGACGTGTCGCTAGGAGCAACAGGTGCAGGAGCTGCAGGGTCCGTCAGGGCCTCTGCTCACCAGTCATCAGCGTATTCCACAATGACAACCATCACCCGTGGCCCCTTGGGGTTCCCCTTCCACGTGCCACCCTTGCCAATCCCAAGCCACTCAAGGAGGCTGTGAAAGGTCAACACATGCACAGGGGATTTGTGCACCGCAAAATGTCTAGGATAGCTTTTCGAAAAATGTAAGTTTCACCCGTTTTTGACCCATTTTTTGGTCCCAAAACGGCCCATTTTCAAGGCATTTGAGGGTTTTCCATGCCCCAAAAATGCGTCACCACGGGCTCAAGGCGGGCCAAAAACACTTGTTTGAGGATCCCAATCGGTCCAGGATTACTTTTGGAAAAACGCGTTTAGACCCATTTGTGACCCACTTTTGGTCCCAAAACGGCCCATTTTCAAGCCATTGTGGGATTTTCCATGGGCCAAAACGCGTCACCACGGGCTCAGAATGGGCTCAAGACACTTGTTTGAGCATCTATGGTGGTCTAGGAACAACTTTGGAAAAAATCTTCGCCCAAGGGGCCCTTGTGGACCGACCGTTGGCCCCCACTGTGAGCGGCCCGGGCTGCCCTCCGGCTCCACCGAGCGACCACTAGTACGGGGGTCTAGGCGTCTTGTTGGGCAATTCTGAGGGTTGGAAACCACAAAAGTGGGGGGTTGCGGGTGGACTAGGTGCCCTCAGAATTCGAGTTTGAGCCATGTAGCCCAAGATACGGCCCATTCTTGGTGTCGGGGCAATTTGACACAAATTGCGCGCAGTCTGGGCCATTGATAGCCATTTTTGGGCCGTTTCTCGGACATATTGTGGAGTTAGAGGGCAACAAAGAGCTCGTGGCCATGGGTTGATCAAGGCGCACGTGGAATGTACCGACCGTTTCCCTTCGTTTGGCCGTTTTGGGTGGGTTTCAGGGCTGTCTTGGGCCAAAAAAGGCTATTTTGGGGCACATAATGCGCAGTTTTGGGAGGGCACCTCCTGACTTGGCGCCCCTGCTCCGCGGCGCCACCAGTGAGTTTTTGGATCAAAACTTGGATTTGGCAAGGGCACCACCTAGGTTCTAGGATGGCTAGAGTAGAGTAGAGCCCGAAGCGCTGGAACGGAATAACGGCCAAAACGGAAAGGAGAATTGTTCCTCGTTACTTGCTTGCTTGTTGCTTGTTGTTAGCTAGAATTTAGGGGAGAGGGGTGTAGTAACGTACATACATATTTCATGACATTGGGGAAGTGCTTGGGGAAATCCTTGCACTGCGCACACACTGCACGCTACTTTTAGACTATGTTCCCCCCGAAGGGCCCCCAGGCACGCCCCTTGGAAACAACCTTAGAATTAGGCGACCCAAACTGCACTGGAGGGGACCTTTAGGGGGACGTTCCCGGTTCTTGTGGCGGTGGTGAAGGACCAGGGGCCTTTGGGGGGGAACTTGACTGTGTGTTGGGCGGTGGAGATGGAGGGCGGTGAGGTGGCGAATGTGAACCTGGGATGGCAAAGGAGATGGACTCCATCTTGCATTGCCGATTCACCACTCTCATCCCATCTCGGTAGTATTCCAAGTGGAGGAGTCCGTCTTCAGTCGTCCCAACCACCGTGGCAGGAGGTCGCAGACCATTGGTGCGGGTATAGAACACCCTATCCCCAATACTCAGATCCATGGAGAAAGTGGGCTCGAGAAATGAGGAGGGAAGTATGATGTCGTGTGGCAGGCACCGTGAAAGTGTATCACCATATCAATCAACCGAGAAAAAGAGTAGGTGTGGTGGAAATGGGTAACAAATGTGTGCAAAAAGGTAGAAATGGGTGAAACAGGGTGAACATCCAAAAATCCCATATCCCCAATTCATCAAAACCTACTACCAAACAACAATGATGCCCAAAGTACCACGAATGATGGGTTTTTACTACGGCTGGACGCCCAAATAGTCGTACTGCGCGCGCACTGCACGCGCACTACGTTTAAGGTGCCCCCCTTGCCCAGTGCATGGCCGGCGCACTACTTTTGTACCAAGTACCCAAGACCTTAGCCCCAAATTCACCCTCTCCTAGAGAAGCCCTCACACCAAAATCAACGTCACCCCTAAACCTACAAAGCACACAAAACGGGACCAAAAATGTGAATTACAATTGCACAACACATGCGACATGAATTGTGCCTAATAAATGGGATATTGGCAGAAATAATGGCACTTTGACAACCCAGCAAGAATCGTATAATACCCCCCCCCTTGCGCAAGCACAGTCCGTATTTTGTTGCATTTTACGCAATTTTGCATTCGCAGGCAAGTCTGTCACCCCCCCCCCCCCCTATTGACCATGGGAGCATGTCCTGCCTCATGTTTGGAATGACCAAAGCAACTCGGCCACCACGCAAGATGAGGCAGAGGATGAGGCAAAAGTGTGTGTGTTGTGTTGCTAGAAGTGCTCAACCATCACAGTTTGTGATGAGTGTAAGGAGCACTATTGTACTGAATGTATTGACACCCACACTTGTGGGAGCAATCTTGTTTGTTAAGTACAATACAAATGACATTTGGAGTGGTTGAATTCACAGCTATTGCTTTATTATGCAATGTGCTTTGTAGGGAAGGTGTGCAGTCCAACGTGGTCTACTTCGGGGGCTCCTCCATGAGAGGGTAAACCTGGGGTTGAAGTCGGGATAGTTAATAGAAAATTAGCACGCCGGGCGCGCGCCGGGCAAACATTCCCTCTCCGTACCAGCTTATCCTTACTACGTGTGATGCCCACTACCACACCGCCTTGTGGGACAATCGTAGCACCGGGCATCTCTGATCCTTGATTCCAAGAGAATTCTCGGGTGCCTTCTGTTGAGCAAGCTCCGCCAGCTTATCATGGCTTGACCCAAAAAAACAATTTATGGTGCCCGTGTTGCAACGTGAACAAAACTGAGAGACTGCTGCGAGTGAGTTGTTGCATGTGTCAAGACAAAGCACACTGGGCTTTGCATCCCTCACCTTTTTGGTTCACGGTTGGTTCTCTACTCATTAAGCCGGTGAATCTATAGTACAACATGGTTTGCAACCATCGTGTTCCCGAAACACAAGTTTTGGGTTCATCTTAGGTCTGTTGTTTTATTGAGCAGGCTGACTCGACCGAGGAGCAGGGCTGACTCGACCGCGGAGCATCATTTTGCAGCATTTATGATTCGACGGATAGCTTTGATGTGCTTGTGTGGGTTGTGGGAGAACAAAAACAGTGTCAAATGTCATCATCTTAGCATGTCCTCATAGACCCCCAGTGCAATGTCAGGCTCAGTACATACATTACATTGAGGCATGGCGTGCATGTAGTGCTCATGTAATGTGCATTTGGGGTGTGCCAAGGCAGGTAAGGACAGTACTTTCTAACAAGCCCGTAAACCTCCAAAGGACTGCATTTCGAGGCGCTGTGAAGGGAGATCCGGACTTGGACCGGGCTCCGGACTTGGACCACAACTGTGTACACGCAATACCCCCAGCCAGCTTAACCGAGCGAGCGTAGGTCCCTGTACTGCAAGGTTGTGGGATCGACTCCCAGGATGGGCATGTTTTGGGGGCGGGCAGTGGCAGCCGTGCGTCAAGGGCATCCTTACCGGGAAAATCGCCGCATTGAGTAAGCCGTGGAGGCCCACTTGCTGCCATGGGTACCACCAGCCATGGCTACCCCATTACACACACGACACACAGGACAACATTGCGATGACGGCCTTGTTGAACTATTAATGTGGAGCTGGCCCGGCGGAGGCCATGGGGCCACCATCCCACTTCTAGGGGGTCCTAGGGCAGCAAGCCAAGTTGTGGCCCAAGTGCATGATAGCACTGGTCAAGGGGCACACATGGACGTACCCGTGGCCCTGCAGGGCGAGCACCAAGGGGCTGCGACCTCAAGCCTGAGGATGCCAGCGCGGCCATAGGGGTGTATCCAGAGAGCTACCTCGTTAAACAATAATGCCATATTGGTTTCTCCACACCCATGGAGGCCGTTAGTGAGCATGGAGATATCTCTGCGAACAAGAGGCAAAGGAGTATGTCATAAGTCCATGGGGCACAAAGGCTCCTAACAGGCATATGTGCTATCCCAATGTTCTATAGTGGATTTGAGTGCAACTTTTACCCATGTTCTCCCTTTTATCTCCACCTATCCATACACATTAGTTGCTCACTTGAATGAGCTTGAGTGTATGCTTTTATGCAGAAGAGCCCGTGAATGGTTTGTACAAGTGTGAAAGTGCAAAGCCACCAATAAGCATGGGGTTGTGCAATCCTTGCTATGCAGCAACCATGTAGCCCCCCCACCCCCCCTTGGCACATCGGACATAAGGCAATGACAGCCGTGGGGCAGGTGCGGCCAGAGCCGAATGCGGACAGTGCAATCTAATTATTTGAGGCCCCCTTGCACAAGCACCGCCTTGTCTAACCACCGGGACCTAGTCTGACCGTCACTTTCCTGACTTTCCTATTCTGACAGGTGCAACTCATTGGGGCCGCCACGCCAAATGTTCCGAACCAAACCCCAATGCCACAACTGAGCAAACAGCTGCTCAATGCTGCTCAATGCTAGGCTTCAACATTGGAACTTGAGCTAGAATTGGAAGTTGAATCGGGGGCCCAACAGAGGGCAGAAATGCTACGTCACCCCGGCATTCTCAGGGGTCCCCAACAAAGGGGACAAAATCAGGAGTCAAAACCTACGCTAGGGTTAACAATGATGCCCCTAGTATCTCAAAGCACGGGTCTCGAGTACAGCCAGACACCCAAATAGTTGCACTGCGCAAAGGGCGCCCCCTTCGTGCACCCCCTAAAAGGTCACCGGCGGGGCACGGGTCAAAAAAGATGCCCAGGCCGCGCCCGGAGCGCTGACGCTGCCCCCAGGAGATGCAAGAAATACAGTGGGAACTGCCAGGCCCGAAGGCATCCCAGTGTGCTACCAGAGCACAAGACAAAATGGAAACTTGCAGCACTGGCAACCTAAATTTGCTTGAGCGCGTTCTAGGCTGCAAGTGCTTGTGGTCTGCTCCAGGGGTCCAATAGTGTCTTTTAGCAGTAAAATGCACGCCTGAGACTGGATCTTGGCGACTTTGTACATGATGGGAGGAAATGAAAAATGCCCCCAAAACAGGGCAAAATACCCCCTCCAGGCCCCCTCTTTCCGAAGCCCACTGCTCACGCTGCAGGGTCTGGGTCCAGAACCGTGCTCCCCCCCCCCCCCCGGCGATTGCTCATTTGTCCCATGCTGATTGATCTGTTTTTTGTGGGGCGGGTTCAAACTAAGATGAGCTGGTGTAGCCTGCTCACTTCACAGTACTCAAGATAACCTCTCGGAATCAAGGTTCAGGGCTGTCCAGTGCTACGATGATCCCACAATGCGTGGTAACGGATCTGACACGAGGATTAGCTGAGTCTGAAACCAGGTTATGGTGGGAGACTACCACGCCTGTAGGCTTCCCAGTGTGCACGAGGCACAAAGACTGTAGGCTGAAAAAGACAGCGGTGTGAAGACTTAAGACCGAGATGAATCAGCGGGTTGTATTTCATACACTATCAGCACCAGAGAGGGAGGGTGATGGCATTCAGGTACAGTTAGTCACTATTCGCTTGGGGTAGAGAACACTGCTGTCCCCATTCCAGTTCAGGGGGAGTGGCCGCTGGCACACAGGAGAGGAGCGAGAGCCGGTAATCTTGGAGTAGTGGTGCAGCATGCAACTCGGCCTGGCGCAGGTGGCAAGAAGCAAATCAAGGAGCAATTCTGGGTGCAGGCCCCTCTCAACTACGCGTGGAACCACAACCGCTGGACCACCCTGTCGAAGTTCGCGCCCATTGGTGGGAAGATAGTCACTGTTCTTTTTTTTTTGTACCTTGCACAATCGATACCATGTTTTCACCATTTGGAACACCACCATGTGTTATCCAGAATGTGCGGGTCCTTACTACAACGAAGCGAGCGACCACCCCAAAACAGAAAACCAAAAAACAGGGGTACAATTGTAAATTTTGAGTTGGCCCAAAAACGTGGCTTGCGCCCACGAGGTACACCAACGCAGAAAGGCACTGGATTTCAGTCATGCCGTGCATTGACCTCTCAGCAAGGATTTGACATTTGATGCTCCTCAGCAGAGTTCAGCTGCCAACCCGCTGGATGTAAGGCTAACAATGATCAGCTTGCTCAAGGGGTTTGCATGCGGTGACAGGTATCCACTCTGAGCTTGTCCCTCCGGCTGAACAGTAGTGCACATTGAAGCCAATCAAACGCCTGTTTTACTCTGGCCGGGAAATATGTGTTGCTGCCAATTTTCTGGGATGTGCAGGGGCTTCATCCAGGGACGTGTGCCGGTGATGTGCCACAGGGATGGCTATGTAACCTGTGCCATCTCAGAGACCACTCAATGGTGGCGGCTACATAATCCCTACTGCTGTGGGGGACCACTCAATGTTGGCTACCAACCTCTGCCATCTCGAGGCAAAATGAAATGGCTATATAATCCCAGCCTTCTGGGGTCCCCAGAGTGGGGAGGAATCAAGGTAGCTACATAACCCCTGCCTCCTCAGGTCCTGAGGCTGGAGAAGTCTTGGGGGCGTACCGTGCGCTGTGCACGCGCTGTGCAAAAAGTTGGCTGTTCTCCACCACCGGGAGTTCGGTAAGTTCAGAAGATTGAAAGGACGTCATTGAATGGCTGCTGCAGTGGACAGGGCTATAGGGTGCAGAATTTAGGTCCCTGGGACCCATGGCAAGCATCAGATGTTTGAACTTTTGAGTTTAGAATTGATTGTGCATGATTCCGCAGGTGGGTGGTTTTCAGGGTTGTTACCTGGATAATCACCGTAATAATTGGCGCTGTGCGCGCGCTGTGCGAAAACGCCCCCCTTGGATAGCGCTTGTTGTAGTGGTGGTCAGTACCGTTTTGGCCGAAAAAGATGCCCCATGCATGCCCGGCGCATGAATCTCCCCAAAATAGCAGGGGTTACACAGCCGTGTCACTTCTCCCCAAGACGGCATGGGTTCCGTAGCCATTTCATTTCCCCCTTTTATTGTTTGAGATAAATGGGCAGGAGTTGTGCTTTTATGGAATTGGTAGTCTCATGTATCATACATCTGCCTAGGCATGGTGTGTATGTATTTGTTTCAGACATGCTGTTTTCATGCTGTCTCGAGGTGAGATTTCTGCACAAACCAGGAAACATGGGCCCACATTCAGTGGCCACAAGCATCACTCCTCAATCGGTGGGGCGAACGAGTTCTATTTGATGAGCATGAAGTGCGGATGTCATACATCACACGCGATTCCGAGTGCAGTACATCACACATGATTGCGAACGTCCCACATCACAGTTACATGCTGCTTTGAATACCATGATTCGCGCATGCATCCATTTCTTTGCGCACGACACACTCAGTGTTCTTGTGCCGCAATCAAGCTTGGTTTTTTGGGACGTGTGGCAACTTTGAGACTTCGAAACTTTGAGAAATTCAACACGTTCAATGAATAACATTACTTAGGACTTGGTTTTGCGGGCAACCAGGATGTATCAGAAGCGAGGGCGGAGGGGGTCCAGAGCGAGGTGCCAAGAGCGGTTACGAGAGCGGTTGGTAGGGGTTTGATGGTAGAGTCGGAAACTGTCGGCTACAAACCTGTTGCGGGTGGGGGCAGTTAGGAAAGGAAGAGCATGACTAGGCCGCAAGCTCGGCGCATGAAACAATGGCACCTCCCCTTTTGTGGCACCGCATGCGCTCCTTGTTGGGCTACATCAAACCACAGATTCCATAACGCTCCTATGCCCATTGCAGCTTCACAACAAGAAGAGCGAAGACCTTCAGGAATTCAAGTGGGACTGCAACTGGGCCTCAGAGAACTGTGGGTGCTTATTCTACAGGGCTCCAATCCTTGCTTTTGTGTGACTTGGTTGTGTACCAGGCATACCTCTTGCAAAGGTGAAGTATCCCCTCTCCACTGGCGCAAGCACAGCCCAAGGGGGCGTCTTGCACTGTGTGTGCACTGCACGCTACTTTTAGACCAGGTCCCCCCGAAGAGCCCCCAGGCACACCCCTTCCAAACTACCTTATAATTAGGTGATCCAAACTACCGTAGCTGAAGACAAATGCAGGCTACCTTCCCTTCACATAATACATCATGCACAATGGGAAAAGAACGGCGATGGTCACCACCCCGGGTATCACACCCTCAACAACACGGATCCTTTTTTCTGTTGAATTGTCAACTAAGTACAATCTCATAATCAGGAGCTTGTGTGCACAACATGACACAGTTGCAGAATTAAAGCACTGTCA
Source organism: Eutreptiella sp. 'Long Island Sound 2002' (assembly GCA_964036045.1). Taxonomy (NCBI): domain Eukaryota; phylum Euglenozoa; class Euglenophyceae; order Eutreptiales; family Eutreptiaceae; genus Eutreptiella; species Eutreptiella sp. 'Long Island Sound 2002'. The sequence continues at coordinate 54,647,081 of OZ038390.1, forward strand.
CACTGTCACATGTGTGCGTGTCACTTCAATCCGTACAATATTGCCGCAAACACTTGTCACACATGGACATCTTGTCACGGTCAGACTTGGTGCAACAAAGGGCACATACATCCCCATCGTCACCCACAACATCACCCCTGCCTTCTCAGGGTCCCCATGGTTGGGAGAGATCAAAATGGCTGCATCACCCCTGCCTTCTCAAGGTCCCCATGGTGGGGAGAAATCAACCTAGAAAAGAGTGGATGTGGTGGAAATGAGCAAAAAAGTGTGAAAAAGGGTGGAAATGGGTGAAACTGGGTGAAAATCCAAAAATGCCATATCCCCAATGTGGAAGAAGCATCAAAACCTACTCTCAAACAACAATGCCCCTAGTATCACAAAGTATGGGTCTCGAGTACGGCCAGACGCCCAAATAGTTGCACTACGCACGCACTGCGCTAAGTGCACCCCCCAAGTGCGAGGAAACAACAGTCACACAGGGTCACCGTGCTTAGAGAGGGCCGTGCTGGCGCATGGACATGAAGGGGGTGCATGTTGGGTGTGGCAACATCAGCCATGGCTCCCAATCAGCACTCCAAAGCACACACCCTGGCCCCACTTTCCTTGAGCAATGGTTCACATTCTTGTGACTTCACCTTCGGTACCATGAAAAAAAACCCTCAAATGGCAGTCAGGCGAGGCTGTGCTGCTGCAAAGGGGCCGGGGGGGGGACCTGGTTCGGATGCAAATAAATATGCGGTTTTGATGCAGCCTGGGGTCAGTGGGTGTGATTTTGGCTGTTCTAAACGGGGAAGCGCGTGGACTGTGCAAGTGACACCAAAGGTTTTTAACACGATGATGACCAACACACCGTTGCTTCTCGTCCGCCCACACCGTCTTTGCCGTTGCCCTAAAGGGGGCCTGCTAAGGCCCGCCAGGGCAGTAGTTCCACAGCGTCTGACGGCGGACCGATGGCAGGAGGTGCGTCAGATCGACAAGGGATTTCTCGAGGTGCAGGCGGGACAGGGCCCAATGTTCTTTAGCCTCAGTGTGCCCCGTTAACCACCACTTACAGACAGGGCCATATCATTGCCGTATGTCGTGTTCAATTATTGTTCTACGAGTAGGTTGCATGCACCCTCCAATGCAGCACTCGTATTGCATCCCGAGAAGTGCTCGCAAATGCCAATGCTCATGCGCAGTACAACACAAAATGTCGTCCGAGCACAGGCATAATCGACTCCAGTGTACTTCAACATTCCGGATGCAATTCCTAAATTGCCTGAGATAGATACGCGTAAAGTTAAGTATTACAAACTGCGAAGTTCCAAATGCAAGAGATTACAAAGAACAAGATATATACAAAAAAAAATCATGATGGTGGCGGTTGACGGTCATGCTCAATGTCGGTCGTGCCCTGGAGTGTAGAGGTATTTGTGCGGTCTCAGCGGTTGCGGCTGGATCCTTCCATACCTTCAATTCCCGAACAGCGGCACAAAAGACAGTGGGGGTTCACGATTGCTTGTCCGTCCGAGAACGCCAAAGGTTTCCAAAACAGGAAAATGCACAGGTGATGGACTTGTTTGCTGCTTCAATGTCCACTTTCGTCACAAGTCTTCGTGCCGAAGTGTTCAACCTGCACACCAACCCCTGGCCAACCTGGGGACACTGCGGGTGAAGAGGCCAAGCACGTATGCGGTTTGACATCTTCGTGCAGGTGCGTTTCGCAGGTTGGGGCGTCCTACCGCCTGTCGATCTCGATGACCAGCTTATCTGCCACCTGAGATCCTTCTTTTACCCTGCGGTTTGTGACACATGTGGACAAACGATGGGACCACGTCAGCCAGCTCTCATCATGAAGGCCTTCGCAACCGAGTCACAGGACCGGAGGCGGCGGTACGAGCAGTTGAGGCAAATTCGAGTGCGGTTGGCTGAGGGGTGCTGGAGGGAAGCCCCCCCCCCTTCCTTCTTGTGCGAGGTCCCATAAAACGACGGCAAAATGGGGTCGCCGTTGGGGGCGGAGCTTAGGACTGTCAGGGCTACCAAGGGCTACCAAGGGCTATCGTGGGAGCTGTTGGAGACCATTGGGCTCTGCCGGAGGTTGGCAGCTACGAATTGTTGTAGGGAGGTGATAGGTCTGTGGGCTGCAGACAATGACAAGCCCCGTATGGGGGCGCCGCATACGATTACGGGCCCCGCATGGGAGGTGCGGCTGAACACTGACGATAGTCGTCACCCCAGGGCATCACACGCTCAACAATCTGTTGTCGATCCACCATCAGGCGTCCGTGCTGACTTGAGCGAATAGGGTATCTCTTCAACAATGCGGCAAAGCCGCTGTCACGGATCCCCTACATATGTCCGATATGGCGGCATAGCCGCCAGCACATGCATGGTGCTTAGCCAAGGCCATGCCTGCGCATGGACATGAAGGGGTGCATTTTGAGCGAGGCAACACTAGACATGGCTCCATCACCTCAAAACCAACCCAAATGGGTTGCACTGCCGAGCCCAATGCGGTGCTGGGCACACAAGCCTCACGTGCATGCATCCGCCCTCTTTCCTTGTCTTCCTACTCACGTTGGGCTGACAGTCTCGTGACCTCACGTTCTGGGCCACCGAACTGGCGGTCCCCAACAAAAGACGGTAACACGGGGTCGTCATGCTTGGAGACGGCCGCGCTTGCGCAAAGGGGAAGAGGGGGGGTAAAAAGACCCGAATCCAAATCCTCAAAACTACGTGAGAACAGCCGATGTTTACAGCGATCACAACAAATGCGTAAACGAGTGTTTGCTCGCACCGCCCGCAAACACCCGTTCACAGCGATCACAGACGGTATGCAACTCATTTGTGCTTTGCTCTGCCCTATTTACGTTACTTTACTGTGTCCCCGTGCACACTCTGGGGAGGGGAGTAAGATGACTGTAAGATGATTGAATCCAATTCCCCAAAACTGCCCGATCCCAGCCGACGTTCAGTGGGATAAGGGGTGCACCGGGATGCAAACGATACGTTGCAAACGGGTGCGTTTCATAAGCGCGAAGGGGGGGGGGGGGGTTGGGGTTGATACATGCCTCAAAGGTCTCGCAAACCTGCGTCCGGTTGGGACAGACTCACCAGCGGCGGTTGAGGACAGCCGGACTCACGTCAAACTCAGGCGATGCTTGGCCGATGTTGTCAGGCGCCTCAGCATCCTCATTTGGCCCCTCCTTTCCTCTACGAGCGCAGCAGACAGCGACAGGGACGAGCCCCGCCTTTCGGGTGAGGGCGAGGGGGACGACGACGGGGACGGGGACTGGGCCACAGAAGGTGACTTGGACAAGGGGCCTGAAGGTTTCGGCCAGGCACTCCAGCGGAGGCCCGGAGAGGTGCAGTCCGCCTCCTCGTCCTTGCACTCTTGCGAGGAATTCGGATCGCGGGTGCGCGCGACGTGAGACTGCAGTGGGCCGGGACCCGGCACGGGCCCCGGACTGCCCCAGCCCCCGAGGCCGCTCGCGTAGTACAGGACCTCCTCCCACTCTCCCGTGGCGTCCAGCGTCCACTCCCACTTCCAATTCGCCGACGTAGTCGCGCCCCTGACGCACAGCAGCCGCCGGAGGGGAATGAGCGTCGCGCCGGACAAGTTGGTCACCCGCAGGAGCGCGAGCGTCGCGGGGTCGAACTCCGCGACGAAGTTCGCGACGACGCCCAGGAACATGCGCTGCGCCTTGGCCTTGCGCACGAACTTGACAGGGCCGAAGTGGCAGTACTCCTCGAAGAACGGGGACGGGACGTCGTCGGCGGTCGGCCGCGCCGCGGCCGGCCCATCGCCGTCGCCATCGACGGGCGGGGCCGGCCACACGCACGCGGCCCCCCGATGGTCGCCGCAGCTGGCGGACTTCAGTGCCTCGTACCAGTGCCGCAGCCCCGCGGCGCTGTCCCCTTTCAGCGCCCAGGCCCCCGGGTATTCGATGGATGGGCCAGTGACGTGGATGCTACTGGAGCACAGGCACACCTCCGCGCCCGCCAGGTTCGTCACCCGCAGAAGCACGTGCGTGTTGTTGTCGAACTCGGCGACGAAGCCCCCTATGACGCCCAGCAGCAGGTCGTGGTACCGCATTCCCTGTTTCTTTCTGATCAGGCCAAATCGGGCGTATGCGACCGGGTTGCAGGCGAAGGGGAAGGCGGCGCCTTGTGCGGGTGCACCGAGACTAGTTCTGCTGCGGTGCGACTGTCTTCTCCGGACTTCGTCCTGGCAGTCCTCGGCGTCCGGCTGCATTTTCAGTCGGTTTGAGAGCGTGTGAAAGACTAGTGAAGTGCATAGGAGACGATCTTTTTACGTCTCAGGCCCTTGCCCGAAACCCTTGCTTCTGAGTTATTGTTGAGGGGTTGAGCTACACAAACACACCGCCCCGTGTCCTTCCCCTCAGTCGCCATATTACCCCCATTGCCCGATTACCCCTTAGCTACTGTCCCCTGGGAAGGGGAGGTGGTGCCATAAAGGCTGACAGAATATGCCGGGCAGTACTTCCAGGTGAACGTACGTGTTCGCTTTTTTGAGGAGGGAATCCTCCACTCACTCGTGGGGAGGTGGGTGCCCACAGCACGGGGGGACGGGGGCTGTCACAATCAACGTATTCAGAGAAGAATGCACAGCAGCACAGTAAGGCGCCACGGGACACAGTGTTGATGCAACGGAATGTACTCACTGATTGACTGGCACCACTGGAAATTTCTTTCTCCTTGACCAGCGGACGTCGGACTGCTGATCATGCTCACCAGTGTACGCACCGGGAGCGACAGCAGTGCTGGCTGCAGAATCCCAAACTACGATTCCTCCCCTCCCTTGTGCAATGCCCAGCAATGTTTTGCTGTTTGGGCGGGGGGGTCATTGGAGAAGACCATGGTTGAATCGAAAGCCAACAAAATTTTCTTCCACAGCGTTGCTCCAGAGAATTGGTATGAAGAGTTGATACAAAATACACTGCTCCCCTGCCTGCAGACAACCACCTTGAAAAAAAAACCACACATTCACACAGTTTCAGCAAGCAATCTGAAATGGACATTCAAAGCTGCTATAATGCCTCACCCCTCCATGTATTCTGAAAAAGAACCTTTCCTGTGGCAAATTTCATTACACTAGCACTAAATTTCGGAGGGTAGGCGGCCAATCCATACCACATGCCCATGTCGGTACATGTACCTCAAACATTGTTCTACGTGCCCGGAAATTCGTTCAGCATGCCACAAATTCCACCCTACAGATGTGACAGTTCGTTCCACGTGCACCAGAATTCGCCCCACTTCATCAACTTTGAAACAAAACAAGAAGAGCTGAGCTGTACTGCTGGTTCTGGGGGCTGTCCCAAAGGGACGCTCTTACACTTCAGAGACCACCATGCTGCGTTGTGGTCACCTGACGAGATAGCACTGCACTGCAACTAAATCAATGTAGATACGAGTCAATCTTCGGTTGTGGTTGGGTTCCGGGGTCAATGGTCACACGTTGGAACACATGGTTGCAGAAGAAACTCGTCAGGTCACGCCATGGCACTTGAGGAGGCCGAGGAAAATTGGAGTGTCAGAAAATGGCAGACTGTCCTGGGGTGGGTGTTGGGCGCCAGCCTGGGCCAGGGGGTGTTGACACGTGGCGGTGCATAGGAAGGTGGTCAGGAGCACCTTGAACCCTCTGACTGGGTCGCTCAGTGGAGGAGCATTCAGCAGATGCACAAAAAGAAGTATGATCGATTCCGGCACTGCTGAACCTCTGCCCAGGAACATGACAAAGGCGTGAGGGTGCGAAGGACCTGCAAACGCGACACCGCCTGCTTGGGGAGCCAGTACCGCGCCCATACCACTCCATCCCATCCAAACCCCCTAAGTATGCACCAGTGGGCGAATCCACAAAGCTCCCGCATTGGCCAGGCCCACACACCCCTGAAGAAGCTTGTATCCCCCGAACTGCAGCACAGGACAGTCAAATTTGAATAAGTGGCCCCTGGTGGGACCCACTCAGACCACCCTCCAACCGCTTGAGACGTCATGGACAACAAAGCGACGGCTCCATATGGGCGTGTTCCATAAAGGCTGACTGGTTGCCGCATAGCACAACTGGTGTAAATAACATGTCCGCTAGAGGATTTTATGAACAAGTTTTTCGAAGTGGGCCCCGGTACCACTACAATACACCACAGATGAGATTGAGAGTAGTTTCCTTGAGAAAGACTGGTGGTTTCATTTTAAGAGATGAATGGCAACACACCGGCAGTTCCGTTGCATGCAAGCTGTAAAGGAACCTGTCTATTTCAAAGCAGACTACCAGCCTTTAATTTTGCCACATTCCAAACCGGTTTTTCGGGATCCAAAGTTGTTCTGCCCAGCACCTCAGCGAAACACCGGCTCTGACCTGAGGCGGTGTCATATTCTGATGCCATTCTTTATGACCCTCAATGTGCTTTGGCTTCTAGTCATGTGTGTGTGCCCTCAAAATGGTTTATGGCTCGCTCACAGCTGCCTCCCACTGTTGTTCAGTTCCCGCCAACCTTCGATTCATTCTGAAGTGTTTGACAAGGGTAAATATATGGTTGCACAATCCTACTTTGTTTTCAAATATAAATTTGCCACCGGATCTTGTATGGGAGCATATGTGGCACATGCCTGAGGGTACCAAAGGTTGTTGTTGCTACTGTGGTTCAAGGTGTGGAGGCACCTTGTCCACATGGTTCATCTGTTTTGAAGCACTTTGCATCCGCGAGTTTCCAGAGAGTGGAGTGGAAGCTTTTGGGTTCTTTGGAAGGCTTAAATGCTTTGCCTCATCAGAGTAGGTGCAGATTACATTGGTTTTTCAGGTGTCACCGATCTGACTCACCCTCTATTTGGAAACATCAAAACAACAGCTCGGCCTTGCGGCATTTGTGGTGAAGCCGGCCTTCTGTAATGACAATATAGGAGTTTGGGCTCACATGTTCCAACAGCAGATAACGCACCTGCCATATGACACAAAACCCACATTCATCTGGTGAGAGGCGTTTCAGACACAGTGATCGGAACCTTTCAACACCTCCAGTGGTCCTCCTCATTTACATCATGGCGTTATGGTACATGGGCATAGGATGTGCGTGTACTTCAGTAAAATGGTCCAAGCGCCTGTTCGTCGTTAGCGCGAACATGGTGCTATCCGTCACCGGTGTAGAGAAGTACAGATTCCATGCCCACCCACCCAGCCCCTGCCAGGGGATTTTTTAATTCAAAGATAAAAAGCTGGTGTGTCTGGTGGTCAGCAAAATCTGCACATCTCCAACCAATGGCACCGATGGGGTAACCAACGGCGATTGGAGACAAATTGCTACCAGGCCAAGACCAGGTTTTTTAACTCAAAAAAAATTTGTCCCCTAAAATACTCCCTGCCCCTCGTGTCCAACGAACACTGCGTCCAACAAACACTTGCGTTTGGACCGTATTTTTTGAAGACCTAATTGATTAGGTACTTGGTTAGGTACCGGGCTCCAGAGCCGCGGTCTCAGGCTAAAGGTTTGGAGAAATGAGGGGCTGTTGTGATGTGTCTTACTAATGGTGGGCAAATTTGTTAAACAGGTTGTGAGGGAATGGTGTCCCTCAGTTACAGGACCTCTATCGCCCACCATGACTGATTCTCTGCTTGCACCTGGCGGGGAGGTACTATACAAGCGGTACCACCACTTCTGCCTGTGCCAAGAAGAAGAAGGGCCCCAAGCCCGGGGAGCATGTTCAACTTTTCCGCATGAAGCAGGGCCACAATAAGACGATCTACTCTGAAAAGTGCCAATTGGAGGCCTCCATCACATTGTGCTTTGAATGGGCTGAGTAACTTGTGCCTAGGGATGTGTTACCGCAGTTTCACAATATTGTCGCGTGCACCGAACGATGTGTCCAACGAGAACACTCCTGTTCGGACCCTATTTTTATGGACAAAATTGTTCGTTGGACGCAATCATGATTCCACTGCAAGAGTTCGAAAGTCTTTGAGATGCTATGTACAGGATGCATACATCTGTGATCAGAAAGGCGACTCATAGTTATATGTATATATATTACTACACCCCTCTCCCCTTAAATCTAGCTAACAAGCAAGCAACAAGCAAGCAACCAACAACAAGCAACAAGCAAGCACTTCTCCTTTCCGTTTTGGCCATTACTCGGCCTCATCGCTCCGGGCTCTACTCTACTCTAGCTATCCTAGAGCCTAGGTGGTGCCTTTGCCAAATTCAAGTTTTGAGCCAAAAACTCACCGGTGGCGCCCCCGGGCAGGGGCGCCAAGTCGGGAGGTGCCCTCCGAAAAATGCGCATTTTGTGCCCCAAAACAGCCATTTTTCGCCCGAAACCAACTCAAAACGGCCGAACGAAGGCAAACGGTTGCTACACACCACGTGCGCCTCAATTGCCCCGTGACAAAGAGCCCTTTCTTGCCCTCTAGCTCCACAATATGTCCGAGACACGGCCCAAAAATGGGGGAAAATGGCCTGAATGTGCGCTGTTTGTGTCAAACACGCCCAAAACCAAGAACGGGCCGTATCTTGGGCTACGTGGCTCAAAACCGAATTCCGAGGGCACCTAGTCCACCTGCAACCCCCCACTTTTTGTGGTTTCCAAGCCTCATAATCGCCCAACGAGCCACCTAGACCCCTGTACTAGTGCTCACTTGGTGGCGCCGGAGGGCAGCACAGCCCGCGTACGGTTGGGGCCAACGGTGGGTGCGGGGCAAAAAAAAATGTTTTTTCCAAAGTTGTTCCTCGACCACTTGGGATGCTCAAACAAGTGTTTTTAGGCCGTTTTGAGCCCGTGGTGGCGCGTTTTGGGCCATGGAAAATCCCAAAATGCCTTGAAAATGGGGCGTTTCAAAACCAAAAATGGGTCGAAAATGGGTCAAAAACACATTTTTCCAAAACTGATCTTGGACCATTTGGGAAGCTCAAACAAGTGTTTTTAGCCCATTTTGAGCCCGTGGTGACGCGTTTTGGGCCATGGAAAATCCCAAAATGCCTTGAAAAGGGGCCGCTGTGGGAGCAAAAATGGGTCAAAAATGGGTCAAAAACGCGTTATTCCAAAAGTGACCCTGGACTATTGGGGGTGCACAAACAAGTGTTTTGAGCCCATTTTGAGCCCGTTTTGATTGATTTTAGCCCCTTCCGCCACGTGTATGCACCAAGTTGTACCCTTCGCACGTACCTTAGAGCCGTATGGTGGAACCACCTAGAGTTGGGGAGAGGGGTGTAGATTAGAGGATATATATATAGTTGGAGTATACGCAGATTCCCCCCCCCCCTACCTGGACCCTAGTGTGCAACTTGGGGCAGGACTAGGGACCCCCCCCCTATTTTGGGGTCGGGAAACACAAAAAAACATGTTTTAGAAGTGAATTGGATGGTTATTAGTGGGTATTTGCCCCTATAAAGGGCTAAAATGGCTAAAATTAGGGTATGACATCACTGCTGGTAGGATCCTAACCAGAGTACTAAAAATAACCAATAAATCCTAAAAATAACCCACACCACCCCTATATACACCCAATAACATAGTAATTTGGCGTTTTTAACATACTCTTGTCCATTTTCAATGTCCCTCAAACTATTATTGGGGGTATTTGGTGCTAATATTAGGGGTTTGGACCATAATTGTACCTATGTTTAGTACTCTGGTTAGGATCCTACTAGCAGTGATGTCATACCTTAATTTTAGCCATTTTAGCCCTTTATAGGGGCAAATACCCACTAATAACCACCCAATTCACTTCTAAAACATGGTTTTTTGAGTTCCCCAACCTCAAAATAGGGGCGGATGTCCTTACTTCCCATTGAAGACGCACCGAGTAGTGGCCCGGGGGGGGGGAGGGAGGGGTGAATCTGCGTATAGGCCATATAGTTATATATATTATTGTTCGTTGGACACGGGGGGGGGGGGGGGTACAAGCAAGGGCCGCATCAATCTGCAAAATGATATCAAAGATGCATGCGACCAGGCACAAAATTTCGCAGTGCACAATAGTATGTTGGTGGTGCACAACGCCCAAACACCATTGTGCACTAGGTGCACAATAAATTCACTCATGGCCTGATTCCACCCAATACGACAAAACAAGCAAAACAACGAAATGATCAATATCAACAGTTTGTTTTCCGCAATTTGGGATGTACACCGGCAGCTGGTTTGGAGCAGCAGTGTGACAGTGACATGCAATGTTGAGCCGTAAGCAACTTTGGACGCGTGATCTTGCACACAAATGGATTTCTAGGTCCAAGAGGGTCGGCAGAACCATGCACCATTGCGCACACAATTTGTGGATGTAGAGGCTAAGTGTTTGCACTGTGTGCGCACTGCGTGCGCACTGCGTGCATACTGCGCACGCAGAGGCTAGGATACTCACCCAAGAATACCACTCATCTGTCCAGTAGCACGGCGAAGCAGCAAAGCCCAAATCAGAACAACAAAACTGCCTGCAGCTTGGTAATCCGGTGTCCTTAGAACAAGGAAATCAGCCTTATAAAGTACAACTATGCAAAGGCATGCAAGATGCACACATGTTCAAGTGGCAAGTGCCACACTCGGATATATCACCGGGACGGTGGCCACACAATTGGCAACAAACACCGTCATCATTTTCTTCCGATGCCGGTATCGGCGAATTGAACATAGCAACATAGCAACAGAGGGAACAAAATCAAAACTCAAAACCTACGCCGGGGGTCACCATGATGCACCACGCAACAAAGCGTGGATTCAAAGATTGTCCCGGTTTCCCCAATATCACCGGACGGTTGGGGCCCAATGATTTTTGGAAATGTCGCCCTTGTCTTGCCCTCAAGTATGCAATTTACATTCCAAAATGGACAAGAATCTAGGAAATGGTTGACAATTCAAATATGCCACGTCCTAAATGCTTGGGAGGCCAAAAAACCCTTGTATGGAACCAAAAACTTGTCAAAAGGGGCCAAAACTAGGGTTCGAGTATTGGCCGACATCCAAAACTTTGCACTGCGTGCGCACTGCGTGCGCACTGCGTGCGCACTGCGTGCATGGCATTCCCAGACACGAACCTTGACACATGTTGAAGGCATCCAAGACCCCACCACCCGCATGAGGGCAGACCATACTGCTCACACTGAGACACGAGTTTACCCTCTACAACACGACACTACACACAAAGGCACCCGAATCCAGTCTAAAATACAAATAGTGGTCCAAAAGACCAACTAAGAGTACACGTTGGTGCCTCATACGAGCCACAGCCATACTATGAAAGATGAAACATTGAGCCAACACAGCACTGAGACTTTCCTTTTGTAATTGTCGAAGGCAATAGATCAGAGGAGGTTGAATGCGGTTCACTACCGACGTGAGTAACACCGCCCAAAAAAAAAAACCACTACGTCTGTGGACCCCGGATCACTGGAGGCACGCTTTTGCGATGTGCAGTGGCACCCACGGGGCTTTGTGCGGCAGCCCCGGCGGCGCTGAGTCGTTGCATATGACCGGGCTGCTTGAACGATGATAGTGTGTGCAGAGAGCATACCCCCACAAAGTGGGCGCCAGAGGGCTTGAAAAGCTTAGATAAAGAGGCAAAGGCTGGGACTAAGGCAGAGCCAGATGAACGCGTGTCAAAATGATCGCAAGAAAACAAACATGCACAGGACGCACCTCAAACTGACCGCGCCCAATTCTTCCAGCGGAGAGCTAGCAATTTTGCTGGCCTATGACACACAGACACTAGATATCTATGAAAAGGGGCGGCACAAACGTGAATGGTACCCCAGGGGGGGGGGGGGGTCCTAACGGCATTTCGGCACAATGCAGCGGTCACATGCCAAATCGACAAAACAGGGACCTCAGCAACAATGACGGCGTGCATGGGTGGTGTGCATGGGAAGGGCCATTGCCAGGGGCGGGCCACAGTAGGGGGAGATAAGGGCACTACCAAGGAGGAGGAACATCGACGGGAGCAATGCACGCAATGACCTACACGGCCTGAGCCGACGTCTGAAAATGTGGCATGGGAGAGTGCTGCAAACGTCAGCATCCTAAACTTGACTCATTACGTTCACGGTACACTCCGATACGTTTCCATCACACTCCGTCACATTCCCGTTACCCTCTGCTACGCTGCGGTTCCACTCAATTACGGTCCCGCTAACTTCATTACATTCCTGTTACACCCCGTTACATCACGATGGCACTGTGTGGCACTACATCATCTTCCCGGTATACTCCGCAGCACTCCCGTACACTCTGTTGCACAAATCTACGTCCACCTCTTCAGCTACTGCTCCTCAAGGTCTACAGATGGACCCGGTGCTTATAGATGACGAAGCCGATGTCAGTACACTCTCAAACATCCAGGCCACCATCCATGCGCTAGTTGGTGTCAACTGTCTCCTCCGAGTGGATGGAGCCGGACAACTACCCACACAAGCGTGGCGGGCAGAAGCACCATGCACAAGAATGCGTTGTACAGTCCAAAGTGGGTTCCAAAGCCCGAACTGAATTCGCAACTCCACCACATCGCTGCGGTCGTGCCAACGAGGCACACCACATTACAGAAGATGAGGCCGTTCGGGAGCATGAGGGTCACTGCCATGGACGCGAGAGGTAGCGGATCGACAAGCTCCTAGGCGTACAACATCGGCTGCTTTCTCTCAATGTTCCCAAGAGACGGCACCCATCGAGGGCAGAGCCAACGCGCTGTCTGATGAAGGCATACGAGCCCAGAGCCCACGAGGCCCGCGACACGAGCAAAAACTGCGTGTATGCGGCTGGGCATTGCCCTCAGGGGGTGGAGGCTGCGGAGGAAGATTTTCATGACCACGAGGAACTTGGTGATCAAGCAACAAAAGTAAAAGAATGCCATGAAGACTAAGGTCAACACCGCCGCGATGCCAACGAACACAAGAAACAGGAAAATGATTTGGCCCAGCGCATCAAAAAGCCTCACCCGAGTGTCGTAGCTGGGGGTGCTCTTGTGCCGACTGGTAGCCACACAGCGACCGCTCTCCAGAAGGTCCGAATGCGGGGCCCGCGCACGCAAATCATCTTCTCGAGGCCTGCTCTGGGCATTGGGCTCAGAAAGCATCTTCTGAGAAACAAGAACGTGACATCAGAGACACGACCCAAGGGATGATCCAGCTAAACAGAAAGCCAAGAGGAAAGCCATGAAGCTGAAAGCTACGGGGGCGGGTCAGCATCAGACTATGCAACCTGTAGTTGCAAAGATTTAGTAAGTACCAAGGCAAGTCCAAACGCACAGTCTGCTTGTTGACCATTGACCACGAGGTCAACTGGGGGCAGTTGGTGATCAAACACCGGCAGTTTGCACACCAAATGTCATGGGGAACTTTTACTTTTTTTTACTTTAAGTGAGGGAAGGTCCTGATTGTGCCTATAAAGTGCACGCATCATGCAGGAATAGCTCCAACCCATGCACATGATGCTGACCAAACATGCCACTAGTATCCAGTAGGGGAAGTGAGTTTCATTGGGAATCTGCCTTGTACCAAGTGTCACTGAGCAATATCTGCTCCTGTCACACCCGGAGCTCCGTAGCAACCGGCTGCGTCCTTCGTCGGACCCAATAGGACTCAGCTCGATCTAATCACATCTGACCTGGCGGACGCCAGTGGCACGCTCAAATGCTCGGGAACCCACTGCTCCTCCTCGTATACATATATTACTACACCCCTCTCCCCTTTAATCTAGCTAACAACAAACAGGCCGCATGTTGGGCCACATGGCTCAAATTGTGATTCCGAGTGCACCTAGTCCACCCACAAACCCCCGTTTCTTGTGGTTTCCACCCGCTTCAAATAGTAGGCACTCAGGTGCTCAGCACACCCTTGTTGGAGCAAGCTGACGAGCATCCCAAATATCCGAATTGCCAATCTCTTTAGTACTTTAGCAGATTTCTAGGACCCCAATCCCTCAAGCACGTGTGGCCACAGCTAGAAGGCTGATACACAGGGGGCATTGTAGTTTAGGTCTAGACACGAGCCCCCGCAGCGTGGGCGGGGGGGGGGGTCCGGAGGGGGGGGGTCAAAAAATTTTTCCCATTTTGGGGGCATTTTTTGAGTTCCCCGTTTCATTCTGAACATTTTGAACATACACAAGTGGGGTGAATTTTGTTTTTACCACTCACAACAAATGCAAAATAGTACCGTATTCCAGCATAGGTACACCCCAAGCAGCAAAGGCATCCCGGAGAGCAAAAGACGAGTGGCAACATCAAACAACTGCAACTGGGTCCATGCTTTCGAATGTAGCGTCTTCATTCCATCCTTACAAACACATCCAAACATATATATGTCCATATATGCATGAACAATTTAATTGGGCCGGCTGATACAGGGGCCCACAACCCATGCACAAGTGCACTTGGGGTTAGGATGGCCACAAACCTGACAATGGGTTCGCTTATGCTTTGCCATTGCCTGCACCCCTACGTGAACATCCTTAGCCCACACTTTGACTTTCTCACTGGGTGGCCTTGGAGCGGGTTTAGGACGGGGCGGAGCTTCTTCATAGGCAGCAAAGCGCCTTCAAGGCTGCTCCACATCGGAGTCATCACTCCATTCACGCGATTCCCGGACTGTGTTCCCCTCCTTCCCCTTCCCCTTTGCAAGTGTTGTGGTGAGAGTCCCTAACCCCAACTCAAGGGGCCATGCAACAAAGCGTGGATTGCGAGTCCCTAACCCCAACTCGAGGGGCCACGCAACAAAGCGCGGATTGCGAGTCCCTAACCCCAACTCGAGGGGCCACGCAACAAAGCGCGGATTGCGAGTCCCTAACCCCAACTCAAGGGGCCACACAACAAAGCGTGGATTGAGAGTCCCTAACCCAGCGGAGGAAGCATACACTAAAAAGGGGGGGCGCCGTTGGCGCCATGCCCCCCAGCCCACTAGAAATGACCCATGTGAGCCAAGTGCAAATTTCCGGGTTGGCAGTTCTAAATAATATGGACCGGGGGGGTCCGAAGGGGGGGGGGGGGGGTCGGGCCTCACAGGTCAGCGGCCCCCATGGGCTGATATTTATTGCAACCGCTGACAAACTGCTGCATGTGCAACAACACCCAAATGATCTCATGCAACTCCAACTCACCACCCTACAAAGTGTTATGCACAAAAACCCTCCATTGCCATTATTGTGCAAAGGCGTGTAAGCGGAGAGGATATGGCCACATAACCGCTGCAGTTTTGGGGGCTCCATTAACCGATTGCTTAGTGCCCCCCCGGGGGGGGGGGATTTGGGATCCTGGGGAGCCCTAGCCAACCCACACACACTCTCTCTCTGCGGGGGGGGGGGGGGGGCTTGAGATGTGACCCCTTCCCCCAGCCCAAAAAAGACATTTACCTTTACATCCCAGAATCTTGGTTGGCTGTAGTTGCCAGACCGCCCGGGACTCTTGGTGGTCCCCTATACCCCACTTTCTCATGCTCTTCCTAGCACAAGGGTTGCAGCTGATCCTTGCGCCACACTTGCGGATCTTCGTTGACATGGGCGGATGACAACAAATGAAAGGGTAGTATTGTGTCCAACCTTGTCCCAAACCCCTGTTTGAGCCACTGCACCACGCAAAAGGATGTGCGGGGGGAGGGGGGTGTCGGCACAAGGCCTTGGTGTTGGTGTGCAGGGGGGGGGGGGGGGCAAAACTGCCCAAAACAGACTTGGCCCACCCATCCACTCTTGACCACCCCACCCACGTATTTTCCTCACAGAGCAATGGTCTCCATAAGTGTGGAGAAGCAATATGGCTAGAGGTAGAGCACATGAACCACCAAAACCTACCTGGTTGCGGCCGTGCACACAAACATTCTTTAGAAAGAACCTCGTGGGACAAAAACAATGGGATCAGGGAGATTATGCACATGAAAAAGGTGCATGGCACGCGCACAGTGCATCCCACTCCCCCCAGTGCTTTATGGCTACAGGATAGTGTGAACAATCCTCTGCCACACGGCAGAGTGCATCAGAGTGGCACAGCAAATGAGAGGTACAGTAGTAGTTGCACTGGCCACAAAAAAAAACGTGTTATGTGGCTTTTCGGGTGCCATGGCGGCTATCACCTTGGCCTTCTCCCAACACCGCACACAGGGAAGAGTGAAATGCACCATATCAGCAACCTTTGTGTAGCCCCGGGGTGAAGGACAGCAGTAGCTGGGGGTATCAAAATGAGAAATTGAGACCCACACTCCAATCTCTCCACAGAATGGCTCGTACCAGCGGGTGTCACTAGCAGAGCAGGACAATTACAAAGACACAATGGGCGATGGGGAAATGGATCAATGGTCAGATGCCAAGCATGCACGAGTTTCCTCCGGGTTAAAACCTGTGTTGAAAAACCAAAAGACAACTGTCATGGCGTTGCCAGATCATCAGCAGTGCCATGCACGTCCCTTGTGATTGAAACAGAGGTTGTGGAATCCAATGCACATCTCATAATTGGGGGCAGGGTCAAACATGAAGGTTACAATAAATATATAAAAAAACAAAACAATTCTTAACATGGGCCCAGATTTTCTCCTGCGCTTCTGGCGCAAAAGAAATGCAGTGTACATCGCCAGATTTATTGGTGTGATGGGCGAAAGAACCCCCATCTGATTGGCCACAAGAATAGGAGAGTGGGCCTTACAAAGGCTTTTTAATCATCATGATTGGTCAAAACGTCAATAAAATACAGTTCCAAAGTTAGACTTTTTTGTCCTTTGTGCCTGAGGTTGCCCATGCAGTCTAAATGCGGGCACTGATTCGAGGGCTTTCAAGCAACGCACAACTGGGTCTACACAGGGCTAGAGGGTGCAAAACATACCTTTTTCCTACCATTGCCCAACTGTCACAACATTACCAACCCATCCCACATGGGGGGTACCAGCAGCCCAAAGCTGCTCTGTGGGCCTTCCATGGTCATGGCCCGCGTGTTTAATCCCACCAGTGACAGTCTCTTAAGGACAGCCATTTGTGCCGGTGACCGCCAACCACCAGCGTTGACCGCCGACTGCCAGCAGTCAACCACCAATCGCTGGTGGTCGATGACAAATTTTTCCCTCAAGCACCAACTGCGGGTGAAGGTTCATCTGTATTCTCTATACAGTGGCACAGTCCGTACTACTGGGTATGAAACTGTGGTCTGTAGTGCCTGGTTGCTTTCTCTATTTTGGTGTGCGCATTCGTTAGATCAAGTGTACATCAACAAGATTGATTTTGTTGCGTTAAGGGCAAGCTCCAAGGTCACTGTTTGCACCATTCTTCCTGAGCCAAAACTCTTTGTTCACAGACTCCTCTGGCTTGCAACCGCGCCATGGCAGGCAGGACGAGGGGCTGCAAAACACGTCCTGCATCGTACCATCACAACATCCCCAATCTCAACCTCCGGGGGGTGCCTCGCAAGGCGCCTAAAACACACATCTGACGCTTGTCTTGACGAAAACGGCCAAAAAGTGCAGCAGCGCTCATCTCACATCGCTTAAACACCCGAGTTTTTTGTGTCTAAAGGTCAAAAAATCAGAAAAAAATGTTGTGCTTTTGTGGTCAAAATTCGCGATTTCAAGGTCAAAAAATGGTGCATGGGGCAGGTTTTGGATCAACCCCCAAAACCCTCCTCGGACCCTCCCTCAGGTCATACACCGCAATCGGGCTCACCAGGGAGTTTCTGGCCCAAAACGTGTTTCCCTATTACAAAGGTGTCAGGTAAGTAGGGGGAAAAAAGGTCCTGGACCCCCCCCAAACGGCCTATCCGAAACAATATATCCCCAAAATGCCGGAGGTGCTTGCTCGTCGGGTTGATCTCACAATATCTGGCAACGTGGTGTGGCTTTCTGCTTAGGGCCGTTCTACACAGCCATTCAAGTGCACACTGCGCACACATGAGGGTCACGCATGCAAGCGCGCGTGCACACAGGCATGCACACGCGCGCATGCGCGACGCCGCGTTCTGGTGTGTTGCCTGAAGGGGTTGTGATAACCACCGCAACTCCTGCAGTTCCTCCCAAAGGTATGTTTTCCGATACAAAGGTCTACTATAATATGCTCTTCAGCAAGAGCTCCTCTACACTGCGCCTACAGGAGTGTCTCCTCCATGCATTGTCCTGCAGCAACGCCTCCCCGACCATGCGGTGTGCCTTATGTCTACCATGTGCCCCCCGCAACAACGTGTCCTCCAGTCAGGTCTCCTTTACAACGTGTCCTGCAGCATTGTCTCCAGTGCCCCGGTGTCTTGCGCGTCCCGTGGGGCACTGTCCGCAGAGCCAAACAGTGCAGCAAACCGCGCCGTGTAATGCTGACATTTGTCGCTTTCGCAGAAATCTTTGAGGCCACGGCATTCCGAGTTGAACTTCTGGAGGAGCTGGTACACGCTGTAAAAGAGCTCGTTGTCCTGGGACCAACGAATGTTGGCAGAGAGATGAATGAAAGAGCGTACCCATGGGCCACAGGCACAGGCCAATACAGGGGAGGAATAGGCACAGGCACAGGCCAATACAGGGGACGACTGATGGATTTGTACATTCAAGAGCAACTTGGCCAACCAATCTTCGATCAGCTGTCACCTACCACCCACCGGCCAATAATCATCATGCAAGCAAAACACTGCGTTTTATTGCCACTTCGCACCAGGACATGGTCCCTGCCTCAGGTATTGGACACGGCGTTGCTTAGAGGGGGGGGGGGATAATACGTGCAGACCTACGTATGGGAATGTGGATGCAAGAAAACATATGCTTTGGGTCTGGACTAAGGCAGAAGGCGCATTCACTGTAAGGGCTTCAGCTTGGTAGACGGCTGGCACCCAGCGTCTGGCGTCTCACAACGTTTTTCCAGGTTGCAGGGATCACGGATGCTTCGATAGGATCACATATATAACATGTGCTGAAGGAGGATTTTGGCAACTTGGTTCTGTGGGCCTTCATGATGGGCTTCTGGCGCCATTGCACACTGTTGTGTACTGAGAAAAAACACACTGTCGTCTCTGTATCCCATGGGGCAGCAATACCCGAGACACATCGGCGCAGGCTGGCCAAGGGGCAAATGTATGACAGCAACAGGTATTTGCCACTTTGCAGTCACAGGGCGTACTATGCGATGCACACCCAGCGCTTGCAGGGTGTGCGCTGTCCCCAGAGTGTGGTCAATGCATTTCCTCTTCCATGGGAATCAAAACAAAGATACCGCCAGCCAAGACCGCACAATTTGGACAATGCAGCGGGTGGGTTGGGTTAAAAAAAAAAAAGTGCACACACTTCGAGCGCCGTACCACTGCGCAAGGCTATTGGCTTGGAGTCGCCTGGGGCAGAGATGGATGGGCAGGATATCAAAAATCACTGACATCAAACTCTTTGCTGTGTTAAAGCCATCCCCCAATCTAAGGGCTTAGTTTCACACAGTGTTGCGTGCGTTGCTCAAGCCACGGGAAGAGGGGCGCATACAGCACAGTGAATAATTTGTTTGCCTGCTGCAGGACCGAAATAGAGGAAAGCACATCCTGTATTTATGGTAATTCATTCCACAATTCATTTTCGTCCTGTTTGTGTGTTTCATGCACAGCTTGTTGCTGATAAGGGTCTGTGTGAGGCGGAAGCTGGTACATTCAAAGTGAAAGAAAAGAAGCCCATCATGTTCTTGTTCTGCCATTGCGTTGGGAGTGCCAAGGAGTCTGATTTGGTGTTTGGTGTATGTAAAAGCAGCTCAGATAATCTAAAGGGTGAAACCATTTTGGATTTTACATCAAATTTGAGAATGGGAATGAAACTGTGGGAATACCTACAAGAACAGCCAGAGCTTGGGTACCAGGAACACAACACCAACAGCAATACTCTGGTGACTCTTATCACAAACCTCAACCAATCGCAACTGCCACCTGGATTCATTTCTTGGCTGCTGAAAATACACTCCACTGTGACTGGAAATGGAATGTGAACGATCACAGCCTTGGAAACAATGCCCGGGCATTTGGTGAGACCTAGTATGCACGTAGCAAAACCCAGTAAAATGTAGCAAAACCTAGTAAAATGTAGCAAAACCTAGAAAAAAAAATTTTTACTAGGTAAAAAAAGCAAGAATTTTAAAAAATTTTCCCTTACTAGGTTACTAGGTAGTGACATATTTGGGCTTGAATTTGAACAAAAAACACCAAGTTTATGGGGGGGGGGGTCAACGGTAGGTGGTATTTATGTTTAAGGGCATGGTGCCGCCTGGTCTATTCCAGGCCACTTGTGTAAGTGGCGCCCCACCCGGGCCAAACCGTGTATTGCAAGGTCAGCAAAAATAAAATGAGGCTCAAGAAAAGAAGGAGCTTTTATATCATAAATATATATATACATATATGAGGTGCACACACGTGTGCTTTATATGAAGTTGCAAAACACGCGCTTGTAGATGAGGTCCGACTTCTTGTCTTTGTAGGTGGGTTGTGCAGAGGGAGGGTTGTGCCTGCACATGTTGCGAAGCACGCCCGTGGTCTTTGTATCCAACTCTTTGATTAGATTTTTGTCATACTCCAATTTCCCAGAGGCATCTTTGGGGTAATGCTCTGGAACAAAAAATTCTTCACCACGGATCACCACCTTTGGACGGACCTCATCTACGGAAGGCGGCTTGTCAACCACAAGCCGGTCACCCAAGGCGAATGCCAACACAATGCATGCCAGTGTGGCAGTAAACTCCACTCTCCATTTGCGCAATGCCACACATATCTCCGTGGAACAGAAACCGGAAGCATGCAGGGCACACTGATAAACTCCACATTCAGGGCACGTGATGTGGGCTGTGTCGTCGCAAAAAAAGCACGACGAACGGCTGGGTGAACAATAGGGCGTAGCATACATCCGTGCCAAGGCCCAACTGGGTGTGGTCTCAATAGGGGGGGCATGCGGAGAACTGCGATAGTGCAAAGCTGCCTGTGCAATCTCACGCAACAACCACAATCTGTCTTGTGGAAGTTGGATGCTACCGTTGACAATACGCCTAGAGAAAAGGCAATGTAGCATCAGAAGGCAGGCAGGATGGCAGCTCACAAAGTCGTCCTGATGTAGGAAGGTGGAGTAGAGGGGGGCTATAGCAAAAGCTACACCGCCGAAGTCACCCAAAAACTTGACCCACCTCTTCTGCGCCCTTGCCTTAATGCCTTCTTGTTCGGCAATGAGGTTCACTATTGCCAACTCCTCGGTGTTTGCACCCGCTATGTACGGCTTGTAACACAGCGGATCGAACACAAGGCACAAGAAAGTACGTGTTGGGGAAACCAACAACAAGCGCAGCACCCAATGTGAATTGCGCTTATTATAAATCTGCGCCACGAGCAAGGGGGGCGCATAGATCATATCAATGGACGCCGCGTTCAAAGTACGCAGCGCCCATGACTCAGCCAACACCTCCCTACGACCCAACGGTAAAGCTGACACATTCCACAATGAGTCACGCACAGCCCACGCCACACCCATAACATCCCAGTCCGCACTCAAAGCTGTCCGAGCGAACCACCAGTAATACACAACAATCTCGGCGGTATCTGTGACGTAAGATTCTGAGTAAACATCCCTCAAATGGCGTGCCTCCAGCTTATATTGTTGAGACCCAGAACTTGGAATGATCACGTCAAGTGGTCGTTCCCATTCGTCATGGAGCAATGACTCAACATGCTGCAATTGGGCAGTAGGGCCGCCTGGGCCATTAGTCAGGGCATGGCACACTGCGGCCAAGACGTCATCTCCACAAACAGGCCTCGTAATAACCATTCCCGTCTGTGACGGCGGGGTGGTATTAGAGCATGGGGGTGGGGGGACAGTCTCCGTCCCAGCATTGGGATGGTCGGCCAATCCCTCCATGGCTAGAGGCGGGCTGGTAGGAGACGCATTTGCGGGGGTAATTGCGGGGAGGCTGCTGTCACCATCCGGGTGTGTGGAGGGGGGCGTCAAAGCACAAGGGGAGGAGGGGGTAGTTTCAGCATGGGATTGCGTGGGATGCAAGATCTTCCCAACCTCAACCTCCTCCTCCCACTTTTGCAAGACCCAGCGCGACTCATCTCTATCTTTAAACTTGCGAGCAACGCACTCCTCACCTTCCAAACACCACATGCACCCCTCGCAATAGACGCACCATAAGAAAACTTTCCGATGGCACTGCCCACAAGTGAAGGGAGGGCGGTATAGGTGCATGGAATGCCACCGCTTGCTTCCACGGTCCAGTTCCCGCTTCACAAGTGGTGCAAGGGCCAGGGATTCACCGTCACAGCTACCATCCGATGAGGAGTTAGAATCTGAATCAGAATTGGAGTCTGACAATTCTTGGCTCCTCTTGGCGGCTTTCTTTTTTTTTAAGCCTCCTTGTGACTTCAGAGCACGCACATGAGGCGCCTCAACGCGGGTTACAACGTGGGCGGGTGATGCTGATGTCGCGGCATACTTTTTTTTCATTTTGCAACTTATATGCAATCTCGCTGGGAGACTGCCGATATTCAAAATATTGCTGCTCGATAAAGGCGCGGCCAGCCTCTTCCAACCAGGCGCCTCGCCTTAGGCCCATTGTGCGACGGGCACAATCATTGCTGTGCGGTGTAGTAACTTCAACAAACCACATCCCAGCTGAGGCGGCATCTCTCCGCACTTTCGCGACAGCAGCACAGCCTTGCCAAGATCCCTTACCGGTAGGACGGCTGAAACAACACATCACATCACAATCGTTGCTCTGTGTGTACCTGTACTTGGACCCATTCACACGAAATGCATGCAACGCATCCTGTTTTTTTTTCATGCGCCTGCACTTCATCCGATGAATATCCTTTGTCCTCTGTCCCATCCTCCGCGTCATCATCAGAGTCCTCAGCTTGTGGAGCCGACAACTCTGTTGATTGCTCTTTGGCGGTCTTTGGGCGTCCGCCAATGAACACCCAAAGTGGCGACCTCAGCCCTGCCGTATCGGCTTCCCCACCGCTGCAGAGCGGGGGGCAAAATCAGAAGTGGCCCACAAGTGGGCAAATTGGCTACCTCACCCCTGCCGTATCGGGGATCCCCACCGCTTCAGAGCGGGGGGCAAAATCAGAAGTGGCCCACAAGTGGGCAAATTGGCTACCTCACCCCTGCCGTATCGGGGATCCCCACCGCTTCAGAGCGGGGGGCAAAATCAGAAGTGGCCCACAAGTGGGCAAATTGGCTACCTCACCCCTGCCGTATCGGGGATCCCCACCGCTGCAGAGCGGGGGGCAAAATCAGAAGTGGCCCACAAGTGGGCAAACTAGCTACCTCACCCCTGCCGTATCGGGGAGCCCCACCGCTTCAGAGCGGGGGGCAAAATCAGAAGTGGCCCACAAGTGGGCAAAGTGGCTACCTCACCCCTGCCGTATCGGGTATCCCCACCGCTGCAGAGCGGGGGGCAAAATCAGAAGTGGCCCACAAGTGGGCAAATTGGCTACCTCACCCCTGCCGTATCGGGGATCCCCACCGCTGCAGAGCGGGGGGCAAAATCAGAAGTGGCCCACAAGTGGGCAAATTGGCTACCTCACCCCTGCCGTATCGGAGATCCCCACCGCTTCAAAGCGGGGGGCAAAATCAGAAGTGGCCCACAAGTGGGGAAATTGGCTACCTCACCCCTGCCGTATCGGGGAGCCCCACCGCTGCAGAGCGGGGGGCAAAATCAGAAGTGGCCCACAAGTGGGCAAATTGGCTACCTCACCCCTGCCGTATCGGGGATCCCCACCAGTGCAGAGCGGGGGGCAAAATCAGAAGGGGCCCACAAGTGGGCAAAGTGGCTACCTCACCCCTGCCGTATCGGGGAGCCCCACCGCTGCAGAGCGGGGGGCAAAATCAGAAGTGGCCCACAAGTGGGCAAACTAGCTACCTCACCCCTGCCGTATCGGGGAGCCCCACCGCTGCAGAGCAGGGGGCAAAATCAGAAGTGGCCCACAAGTGGGCAAATTGGCTACCTCACCCCTGCCGTATCGGGGAGCCCCACCGCTTTAGAGCGGGGGGCAAAAGCAGAAGTGGCCCACAAGTGGGCAAACTGGCTACCTCACCCCTGCCGTATCGGGGATCCCCACCGCTTCAGAGCGGGGGGCAAAATCAGAAGTGGCCCACAAGTGGGCAAATTGGCTACCTCACCCCTGCCGTAACGGGGAGCCCCACCGCTGCAGAGCGGGGGGCAAAATCAGAAGGGGCCCACAAGTGGGCAAAGTGGCTACCTCACCCCTGCCGTATCGGGGAGCCGCACCGCTGCAGAGCGGGGGGCAAAATCAGAAGTGGCCCACAAGTGGGCAAACTAGCTACCTCACCCCTGCCGTATCGGGGAGCCCCACCACTGCAGAGCGGGGGGCAAAATCAGAAGTGGCCCACAAGTGGGCAAATTGGCTACCTCACCCCTGCCGTATCGGGGAGCCCCACCGCTTTAGAGCGGGGGGCAAAATCAGAAGTGGCCCACAAGTGGGCAAACTGGCTACCTCACCCCTGCCGTATCGGGGAGCCCCACCGCTTCAAAGCGGGGCCCAAAATCAGAATGGGCCCACAAGTGGGCAAATTGGCTACCTCACCCCTGCCGTATCGGGGAGCCCCACCGCCGCCGAGCGGGGGGCAAAATCAGAAGTGGCCCACAAGTGGGCAAATTGTCTACCTCACCCCTGCCGTATCGGGGATCCCCACCGCTGCAGAGCGGGGGGCAAAATCAGAAGGGGCCCACAAGTGGGCAAACTGGCTACCTCACCCCTGCCGTGTCGGGGAGCCGCACCGCTGCAGAGCGGGGGGCAAAATCAGAAGTGGCCCACAAGTGGGCAAACTAGCTACCTCACCCCTGCCGTATCGGGGAGCCCCACCGCTGCAGAGCGGGGGGCAAAATCAGAAGTGGCCCACAAGTGGGCAAATTGGCTACCTCACCCCTGCCGTATCGGGGAGCCCCACCGCTTTAGAGCGGGGGGCAAAATCAGAAGTGGCCCACAAGTGGGCAAACTGGCTACCTCACCCCTGCCGTATCAAGGATCCCCACCGCTTCAAAGCGGGGGGCAAAATCAGAATGGGCCCACAAGTGGGCAAATTGGCTACCTCACCCCTGCCGTATCGGGGAGCCCCACCGCCGCCGAGCGGGGGGCAAAATCAGAAGAGGCCCACAAGTGGGCAAATTGGCTACCTCACCCCTGCCGTATCGGGGATCCCCACCGCTGCAGAGCGGGGGGCAAAATCAGAAGGGGCCCACAAGTGGGCAAACTGGCTACCTCACCCCTGCCGTATCGGGGAGCCCCACCGCTTCAGAGCGGGGGGCAAAATCAGAAGTGGCCCACAAGTGGGCAAATTGGCTACCTCACCCCTGCCGTATCGGGGAGCCCCACCGCTTCAGAGCGGGGGGCAAAATCAGAAGTGGCCCACAAGTGGGCAAGCTGGCTACCTCACCCCTGCCGTATCGGGGATCCCCACCGCTGCAGAGCGGGGCCCAAAATCAGAAGTGGCCCACAAGTGGGCAAATTGGCTACCTCACCCCTGCCGTATCGGGGATCCCCACCGCATCAGAGCGGGGGGCAAAATCAGAAGTGGCCCACAAGTGGGCAAATTGGCTACCTCACCCCTGCCGTAACGGGGAGCCCCACCGCAGCAGAGCGGGGGGCAAAATCAGAAGTGGCCCACAAGTGGGCAAACTAGCTACCTCACCCCTGCCGTATCGGGGATCCCCACCGCTGCAGAGCGGGGGGCAAAATCAGAAGTGGCCCACAAGTGGGCAAACTGGCTACCTCACCCCTGCCGTATGGGGGATCCCCACCGCTTCAGAGCGGGGGGCAAAATCAGAAGTGGCCCACAAGTGGGGAAATTGGCTACCTCACCCCTGCCGTATCGGGGAGCCCCACCGCTGCAGAGCGGGGGGCAAAATCAGAAGTGGCCCACAAGTGGGCAAATTGGCTACCTCACCCCTGCCGTATCGGGGATCCCCACCAGTGCAGAGCGGGGGGCAAAATCAGAAGGGGCCCACAAGTGGGCAAAGTGGCTACCTCACCCCTGCCGTATCGGGGAGCCCCACCGCTGCAGAGCGGGGGGCAAAATCAGAGGTGGCCCACAAGTGGGCAAACTAGCTACCTCACCCCTGCCGTATCGGGGAGCCCCACCGCTGCAGAGCGGGGGGCAAAATCAGAATTGGCCCACAAGTGGGCAAATTGGCTACCTCACCCCTGCCGTATCGGGGAGCCCCACCGCTTCAAAGCGGGGGGCAAAATCAGAATGGGCCCACAAGTGGGCAAATTGGCTACCTCACCCCTGCCGTATCGGGGAGCCCCACCGCTGCAGAGCGGGGGGCAAAATCAGAAGTGGCCCACAAGTGGGCAAAGTGGCTACCTCACCCCTGCCATATCGGGGATCCCCACCGCTTCAGAGCGGGGGGCAAAATCAGAAGGGGCCCACAAGTGGGCAAACTGGCTACCTCACCCCTGCCGTATCGGGGAGCCCCACCGCTTCAGAGCGGGGGGCAAAATCAGAAGTGGCCCACAAGTGGGCAAATTGGCTACCTCACCCTTGCCGTATCGGGGAGCCCCACCGCTGCAGAGCGGGGCCCAAAATCAGAAGTGGCCCACAAGTGGGCAAATTGGCTACCTCACCCCTGCCGTATCGGGTATCCCCACCGCTGCAGAGCGGGGGGCAAAATCAGAAGTGGCCCACAAGTGGGCAAGCTGGCTACCTCACCCCTGCCGTATCGGGGATCCCCACCGCTGCAGAGCGGGGCCCAAAATCACAGATGGCCCACAAGTGGGCAAATTGGCTACCTCACCCCTGCCGTATCGGGGATCCCCACCGCATCAGAGCGGGGGGCAAAATCAGAAGTGGCCCACAAGTGGGCAAATTGGCTACCTCACCCCTGCCGTAACGGGGAGCCCCACCGCACCAGAGCGGGGGGCAAAATCAGAAGTGGCCCACAAGTGGGCAAACTAGCTACCTCACCCCTGCCGTATCGGGGATCCCCACCGCTGCAGAGCGGGGGGCAAAATCAGAAGTGGCCCACAAGTGGGCAAACTGGCTACCTCACCCCTGCCGTATCGGGGATCCCCACCGCTGCAGAGCGGGGGGCAAAATCAGAAGTGGCCCACAAGTGGGCAAATTGGCTACCTCACCCCTGCCGTATCGGGGAGCCCCAACGCTGCAGAGCGGGGGGCAAAATCAGAAGTGGCCCACAAGTGGGCAAATTGGCTACCTCACCCCTGCCGTATCGGGGAGCCCCACCGCTGCAGAGCGGGGGGCAAAATCAGAAGTGGCCCACAAGTGGGCAAATTGTCTACCTCACCCCTGCCGTATCGGGGAGCCCCACCGGTGCAGAGCGGGGGGCAAAATCAGAAGGGGCCCACAAGTGGGCAAATTGGCTACCTCACCCCTGCCGTATCGGGGATCCCCACCGCTGCAGAGCGGGGGGCAAAATCAGAAGTGGCCCACAAGTGGGCAAACTAGCTACCTCACCCCTGCCGTATCGGGGAGCCCCACCGCTGCAGAGCGGGGGGCAAAATCAGAAGTGGCCCACAAGTGGGCAAAGTGGCTACCTCACCCCTGCCGTATCGGGGAGCCCCACCGCTTTAGAGCGGGGGGCAAAATCAGAAGTGGCCCACAAGTGGGCAAACTAGCTACCTCACCCCTGCCGTATCGGGGATCCCCACCGCTTCAAAGCGGGGGGCAAAATCAGAAGTGGCCCACAAGTGGGCAAATTGGCTACCTCACCCCTACCGTATCGGGGAGCCCCACCGCTGCAGAGCGGGGGGCAAAATCAGAAGAGGCCCACAAGTGGGCAAATTGGCTACCTCACCCCTGCCGTATCGGGGATCCCCACCGCTTCAAAGCGGGGGGCAAAATCAGAAGTGGCCCACAAGTGGGCAAATTGGCTACCTCACCCCTGCCGTATCGGGGAGCCCCACCGCTGCAGAGCGGGGGGCAAAATCAGAAGAGGCCCACAAGTGGGCAAATTGGCTACCTCACCCCTGCCGTATCGGGGAGCGCCACCGGTGCAGAGCGGGGGGCAAAATCAGAAGTGGCCCACAAGTGGGCAAACTAGCTACCTCACCCCTGCCGTATCGGGGAGCCCAACCGCTTCAGAGCGGGGGGCAAAATCGAAAGTGGCCCACAAGTGGGCAAACTGGCTACCTCACCCCTGCCGTATCGGGGATCCCCACCGCTTTAGAGCGGGGGGCAAAATCAGAAGTGGCCCACAAGTGGGCAAATTGGCTACCTCACCCCTGCCGTATCGGGGATCCCCACCGCTTCAAGGCGGGGGGCAAAATCAGAAGTGGCCCACAAGTGGGCAAATTGGCTACCTCACCCCTACCGTATCGGGGAGCCCCACCGCTGCAGAGCGGGGGGCAAAATCAGAAGAGGCCCACAAGTGGGCAAATTGGCTACCTCACCCCTGCCGTATCGGGGATCCCCACCGCTTCAAAGCGGGGGGCAAAATCAGAAGTGGCCCACAAGTGGGCAAATTGGCTACCTCACCCCTGCCGTATCGGGGAGCCCCACCGCTGCAGAGCGGGGGGCAAAATCAGAAGTGGCCCACAAGTGGGCAAACTGGCTACCTCACCCCTGCCGTATCGGGGATCCCCACCGCTTTAGAGCGGGGGGAAAATCAGAAGGGGCCCACAAGTGGGCAAAGTGGCTACCTCACCCCTGCCGTATCGGGGGGGCCCCACCGCTTCAAGGCGGGGGGCAAAATCAGAAGGGGCCCACAAGTGGGCAAAGTGGCTACCTCACCCCTGCCGTATCGGGGAGCCCCACCGCTTCAAGGCGGGGGGCAAAATCAGAAGTGGCCCACAAGTGGGCAAATTGGCTACCTCACCCCTGCCGTATCGGGGATCCCCACCGCTGCAGAGCGGGGGGCAAAATCAGAAGTGGCCCACAAGTGGGCAAATTGGCTACCTCACCCCTGCCGTATCGGGGAGCCCCACCGCTGCAGAGCGGGGGGCAAAATCAGAAGTGGCCCACAAGTGGGCAAACTGGCTACCTCACCCCTGCCGTATCGGGGATCCCCACCGCTTTAGAGCGGGGGGGAAATCAGAAGGGGCCCACAAATGGGCAAAGTGGCTACCTCACCCCTGCCGTATCGGGGGGGCCCCACCGCTTCAAGGCGGGGGGCAAAATCAGAAGGGGCCCACAAGTGGGCAAAGTGGCTACCTCACCCCTGCCGTATCGGGGAGCCCCACCGCTTCAAGGCGGGGGGCAAAATCAGAAGTGGCCCACAAGTGGGCAAATTGGCTACCTCACCCCTGCCGTATCGGGGATCCCCACCGCTGCAGAGCGGGGGGCAAAATCAGAAGTGGCCCACAAGTGGGCAAACTAGCTACCTCACCCCTGCCGTATCGGGGAGCCCCACCGCTGCAGAGCGGGGGGAAAAAGCAGAAGTCGCCCACAAGTGGGCAAATTGGCTACCTCACCCCTGCCGTATCGGGGATCCCCACCGCTGCAGAGAAGGGGGCAAAATCACAAGGGGCCCACAAGTGGGCACATTGGCTACCTCACCCCTGCCGTATCGGGGAGCCCCACCGCTTAAAGGCGGGGGGCAAAATCAGAAGTGGCCCACAAGTGGGCAAATTGGCTACCTCACCCCTGCCGTATCGGGGATCCCCACCGCTTGAAAGCGGGGGGCAAAATCAGAAGTGGCCCACAAGTGGGCAAATTGGCTACCTCACCCCTGCCGTATCGGGGAGCCCCACCGCTGCAGAGCGGGGGGCAAAATCAGAAGTGGCCCACAAGTGGGCAAATTGGCTACCTCACCCCTACCGTATCGGGGAGGCCCACCGCTTTAGAGCAAGGGGCAAAATCAGAAGAGGCCCACAAGTGGGCAAATTGGCTACCTCACCCCTGCCGTATCGGGGATCCCCACCGCTGCAGAGCGGGGGGCAAAATCAGAAGGGGCCCACAAGTGGGCAAACTGGCTACCTCACCCCTGCCGTATCGGGGAGCCCCACCGCTTCAAGGCGGGGGGCAAAATCAGAAGTGGCCCACAAGTGGGCAAATTGGCTTCCTCACCCCTGCCGTATCGGGAATCCCCACCGCTTCAAAGCGGGGGGCAAAATCAGAAGTGGCCCACAAGTGGGCAAATTGGCTACCTCACCCCTGCCGTATCGGGGAGCCCCACCGCTGCAGAGCGGGGGGCAAAATCAGAAGTGGCCCACAAGTGGGCAAAGTGGCTACCTCACCCCTGCCGTATCGGGGAGCCCCACCGCTGCAGAGCGGGGGGCAAAATCAGAAGTGGCCCACAAGTGGGCAAAGTGGCTACCTCACCCCTGCCGTATCGGGGAGCCCCACCGCTTTAGAGCGGGGGGCAAAATCAGAAGTGGCCCACAAGTGGGCAAACTAGCTACCTCACCCCTGCCGTATCGGGGATCCCCACCGCTTCAAAGCGGGGGGCAAAATCAGAAGTGGCCCACAAGTGGGCAAATTGGCTACCTCACCCCTGCCGTATCGGGGAGCCCCACCGCTGCAGAGCGGGGGGCAAAATCAGAAGAGGCCCACAAGTGGGCAAATTGGCTACCTCACCCCTGCCGTATCGGGTATCCCCACCGCTGCAGAGCGGGGGGCAAAATCAGAAGTGGCCCACAAGTGGGCAAACTAGCTACCTCACCCCTGCCGTATCGGGGAGCCCCACCGCTTCAAAGCGGGGGGCAAAATCGAAAGTGGCCCACAAGTGGGCAAACTGGCTAGCTCACCCCTGCCGTATCGGGGATCCCCACCGCTTTAGAGCGGGGGGCAAAATCAGAAGTGGCCCGCAAGTGGGCAAATTGGCTACCTCACCCCTGCCGTATCGGGGATCCCCACCGCTTCAAGGCGGGGGGCAAAATCAGAAGTGGCCCACAAGTGGGAAAATTGGCTACCTCACCCCTACCGTATCGGGGAGCCCCACCGCTGCAGAGCGGGGGGCAAAATCAGAAGAGGCCCACAAGTGGGCAAATTGGCTACCTCACCCCTGCCGTATCGGGGATCCCCACCGCTTCAAAGCGGGGGGCAAAATCAGAAGTGGCCCACAAGTGGGCAAATTGGCTACCTCACCCCTGCCGTATCGGGGAGCCCCACCGCTGCAGAGCGGGGGGCAAAATCAGAAGTGGCCCACAAGTGGGCAAACTAGCTACCTCACCCCTGCCGTATCGGGGAGCCCCACCGCTTCAGAGCGGGGGGCAAAATCAGAAGTGGCCCACAAGTGGGCAAACTGGCTACCTCACCCCTGCCGTATCGGGGATCCCCACCGCTTTAGAGCGGGGGGCAAAATCAGAAGGGGCCCACAAGTGGGCAAAGTGGCTACCTCACCCCTGCCGTATCGGGGGGGCCCCACCGCTTCAAGGCGGGGGGCAAAATCAGAAGGGGCCCACAAGTGGGCAAAGTGGCTACCTCACCCCTGCCGTATCGGGGAGCCCCACCGCTTCAAGGCGGGGGGCAAAATCAGAAGTGGCCCACAAGTGGGCAAATTGGCTACCTCACCCCTGCCGTATCGGGGATCCCCACCGCTTCAAAGCGGGGGGCAAAATCAGAAGTGGCCCACAAGTGGGCAAATTGGCTACCTCACCCCTGCCGTATCGGGGATCCCCACCGCTGCAGAGCGGGGGGCAAAATCAGAAGTGGCCCACAAGTGGGCAAACTAGCTACCTCACCCCTGCCGTATCGGGGAGCCCCACCGCTTCAGAGCGGGGGACAAAATCAGAAGTGGCCCACAAGTGGGCAAATTGGCTACCTCACCCCTGCCGTATCGGGGATCCCCACCGCTGCAGAGCAGGGGGCAAAATCAGAAGGGGCCCACAAGTGGGCAAAGTGGCTACCTCACCCCTGCCGTATCGGGGAGCCCCACCGCTTAAAGGCGGGGGGCAAAATCAGAAGTGGCCCACAAGTGGGCAAATTGGCTACCTCACCCCTGCCGTATCGGGGATCCCCACCGCTTCAAAGCGGGGGGCAAAATCAGAAGTGGCCCACAAGTGGGCAAATTGGCTACCTCACCCCTGCCGTATCGGGGAGCCCAACCGCTGCAGAGCGGGGGGCAAAATCAGAAGTGGCCCACAAGTGGGCAAATTGGCTACCTCACCCCTGCCGTATCGGGGATCCCCACCGCTTCAAAGCGGGGGGCAAAATCAGAAGTGGCCCACAAGTGGGCAAATTGGCTACCTCACCCCTGCCGTATCGGGGATCCCCACCGCTGCAGAGCAGGGGGCAAAATCAGAAGGGGCCCACAAGTGGGCAAACTGGCTACCTCACCCCTGCCGTATCGGGGAGCCCCACCGCTTAAAGGCGGGGGGCAAAATCAGAAGTGGCCCACAAGTGGGCAAATTGGCTACCTCACCCCTACCGTATCGGGGAGGCCCACCGCTTTAGAGCAAGGGGCAAAATCAGAAGTGGCCCACAAGTGGGCAAAGTGGCTACCTCACCCCTGCCGTATCGGGGAGCCCCACCGCTGCAGAGCGGGGGGCAAAATCAGAAGTGGCCCACTTGTGGGCAAATTGGCTACCTCACCCCTGCCGTATCGGGGAGCCCCACCGCTGCAGAGCGGGGCCCAAAATCAGAAGTGGCCCAAAAGTGGGCAAATTGGCTACCTCACCCCTGCCGTATCGGGGATCCCCACCGCTTCAAAGCGGGGGGCAAAATCAGAAGGGGCCCACAAGTGGGCAAAGTGGCTACCTCACCCCTGCCGTATCGGGGAGCCCCACCGCTGCAGAGCGGGGCCCAAAATCAGAAGTGGCCCACAAGTGGGCAAATTGGCTACCTCACCCCTGCCGTATCGGGGAGCCCCACCGCTGCAGAGCGGGGCCCAAAATCAGAAGTGGCCCACAAGTGGGCAAATTGGCTACCTCACCCCTGCCGTATCGGGGATCCCCACCGCTGCAGAGCGGGGGGCAAAATCAGAAGGGGCCCACAAGTGGGCAAAGTGGCTACCTCACCCCTGCCGTATCGGGGAGCCCCACCGCTTCAAGGCGGGGGGCAAAATCAGAAGTGGCCCACAAGTGGGCAAATTGGCTACCTCACCCCTGCCGTATCGGGGAGCCCCACCGCTGCAGAGCGGGGGGCAAAATCAGAAGTGGCCCACAAGTGGGCAAATTGGCTACCTCACCCCTGCCGTATCGGGAATCCCCACCGCTTCAAAGCTGGGGGCAAAATCAGAAGTGGCCCACAAGTGGGCAAGTTGGCTACCTCACCCCTGCCGTATCGGGGAGCCCCACCGCTGCAGAGCGGGGGGCAAAATCAGAAGTGGCCCACTTGTGGGCAAATTGGCTACCTCACCCCTGCCGTATCGGGGAGCCCCACCGCTGCAGAGCGGGGGGCAAAATCAGAAGAGGCCCACAAGTGGGCAAATTGGCTACCTCACCCCTGCCGTATCGGGGAGCCCCACCGCTGCAGAGCGGGGGGCAAAATCAGAAGGGGCCCACAAGTGGGCAAATTGGCTACCTCACCCCTGCCGTATCGGGGATCCCCACCGCTGCAGAGCGGGGGGCAAAATCAGAAGTGGCCCACCAGTGGGCAATTTGGCTACCTCACCCCTGCCGTATCGGGGATCCCCACCGCTGCAGAGCGGGGGGCAAAATCAGAAGTGGCCCACAAGTGGGCAAATTGGCTACCTCACCCCTGCCGTATCGGGGAGCCCCACCGCTGCAGAGCGGGGGGCAAAATCAGAAGGGGCCCACAAGTGGGCAAATTGGCTACCTCACCCCTGCCGTATCGGGGATCCCCACCGCTGCAGAGCGGGGGGCAAAATCAGAAGTGGCCCACCAGTGGGCAAATTGGCTACCTCACCCCTGCCGTATCGGGGATCCCCACCGCTGCAGAGCGGGGGGCAAAATCAGAAGTGGCCCACAAGTGGGCAAATTGTCTACCTCACCCCTGCCGTATCGGGGAGCCCCACCGCTGCAGAGCGGGGGGCAAAATCAGAAGGGGCCCACAAGTGGGCAAATTGGCTACCTCACCCCTGCCGTATCGGGGATCCCCACCGCTGCAGAGCGGGGGGCAAAATCAGAAGTGGCCCACAAGTGGGCAAACTAGCTACCTCACCCCTGCCGTATCGGGGAGCCCCACCGCTGCAGAGCGGGGGGCAAAATCAGAAGTGGCCCACAAGTGGGCAAAGTGGCTACCTCACCCCTACCGTATCGGGGATCCCCACCGCTGCAGAGCGGGGGGCAAAATCAGAAGAGGCCCACAAGTGGGCAAATTGGCTACCTCACCCCTGCCGTATCGGGGAGCCCCACCGCTGCAGAGCGGGGGGCAAAAGCAGAGGTGGCCCACAAGTGGGCAAATTGTCTACCTCACCCCTGCCGTATCGGGGAGCCCCACCGCTGCAGAGCGGGGGGCAAAATCAGAAGGGGCCCACAAGTGGGCAAATTGGCTACCTCACCCCTGCCGTATCGGGGAGCCCCACCGCTTTAGAGCGGGGGGCAAAATCAGAAGTGGCCCACAAGTGGGCAAACTAGCTACCTCACCCCTGCCGTATCGGGGATCCCCACCGCTTCAAAGCGGGGGGCAAAATCAGAAGTGGCCCACAAGTGGGCAAATTGGCTACCTCACCCCTACCGTATCGGGGATCCCCACCGCTGCAGAGCGGGGGGCAAAATCAGAAGAGGCCCACAAGTGGGCAAATTGGCTTCCTCACCCCTGCCGTATCGGGGATCCCCACCGCTTCAAAGCGGGGGGGAAAATCAGAAGTGGCCCACAAGTGGGCAAATTGGCTACCTCACCCCTGCCGTATCGGGGAGCCCCACCGCTGCAGAGCGGGGGGCAAAAGCAGAAGTGGCCCACAAGTGGGCAAATTGGCTACCTCACCCCTGCCGTATCGGGTATCCCCACCGCTGCAGAGCGGGGGGCAAAATCAGAAGTGGCCCACAAGTGGGCAAACTAGCTACCTCACCCCTGCCGTATCGGGGAGCCCCACCGCTTCAAAGCGGGGGGCAAAATCAGAAGTGGCCCACAAGTGGGCAAAGTGGCTACCTCACCCCTGCCGTATCGGGGAGCCCCACCGCTTTAGAGCGGGGGGCAAAATCAGAAGAGGCCCACAAGTGGGCAAATTGGCTTCCTCACCCCTGCCGTATCGGGGATCCCCACCGCTTCAAAGCGGGGGGCAAAATCAGAAGTGGCCCACAAGTGGGCAAATTGGCTACCTCACCCCTGCCGTATCGGGGAGCCCCACCGCTGCAGAGCGGGGGGCAAAAGCAGAAGTGGCCCACAAGTGGGCAAATTGGCTACCTCACCCCTGCCGTATCGGGTATCCCCACCGCTGCAGAGCGGGGGGCAAAATCAGAAGTGGCCCACAAGTGGGCAAACTAGCTACCTCACCCCTGCCGTATCGGGGAGCCCCACCGCTTCAAAGCGGGGGGCAAAATCAGAAGTGGCCCACAAGTGGGCAAACTAGCTACCTCACCCCTGCCGTATCGGGGATCCCCACCGCTTCAAAGCGGGGGGCAAAATCAGAAGTGGCCCACAAGTGGGCAAATTGGCTACCTCACCCCTACCGTATCGGGGATCCCCACCGCTGCAGAGCGGGGGGCAAAATCAGAAGAGGCCCACAAGTGGGCAAATTGGCTACCTCACCCCTGCCGTATCAAGGATCCCCACCGCTTCAAAGCGGGGGGCAAAATCAGAAGTGGCCCACAAGTGGGCAAATTGGCTACCTCACCCCTGCCGTATCGGGGAGCCCCACCGCTGCAGAGCGGGGCGCAAAATCAGAAGTGGCCCACAAGTGGGCAAATTGGCTACCTCACCCCTGCCGTATCGGGGAGCCCCACCGCTGTAGAGCAGGGGGCAAAATCAGAAGGGGCCCACAAGTGGGCAAAGTGGCTACCTCACCCCTGCCGTATCGGGGGGGCCCCACGGCTTCAAGGCGGGGGGCAAAATCAGAAGGGGCCCACAAGTGGGCAAAGTGGCTACCTCACCCCTGCCGTATCGGGGAGCCCCACCGCTTCAAGGCGGGGGGCAAAATCAGAAGTGGCCCACAAGTGGGCAAATTGGCTACCTCACCCCTGCCGTATCGGGGATCCCCACCGCTTCAAAGCGGGGGGCAAAATCAGAAGTGGCCCACAAGTGGGCAAATTGGCTACCTCACCCCTGCCGTATCGGGGATCCCCACCGCTGCAGAGCGGGGGGCAAAATCAGAAGTGGCCCACAAGTGGGCAAACTAGCTACCTCACCCCTGCCGTATCGGGGAGCCCCACCGCTTCAAAGCGGGGGGCAAAATCAGAAGTGGCCCACAAGTGGGCAAACTAGCTACCTCACCCCTGCCGTATCGGGGATCCCCACCGCTTCAAAGCGGGGGGCAAAATCAGAAGTGGCCCACAAGTGGGCAAATTGGCTACCTCACCCCTACCGTATCGGGGATCCCCACCGCTGCAGAGCGGGGGGCAAAATCAGAAGAGGCCCACAAGTGGGCAAATTGGCTACCTCACCCCTGCCGTATCAAGGATCCCCACCGCTTCAAAGCGGGGGGCAAAATCAGAAGTGGCCCACAAGTGGGCAAATTGGCTACCTCACCCCTGCCGTATCGGGGAGCCCCACCGCTGCAGAGCGGGGCGCAAAATCAGAAGTGGCCCACAAGTGGGCAAATTGGCTACCTCACCCCTGCCGTATCGGGGAGCCCCACCGCTGTAGAGCAGGGGGCAAAATCAGAAGGGGCCCACAAGTGGGCAAAGTGGCTACCTCACCCCTGCCGTATCGGGGGGGCCCCACGGCTTCAAGGCGGGGGGCAAAATCAGAAGGGGCCCACAAGTGGGCAAAGTGGCTACCTCACCCCTGCCGTATCGGGGAGCCCCACCGCTTCAAGGCGGGGGGCAAAATCAGAAGTGGCCCACAAGTGGGCAAATTGGCTACCTCACCCCTGCCGTATCGGGGATCCCCACCGCTTCAAAGCGGGGGGCAAAATCAGAAGTGGCCCACAAGTGGGCAAATTGGCTACCT
The DNA here is from genome assembly GCA_964036045.1 of Eutreptiella sp. 'Long Island Sound 2002'. Classification (NCBI taxonomy): domain Eukaryota; phylum Euglenozoa; class Euglenophyceae; order Eutreptiales; family Eutreptiaceae; genus Eutreptiella; species Eutreptiella sp. 'Long Island Sound 2002'. Next base: position 54,683,890 of record OZ038390.1, read on the forward strand.
CACCCCTGCCGTATCGGGGATCCCCACCGCTGCAGAGCGGGGGGCAAAATCAGAAGTGGCCCACAAGTGGGCAAACTAGCTACCTCACCCCTGCCGTATCGGGGAGCCCCACCGCTTCAGAGCGGGGGGCAAAATCAGAAGTGGCCCACAAGTGGGCAACCGCTGCAGAGCGGGGGGCAAAATCAGAAGCGGCCCACAAGTGGGCAAACTGGCTACCTCACCCCTGCCGTATCGGGGAGCCCCACCGCTGCAGAGCGGGGGGCAAAATCAGAAGTGGCCCACAAGTGGGCAAATTGGCTACCTCACCTCTGCCGTATCGGGGATCCCCACCGCTGCAGAGCAGGGGGCAAAATCAGAAGGGGCCCACAAGTGGGCAAACTAGCTACCTCACCCCTGCCGTATCGGGGAGCCCCACCGCTTCAAGGCGGGGGGCAAAATCAGAAGTGGCCCACAAGTGGGCAAAGTGGCTACCTCACCCCTGCCGTATCGGGGAGCCCCACCGCTGCAGAGCGGGGGGCAAAATCAGAAGTGGCCCACAAGTGGGCAAACTAGCTACCTCACCCCTGCCGTATCGGGGAGCCCCACCGCTTCAGAGCGGGGGGCAAAATCAGAAGTGGCCCACAAGTGGGCAAACTGGCTACCTCACCCCTGCCGTATCGGGGATCCCCACCGCTTTAAAGCGGGGGGCAAAATCAGAAGTGGCCCACAAGTGGGCAAATTGGCTACCTCACCCCTGCCGTATCGGGGATCCCCACCGCTGCAGAGCAGGGGGCAAAATCAGAAGGGGCCCACAAGTGGGCAAATTGGCTACCTCACCCCTGCCGTATCGGGTATCCCCACCGCTGCAGAGCGGGGGGCAAAATCAGAAGTGGCCCACAAGTGGGCAAACTAGCTACCTCACCCCTGCCGTATCGGGGAGCCCCACCGCTTCAGAGCGGGGGGCAAAATCAGAAGTGGCCCACAAGTGGGCAAACTGGCTACCTCACCCCTGCCGTATCGGGGATCCCCACCGCTTTAAAGCGGGGGGCAAAATCAGAAGTGGCCCACAAGTGGGCAAATTGGCTACCTCACCCCTGCCGTATCGGGGATCCCCACCGCTGCAGAGCAGGGGGCAAAATCAGAAGGGGCCCACAAGTGGGCAAACTAGCTACCTCACCCCTGCCGTATCGGGGGGGGCCCACCGCTTCAAGGCGGGGGGCAAAATCAGAAGGGGCCCACAAGTGGGCAAAGTGGCTACCTCACCCCTGCCGTATCGGGGAGCCCCACCGCTTCAAGGCGGGGGGCAAAATCAGAAGTGGCCCACAAGTGGGCAAATTGGCTACCTCACCCCTGCCGTATCGGGGATCCCCACCGCTGCAGAGCGGGGGGCAAAATCAGAAGTGGCCCACAAGTGGGCAAACTAGCTACCTCACCCCTGCCGTATCGGGGAGCCCCACCGCTTCAGAGCGGGGGGCAAAATCAGAAGTGGCCCACAAGTGGGCAAACTGGCTACCTCACCCCTGCCGTATCGGGGAGCCCCACCGCTGCAGAGCGGGGGGCAAAAGCAGAAGTGGCCCACAAGTGGGCAAAGTGGCTACCTCACCCCTGCCGTATCGGGGATCCCCACCGCTGCAGAGCAGGGGGCAAAATCAGAAGTGGCCCACAAGTGGGCAAAGTGGCTACCTCACCCCTGCCGTATCGGGGAGCCCCACCGCTTCAAAGCGGGGGGCAAAATCAGAAGTGGCCCACAAGTGGGCAAATTGGCTACCTCACCCCTGCCGTATCGGGGAGCCCCACCGCTTCGGGGCGGGGGGCAAAATCAGAAGTGGCCCACAAGTGGGCAAAGTGGCTACCTCACCCCTGCCGTATCGGGGAGCCCCACCGCTGCAGAGCGGGGGGCAAAATCAGAAGTGGCCCACAAGTGGGCAAATTGGCTACCTCACCCCTGCCGTATCGGGGATCCCCACCGCTGCAGAGCGGGGGGCAAAATCAGAAGTGGCCCACAAGTGGGCAAACTAGCTACCTCACCCCTGCCGTATCGGGGAGCCCCACCGCTTCAGAGCGGGGGGCAAAATCAGAAGTGGCCCACAAGTGGGCAAACTGGCTACCTCACCCCTGCCGTATCGGGGATCCCCACCGCTTTAGAGCGGGGGGCAAAATCAGAAGTGGCCCACAAGTGGGCAAATTGGCTACCTCACCCCTGCCGTATCGGGGATCCCCACCGCTGCAGAGCAGGGGGCAAAATCAGAAGGGGCCCACAAGTGGGCAAACTAGCTACCTCACCCCTGCCGTATCGGGGGGGCCCCACCGCTTCAAGGCGGGGGGCAAAATCAGAAGGGGCCCACAAGTGGGCAAAGTGGCTACCTCACCCCTGCCGTATCGGGGAGCCCCACCGCTTCAAGGCGGGGGGCAAAATCAGAAGTGGCCCACAAGTGGGCAAATTGGCTACCTCACCCCTGCCGTATCGGGGATCCCCACCGCTTCAAAGCGGGGGGCAAAATCAGAAGTGGCCCACAAGTGGGCAAATTGGCTACCTCACCCCTGCCGTATCGGGGATCCCCACCGCTGCAGAGCGGGGGGCAAAATCAGAAGTGGCCCACAAGTGGGCAAACTAGCTACCTCACCCCTGCCGTATCGGGGATCCCCACCGCTGCAGAGCGGGGGGCAAAATCAGAAGTGGCCCACAAGTGGGCAAACTGGCTACCTCACCCCTGCCGTATCGGGGAGCCCCACCGCTGCAGAGCGGGGGGCAAAAGCAGAAGTGGCCCACAAGTGGGCAAAGTGGCTACCTCACCCCTGCCGTATCGGGGATCCCCACCGCTGCAGAGCAGGGGGCAAAATCAGAAATGGCCCACAAGTGGGCAAAGTGGCTACCTCACCCCTGCCGTATCGGGGAGCCCCACCGCTTCAAAGCGGGGGGCAAAATCAGAAGTGGCCCACAAGTGGGCAAATTGGCTACCTCACCCCTGCCGTATCGGGGAGCCCCACCGCTGCAGAGCGGGGGGCAAAATCACAAGTGGCCCACAAGTGGGCAAATTGGCTACCTCACCCCTGCCGTATCGGGGATCCCCACCGCTGCAGAGCGGGGGGCAAAATCAGAAGTGGCCCACAAGTGGGCAAACTGGCTACCTCACCCCTGCCGTATCGGGGAGCCCCACCGCTGCAGAGCGGGGGGCAAAATCAGAAGTGGCCCACAAGTGGGCAAACTAGCTACCTCACCCCTGCCGTATCGGGGAGCCCCACCGCTGCAGAGCGGGGGGCAAAATCAGAAGTGGCCCACAAGTGGGCAAACTGGCTACCTCACCCCTGCCGTATCGGGGAGCCCCACCGCTGCAGAGCGGGGGGCAAAAGCAGAAGTGGCCCACAAGTGGGCAAAGTGGCTACCTCACCCCTGCCGTATCGGGGAGCCCCACCGCTGCAGAGCAGGGGGCAAAATCAGAAGGGGCCCACAAGTGGGCAAAGTGGCTACCTCACCCCTGCCGTATCGGGGAGCCCCACCGCTTCAAGGCGGGGGGCAAAATCAGAAGTGGCCCACAAGTGGGCAAATTGGCTACCTCACCCCTGCCGTATCGGGGATCCCCACCGCTTCAAAGCGGGGGGCAAAATCAGAAGTGGCCCACAAGTGGGCAAATTGGCTACCTCACCCCTGCCGTATCGGGGAGCCCCACCGCTGCAGAGCGGGGGGCAAAATCAGAAGGGGCCCACAAGTGGGCAAAGTGGCTACCTCACCCCTGCCGTATCGGGGAGCCCCACCGCTGCAGAGCGGGGGGCAAAATCAGAAGTGGCCCACAAGTGGGCAAACTGGCTACCTCACCCCTGCCGTATCGGGAATCCCCACCGCTTCAAAGCGGGGGGCAAAATCAGAAGTGGCCCACAAGTGGGCAAATTGGCTACCTCACCCCTGCCGTATCGGGGAGCCCCTCCGCTGCAGAGCGGGGGGCAAAATCAGAAGGGGCCCACAAGTGGGCAAAGTGGCTACCTCACCCCTGCCGTATCGGGGAGCCCCACCGCTGCAGAGCGGGGGGCAAAATCAGAAGTGGCCCACAAGTGGGCAAATTGGCTACCTCACCCCTGCCGTATCGGGAATCCCCACCGCTTCAAAGCGGGGGGCAAAATCAGAAGGGACCCACAAGTGGGCAAAGTGGCTACCTCACCCCTGCCGTATCGGGAAGCCCCACCGCTGCAGAGCGGGGGGCAAAATCAGAAGTGGCCCACAAGTGGGCAAACTGGCTACCTCACCCCTGCCGTATCGGGAATCCCCACCGCTTCAAGGCGGGGGGCAAAATCAGAAGTGGCCCACAAGTGGGCAAATTGGCTACCTCACCCCTGCCGTATCGGGGATCCCCACCGCTTCAAGGCGGGGGGCAAAATCAGAAGTGGCCCACAAGTGGGCAAATTGGCTACCTCACCCCTGCCGTATCGGGGATCCCCACCGCTGCAGAGCGGGGGGCAAAAGCAGAAGTGGCCCACAAGTGGGCAAAGTGGCTACCTCACCCCTGCCGTATCGGGGAGCCCCACCGCTTCAAAGCGGGGGGCAAAATCAGAAGTGGCCCACAAGTGGGCAAATTGGCTACCTCACCCCTGCCGTATCGGGGAGCCCCACCGCTGCAGAGCGGGGGGCAAAATCAGAAGTGGCCCACAAGTGGGCAAATTGGCTACCTCACCCCTGCCGTATCGGGGATCCCCACCGCTGCAGAGCGGGGGGCAAAATCAGAAGTGGCCCACAAGTGGGCAAACTGGCTACCTCACCCCTGCCGTATCGGGGAGCCCCACCGCTGCAGAGCGGGGGGCAAAAGCAGAAGTGGCCCACAAGTGGGCAAAGTGGCTACCTCACCCCTGCCGTATCGGGGAGCCCCACCGCTTCAAGGCGGGGGGCAAAATCAGAAGTGGCCCACAAGTGGGCAAATTGGCTACCTCACCCCTGCCGTATCGGGGATCCCCACCGCTGCAGAGCAGGGGGCAAAATCAGAAGGGGCCCACAAGTGGGCAAAGTGGCTACCTCACCCCTGCCGTATCGGGGAGCCCCACCGCTTCAAGGCGGGGGGCAAAATCAGAAGTGGCCCACAAGTGGGCAAATTGGCTACCTCACCCCTGCCGTATCGGGGATCCCCACCGCTTCAAAGCGGGGGGCAAAATCAGAAGTGGCCCACAAGTGGGCAAATTGGCTACCTCACCCCTGCCGTATCGGGGAGCCCCACCGCTGCAGAGCGGGGGGCAAAATCAGAAGGGGCCCACAAGTGGGCAAAGTGGCTACCTCACCCCTGCCGTATCGGGGAGCCCCACCGCTGCAGAGCGGGGGGCAAAATCAGAAGTGGCGCACAAGTGGGCAAACTGGCTACCTCACCCCTGCCGTATCGGGAATCCCCACCGCTTCAAAGCGGGGGGCAAAATCAGAAGTGGCCCACAAGTGGGCAAATTGGCTACCTCACCCCTGCCGTATCGGGGAGCCCCTCCGCTGCAGAGCGGGGGGCAAAATCAGAAGGGGCCCACAAGTGGGCAAAGTGGCTACCTCACCATTGCCGTATCGGGGAGCCCCACCGCTTCAGAGCGGGGGGCAAAATCAGAAGTGGCCCACAAGTGGGCAAACTGGCTACCTCACCCCTGCCGTATCGGGAATCCCCACCGCTTCAAAGCGGGGGGCAAAATCAGAAGGGACCCACAAGTGGGCAAAGTGGCTACCTCACCCCTGCCGTATCGGGAAGCCCCACCGCTGCAGAGCGGGGGGCAAAATCAGAAGTGGCCCACAAGTGGGCAAACTGGCTACCTCACCCCTGCCGTATCGGGAATCCCCACCGCTTCAAGGCGGGGGGCAAAATCAGAAGTGGCCCACAAGTGGGCAAATTGGCTACCTCACCCCTGCCGTATCGGGGATCCCCACCGCTTCAAGGCGGGGGGCAAAATCAGAAGTGGCCCACAAGTGGGCAAATTGGCTACCTCACCCCTGCCGTATCGGGGATCCCCACCGCTGCAGAGCGGGGGGCAAAATCAGAAGTGGCCCACAAGTGGGCAAATTGGCTACCTCACCCCTGCCGTATCGGGGATCCCCACCGCTGCAGAGCGGGGGGCAAAATCAGAAGTGGCCCACAAGTGGGCAAACTGGCTACCTCACCCCTGCCGTATCGGAAATCCCCACCGCTTCAAAGCAGGGGGCAAAATCAGAAGTGGCCCACAAGTGGGCAAATTGGCTACCTCACCCCTGCCGTATCGGGGAGCCCCACCGCTGCAGAGCGGGGGGGCAAAATCAGAAGTGGCCCAATTGGGGGCAAATTGGCTACCTCACCCTTGCCGTATCGGGGAGCCCCACCCCTGCAGAGCGGGGGGCAAAATCAGAAGAGGCCCACAAGTGGGCAAATTGGCTACCTCACCCCTGCCGTATCGGGGAGCCCCACCGCTGCAGAGCGGGGGGCAAAATCAGAAGGGGCCCACAAGTGGGCAAATTGGCTACCTCACCCCTGCCGTATCGGGGATCCCCACCGCTGCAGAGCGGGGGGCGAAATCAGAAGAGGCCCACAAGTGGGCAAATTGGCTACCTCACCCCTGCCGTATCGGGGAGCCCCACCGCTGCAGAGCGGGGGGCAAAATCAGAAGTGGCCCACAAGTGGGCAAATTGGCTACCTCACCCCTGCCGTATCGGGAATCCCCACCGCTTCAAAGCGGGGGGCAAAATCAGAAGGGACCCACAAGTGGGCAAAGTGGCTACCTCACCCCTGCCGTATCGGGAGGCCCCACCGCTGCAGAGCGGGGGGCAAAATCAGAAGTGGCCCACAAGTGGGCAAACTGGCTACCTCACCCCTGCCGTATCGGGAATCCCCACCGCTTCAAAGCGGGGGGCAAAATCAGAAGGGACCCACAAGTGGGCAAAGTGGCTACCTCACCCCTGCCGTATCGGGAAGCCCCACCGCTGCAGAGCGGGGGGCAAAATCAGAAGTGGCCCACAAGTGGGCAAACTGGCTACCTCACCCCTGCCGTATCGGGAATCCCCACCGCTTCAAGGCGGGGGGCAAAATCAGAAGTGGCCCACAAGTGGGCAAATTGGCTACCTCACCCCTGCCGTATCGGGGATCCCCACCGCTTCAAGGCGGGGGGCAAAATCAGAAGTGGCCCACAAGTGGGCAAATTGGCTACCTCACCCCTGCCGTATCGGGGATCCCCACCGCTGCAGAGCGGGGGGCAAAATCAGAAGTGGCCCACAAGTGGGCAAATTGGCTACCTCACCCCTGCCGTATCGGGGATCCCCACCGCTGCAGAGCGGGGGGCAAAATCAGAAGTGGCCCACAAGTGGGCAAACTGGCTACCTCACCCCTGCCGTATCGGAAATCCCCACCGCTTCAAAGCGGGGGGCAAAATCAGAAGTGGCCCACAAGTGGGCAAATTGGCTACCTCACCCTTGCCGTATCGGGGAGCCCCACCCCTGCAGAGCGGGGGGCGAAATCAGAAGAGGCCCACAAGTGGGCAAATTGGCTACCTCACCCCTGCCGTATCGGGGAGCCCCACCGCTGCAGAGCGGGGGGCAAAATCAGAAGGGGCCCACAAGTGGGCAAATTGGCTACCTCACCCCTGCCGTATCGGGGATCCCCACCGCTGCAGAGCGGGGGGCGAAATCAGAAGAGGCCCACAAGTGGGCAAATTGGCTACCTCACCCCTGCCGTATCGGGGAGCCCCACCGCTGCAGAGCGGGGGGCAAAATCAGAAGTGGCCCACAAGTGGGCAAATTGGCTACCTCACCCCTGCCGTATCGGGGAGCCCCACCGCTGCAGAGCGGGGGGCAAAATCAGAAGGGGCCCACAAGTGGGCAAACTAGCTACCTCACCCCTGCCGTATCGGGGAGCCCCACCGCTTCAAAGCGGGGGGCAAAATCAGAAGTGGCCCACAAGTGGGCAAATTGGCTACCTCACCCCTGCCGTATCGGGGATCCCCAGCGCGCCAGAGCGGGGGGCAAAATCAGAAGGGGCCCACAAGTGGGCAAAGTGGCTACCACACCCCTGCCGTATCGGGGAGCCCCACCGCTTCAAGGCGGGGGGCAAAATCAGAAGTGGCCCACAAGTGGGCAAATTGGCTACCTCACCCCTGCCGTATCGGGGATCCCCACCGCTGCAGAGCGGGGGGCAAAATCAGAAGTGGCCCACAAGTGGGCAAATTGGCTACCTCACCCCTGCCGTATCGGGGAGCCCCACCGCTGCAGAGCGGGGGGCAAAATCAGAAGTGGCCCACAAGTGGGCAAAGTGGCTACCTCACCCCTGCCGTATCGGGAATCCCCACCGCTTTAGAGCGGGGGGCAAAATCAGAAGTGGCCCACAAGTGGGCAAATTGGCTACCTCACCCCTGCCGTATCGGGTATCCCCACCGCTGCAGAGCGGGGGGCAAAATCAGAAGTGGCCCACAAGTGGGCAAATTGGCTACCTCACCCCTGCCGTATCGGGGAGCCCCACCGCTGCAGAGCGGGGGGCAAAATCAGAAGAGGCCCACAAGTGGGCAAATTGGCTACCTCACCCCTGCCGTATCGGGGAGCCCCACCGCTGCAGAGCGGGGGGCAAAATCAGAAGGGGCCCACAATTGGGCAAATTGGCTACCTCACCCCTGCCGTATCGGGTATCCCCACCGCTGCAGAGCGGGGGGCAAAATCAGAAGTGGCCCACAAGTGGGCAAACTAGCTACCTCACCCCTGCCGTATCGGGTATCCCCACCGCTGCAGAGCGGGGGGCAAAATCAGAAGTGGCCCACAAGTGGGCAAATTGGCTACCTCACCCCTGCCGTATCGGGGAGCCCCACCGCTTTAGAGCGGGGGGCAAAATCAGAAGTGGCCCACAAGTGGGCAAAGTGGCTACCTCACCCCTGCCGTATCGGGGATCCCCACCGCTTCAAAGCGGGGGGCAAAATCAGAAGTGGCCCACAAGTGGGCAAATTGGCTACCTCACCCCTACCGTATCAGGGAGCCCCACCGCTGCAGAGCGGGGGGCAAAATCAGAAGAGGCCCACAAGTGGGCAAATTGGCTACCTCACCCCTGCCTTATCGGGGATCCCCACCGCTTCAAAGCGGGGGGGAAAATCAGAAGTGGCCCACTTGTGGGCAAATTGGCTACCTCACCCCTGCCGTATCGGGGAGCCCCACCGCTGCAGAGCGGGGGGCAAAATCAGAAGAGGCCCACAAGTGGGCAAATTGGCTACCTCACCCCTGCCGTATCGGGTATCCCCACCGCTGCAGAGCGGGGGGCAAAATCAGAAGTGGCCCACAAGTGGGCAAACTAGCTACCTCACCCCTGCCGTATCGGGGATCCCCACCGCTGCAGAGCGGGGGGCAAAATCAGAAGTGGCCCACAAGTGGGCAAACTAGCTACCTCACCCCTGCCGTATCGGGGAGCCCCACCGCTTCAGAGCGGGGGGCAAAATCAGAAGTGGCCCACAAGTGGGCAAACTGGCTACCTCACCCCTGCCGTATCGGGGAGCCCCACCGCTGCAGAGCGGGGGGCAAAATCAGAAGTGGCCCACAAGTGGGCAAATTGGCTACCTCACCCCTGCCGTATCGGGGAGCCCCACCGCTGCAGAGCGGGGGGCAAAATCAGAAGGGGCCCACAAGTGGGCAAAGTGGCTACCTCACCCCTGCCGTATCGGGGATCCCCACCGCTTCAAGGCGGGGGGCAAAATCAGAAGTGGCCCACAAGTGGGCAAATTGGCTACCTCACCCCTGCCGTATCGGGGATCCCCACCGCTTCAGAGCGGGGGGCAAAATCAGAAGGGGCCCACAAGTGGGCAAAGTGGCTACCTCACCCCTGCCGTATCGGGGAGCCCCACCGCTTCAAGGCGGGGGGCAAAATCAGAAGTGGCCCACAAGTGGGCAAATTGGCTACCTCACCCCTGCCGTATCGGGGATCCCCACCGCTTCAAAGCGGGGGGCAAAATCAGAAGTGGCCCACAAGTGGGCAAACTGGCTACCTCACCCCTGCCGTATCGGGAATCCCCACCCCTGCTGAGCGGGGGGCAAAATCAGAAGTGGCCCACAAGTGGGCAAATTGGCTACCTCACCCCTGCCGTATCGGGGAGCCCCACCGCTGCAGAGCGGGGGGCAAAATCAGAAGTGGCCCACAAGTGGGCAAATTGGCTACCTCACCCCTGCCGTATCGGGGATCCCCACCGCTGCACAGTGGGGGGCAAAATCAGAAGAGGCCCACAAGTGGGCAAATTGGCTACCTCACCCCTGCCGTATCGGGGAGCCCCACCGCTGCAGAGCGGGGGGCAAAATCAGAAGGGGCCCACAAGTGGGCAAATTGGCTACCTCACCCCTGCCGTATTGGGGATCCCCACCGCTGCAGAGCGGGGGGCAAAATCAGAAGTGGCCCACAAGTGGGCAAACTAGCTACCTCACCCCTGCCGTATCGGGGATCCCCACCGCTGCAGAGCGGGGGGCAAAATCAGAAGTGGCCCACAAGTGGGCAAATTGGCTACCTCACCCCTGCCGTATCGGGGAGCCCCACCGCTTTAGAGCGGGGGGCAAAATCAGAAGTGGCCCACAAGTGGGCAAACTGGCTACCTCACCCCTGCCGTATCGGGGATCCCCACCGCTTCAAAGTGGGGGGGAAAATCAGAAGTGGCCCACAAGTGGGCAAATTGGCTACCTCACCCCTGCCGTATCGGGGATCCCCACCGCTTCAAAGCGGGGGGCAAAATCAGAAGTGGCCCACAAGTGGGCAAATTGGCTACCTCACCCCTGCCGTATCGGGGAGCCCCACCCCTGCAGAGCGGGCGGCAAAATCAGAAGTGGCCCACAAGTGGGCAAATTGGCTACCTCACCCCTGCCGTATCGGGGAGCCCCACCGCTGCAGAGCGGGGGGCAAAATCAGAAGTGGCCCACAAGTGGGCAAATTGGCTACCTCACCACTGCCGTATCGGGGATCCCCACCCCTGCAGAGCGGGGGGCAAAATCAGAAGTGGCCCACAAGTGGGCAAATTGGCTACCTCACCCCTGCCGTATCGGGGAGCCCCACCGCTGCAGAGCGGGGGGCAAAATCAGAAGTGGCCCACAAGTGGGCAAATTGGCTACCTCACCACTGCCGTATCGGGGATCCCCACCGCTTCAAAGCGGGGGGCAAAATCAGAAGTGGCCCACAAGTGGGCAAATGGGCTACCTCACCCCTGCCGTATCGGGGATCCCCACCGCTGCCGAGCGGGGGGCAAAATCAGAAGTGGCCCACAAGTGGGCAAACTAGCTACCTCACCCCTGCCGTATCGGGGATCCCCACCGCTGCAGAGCAGGGGGCAAAATCAGAAGGGGCCCACAAGTGGGCAAAGTGGCTACCTCACCCCTGCCGTATCGGGGAGCCCCACCGCTTCAGAGCGGGGGGCAAAATCAGAAGTGGCCCACAAGTGGGCAAACTGGCTACCTCACCCCTGCCGTATCGGGGAGCCCCACCGCTGCAGAGCGGGGGGCACAATCAGAAGTGGCCCACAAGTGGGCAAATTGGCTACCTCACCCCTGCCGTATCGGGGATCCCCACCGCTGCAGAGCAGGGGGCAAAATCAGAAGGGGCCCACAAGTGGGCAAAGTGGCTACCTCACCCCTGCCGTATCGGGGAGCCCCACCGCTTCAGAGCGGGGGGCAAAATCGAAAGTGGCCCACGAGTGGGCAAACTGGCTACCTCACCCCTGCCGTATCGGGGATCCCCACCGCTTTAGAGCGGGGGGCAAAATCAGAAGTGGCCCACAAGTGGGCAAATTGGCTACCTCACCCCTGCCGTATCGGGGATCCCCACCGCTTCAAGGCGGGGGGCAAAATCAGAAGTGGCCCACAAGTGGGCAAATTGGCTACCTCACCCCTACCGTATCGGGGAGCCCCACCGCTGCGGAGCGGGGGGCAAAATCAGAAGTGGCCCACAAGTGGGCAAATTGGCTACCTCACCCCTGCCGTATCGGGGAGCCCCACCGCTTCAGAGCGGGGGGCAAAATCAGAAGTGGCCCACAAGGGGGCAAACTGGCTACCTCACCCCTGCCGTATCGGGGAGCCCCACCGCTTTAGAGCGGGGGGCAAAATCAGAAGTGGCCCACAAGTGGGCAAAGTGGCTACCTCACCCCTGCCGTATCGGGGTGCCCCACCGCTGCAGAGCGGGGGGCAAAATCAGAAGTGGCCCACAAGTGGGCAAATTGGCTACCTCACCCCTGCCGTATCGGGGATCCCCTCCGCTTCAGAGCGGGGGGCAGAATCAGAAGTGGCCCACTTGTGGGCAAGGTGGCTACGTAACCCCTGCCGCCTCGGGGGTCCCCTCCGCTTCAGAGCGGGGGGCAAAATCAGAAGTGGCCCACAAGTGGGCAAAGTGGCTACCTCACCCCTGCCGTATCGGGGTGCCCCACCGCTGCAGAGCGGGGGGCAAAATCAGAAGTGGCCCACAAGTGGGCAAATTGGCTACCTCACCCCTGCCGTATCGGGGATCCCCTCCGCTTCAGAGCGGGGGGCAGAATCAGAAGTGGCCCACTTGTGGGCAAGGTGGCTACGTAACCCCTGCCGCCTCGGGGGTCCCCTCCGCTTCAGAGCGGGGGGCAGAATCAGAAGTGGCCCACAAGTGGGCAAGGTGGCTACCCAGTAACCTAGTAAAAAAAAAAAATTTGTTTTCACTAGGTTCTGAAACCTAGTAAATACAAAAACTTTTTTTACTAGGTTCCGAAACCTAGTAAAAACAAAAACTTTTTTTTTACTAGGTTTTGAAACCTAGTAAAAAAAAAACTTTTTTTTTACTAGGTTCCCAATACCTAGAAAAAAAACCTGTTACCTAGTAAACTGTTACCTAGTAAAAAAAATTTTTTTTTAAAAAACATTTTTTACTAGGTTTCACTACAGACCCACAATGCCCCCCGACCACTGAAGGTCCCGGGTGCAGCAACTGAATTGGGGTGTCGTTGCCCCTTGGCCAAACACCAGCCCAACTCCAGCGCATGCCGCATATCGTGCACGTCACATGTGTCAAAACTTTTTGGTGGTACATTCCGATGGCTTAGCACGCGCATACCCCCACAGCCACGGCTTTCTCAAAGATGTGGTGCAGAGGGACCGACTGGACTCGGTACTGCAGCATGACCTGTGCCGCACGCATCGGCATGTCATGGGCCACGAACACCTCTACTATCTCAGGGTAGGCTTTGAGGCGGCTCAGCATGTCGAGGGCAAGCTGGAACGCTGGCGGGTACTGGGCCTTAAACTGTAGCAACTGGAGAGCGATGGGGATATGGTCCTCGATAACATGATACTGCAAGTACTGGTGCAACGTCGTGTAGTCCTGTCAATGAGGGAGGCAACCGAAAGCGAACCACGCGTATGACAGCATTCCCCCGCCTGCCCCTGCATCCAAAATCCTGTACGGAAATCTTGTCGGAGGAACGCAAAATCTGGCCGTGCGAATGCCCAAACCCCTGCTCCCAACCGTGCAAACCCACCGAGACATACTGGTGGCACAGCGTAGATCAGGATGTCAATCAGAAAGCGAATCATGTATGCCTGCAACGGAATGCCACAGAGTGCGAGGGTCTTAATGTACTCCATGCACACTGCTTTCAAGTACCGCGTTGGGCAGCACTTCTCATGGTACACTGCAAAGAGCACGTCCGTGTACATATCCATTTGGGAGATCACCTGGACACCATCGCCTGTGCGTCGTTCCTGCGGGTCCTCCCGGAGGCAGGGAATTGCATGGCACTTAGGTAAGTCCGTGGGCCGCGGAAATACCTGAGGACATGGACAGAGAGGGAACGGTGAAGCATTGATGAAGATCATGATGGATTGTGCAACTACTGGGTGTTTTCAAGGGTTGTGGAGGGTGGGTTGCTGTCAACACCTGCAGAGGGTTGGTCATGTTTGCTGGTGGTTTCAGGGGACCTACAACCCTCCCCAGCCGTCACCAACTCCCCCCTTCGCCACCGTACAATTCATGTTAAGATCTTTGTGCACACACCAAATGAAGGCCCATAACACTGGGCTTATTCTGGAGGCAGTCTTTCAGCCTGTGTGCAGCTGATAGAACATGTCATAGATCCTCCACGGCCCCCATCAAACCTCATCATATCAGTAGCGACTGCGCACGGCAGCCAACGATCTTACACACTTGTTCAATATGGGCCCCCCCGGCCCGCCTTGCCGTGTGCATGGATATGGGGAGGGGCTCCCCCCACACAAGTAACAGGCCACATCCAACCCCCTGTGATACAGAACGGCGTTCCTATACAATGATGCCCCTCAAAATGACCGCCTCGACGCACCGATTTAGGAATGCACCTTTTTGTCATCTACAAGATCACCAGATTATTCGCTGTGCACGCATGCTGTTCTTGGAGTCGCCAACATTGCGATCTTTGATTTTGACTGTCCAAAGCTGGACCTAGCTAGAGTTGAAGAAAATTCGATTTGAGGCCACAAATAGAAAGGGTGTTCGAAGCCTCATAATGCTGTAAAATCGCTTGTCCGCAAAACAATGCGCAACACTAATCTGCAACACCGATCGTCGATTTTGGCGATCTGGCTGCGAGGCACCGAAGTTTTGACCTGATAGTCATGTTCAGTGGCAAAACTACCTAGATTTAGCTTTTGGTTTATCAAAATTTGAGCCGGTAGGCCGGAGATATGATTTTTTTAGGTTTTGATCTAGTTAGCTCGGTTTGGCAATTTTGGCCTTTTTCGCACGCCTACTATAGCTCAACCCCGTGACTCTAGCAATGAACCAAGTGCCTTTCCAATTGTATTTGGACATAAATGATGTGGAAAACATCAACGTTGCCCCTTTACCCTCCTTTTCACACGTAGAAAAAATACGGACACAAAAATGGGAAAAAAGTAGTACTTAAGTCAGTTCAACTATATCCATTGCACATCTTTCCCGGGGTGGTATATCCCGGCCTAGGGATCGAACCATTGTGTCCGCCACTCCCATATGGAACATACGAAAGGAGTCTAAGGAATTTTGCATGGCTATAGCCTCAAGGGAGAGCACATGAGGGCAAAAAGTCAAAGATAGAAACTTTTTACCGGTGCCGCCATGTGCGCACGCACTGTGCGCATTTTGTAAAATCCCACGACAGCCCCAAGACATCCCTTGTCTTCACGACGAACCCCTTGTCTTGGTTCAGCCGTCTTACGACAACCCTGTGTCTTGACGCCTGTCGCGAACCCCCTGTCTTATGATAGCCCCTTGTCTTGGCACCTGTCCGACAACCCCGTCGCAAAGCAGCATGTTGCATTGCAGTTGTCTCCTTAGGCCTTTCGGCGTCCAATGCATCGCTTCTTGTCCTTTGTGTCATGCAACGCATGCCACATTTGCAAGCCCGCGTCAAGAGCTTCAAGCTAGTACGTGGGTGAATGCCTGTGCACTAAAATATGGGCGCGATATTTTATGACCTAGAAATGAATGACGGATGTCCATCTTGAACTCCACATTCCGCCTTTCGGTGGGGATACTAGAAAAAATATATAAATTGCGGTATTCAACCGCAAACCAACCAGAATGGACACATGTCCAATGCACCCACTTCGTGGGTTGCCACTGCAATGCACGGCAATCCATGGCAAACTGTCCCAGAACCCGCTTATGCAACTCCACCTCTTTGTTGGTCAAACCAATCTTCTTTGCCCAACACTTTTCCATATACCACAAACTAAGGAGCATGCACTGGATGACAGCATGCAAGGCGATGGTTGTCCCTCCTACAGCAACACACTCCTAAGGCCCCCCGAACTATTGAATAAACTCATATCATGGTCGTGGATTTCGAAGGGGTCATATCATGGCCCTAGATTTTGAAGGGTCATATCATGAAGTTAAATTTCGCAAGGGCCTAACAAGTAGCCCCGAATTATTGGTCTGGGTAGCTAGTCTGCATTTTAGACTGAGGGTATATATGGGTTGTTTGTATACGCTTTTACGTTTATCTTTTGATGTCATGCCTATCGGCATGAGGCGTGGCCCCTCGTCCCGGCCGCTACCCATCAAGTATTGTTCTTCGAAGGGGCCCTGTGTGCTTTTGCAAGGGTCCCGGATTAGCTGCATCTATTTTTTTTTTTAGTTGTATGCCATTTCTGTTTGTGATGCATTAAAATTGCATCCAATATGTGCTGAGGTGAGTTCATGTGTCCGCTTTTGTGTGTGCTGCTTTTTGTCGCTCGTTATGGGGTCCTTTTCCACGTGGACCGCTGTGCCGCAAACGGTATTAAAATCCCATCGGGACATGTGCTAAGAACAGCTTCTATGTCAATTTCTTTGTGTTGCCTTTTTTGTGCCCCGAAGCAGCCCTTCACAAACTCTGGTTTCTCCAGAAACTTGAGTTTGAGAACCAGGTGATAGATATACTGTCGCGTCTGTGCCGCCCACCAATGAAGTGGGAAGGACCCCGGGGGGGTCGGGACAATGGGCCATACGCCGACTCCTTCCCGCTTCGGTGCCACTTTCAAGGCGGGGGGGGGGGGGGTAGGGGGCCAGCTAGAGGGGGGGGGGGGGCTCTAGACCCCTACATATATGGTGTGAAATGGCCGCCTCATCACACTTATCACTTTGAGGTACAGATGCAGGAGCAAAAAAAAATTGCAACAGGGGGGGGGGCATGGTAGGTGGTACTTTTGTTTAAGGGCATAGCACCCCCGAGTCAATTCCCGGCCACTATTGCTAGTGGCGCCCCACCCAGGCCGAACCATGCTGTTTTCAAGGCAGAGTTGGTGTATGATTCGAAACCCTTTGGAGGAGCACGGGGAGGGGAGGGGGTCTGCACCACATGCACTATGTCTTTTTCCGAAAAGAAAAAAAAAAGCTCTCTCCGCGCACTACGTGCCCACAACGTGCGCACATACAACAATGGTGCATCGTGTGCAGGAACGCGCCGCGTGCCCTTCGTGGGGTGCTCCTCCTTGGGGTCCTGAAACATGGGTGATGGAAGTGGTTGAGTTGAAGGAGGTAAAGGAAGGAGGCCTAAAAGCGCTGGTCCAGGGGACGATCAAAGTAGTCCTCCTCTTCGCTAGACACATCGCTTGTTGGACGGGCTCATTTCTGTGTGGCCTCAAGCAGAGCGTCCCGCCACTTGCGATCTTTGGCCCGCTTCCCGGTGGACTTCAATGGCCGTGTCCGACAATCCCCCTCTGTAGTGGCCTCTAATTCGGAAGGCGGCATTGTTGGGGTATGAGATGTTGTGGGTCGTGCGGGGTGGGAGGAGGAGGAGGAGGAGGAGGAGGAGGAGGAAGAGCTATTGTTAGTGGTGTTATTGTTGGTGACAGGTGTCGTGGAAGGAGTAGGAGTGTCAGCCACTTTTTGCTTCTTTGCGTTGTCCTTCAAGGCACCAATGTCCCATTTGCGGACACATGCTTCCTCCTCGTCGGGGACGCGAAGGCCATGTGGAATGGGAGCATGGGGATGGGCGGCCTCAAAGTGCGCAGCCGCACTATACAACCAAACCGTGGATGCGCATTGGGGGCAATTCACACGCCGGTTGGTGCAAGGGTTGGCCTTGGTTGCCGTTGACATTCGGCTCCAAGACATGGCACAGGGCTGCGATGGGCAAGTAGTGACCGCCACCACCATCCGCCTTCGAGTTGACCTCGATTGCAACGGCAAGCGAATTGTGCACTCATCCCGTGATCCACAAAAACCACAAACATTGGCACGTGACCGTGCTCCTTGTCCCTCAATGTGGTGACCACGTAGAATGTGCTGTCCAACGTGCGTACGCAACACTCGATGCGGCACGGTCTCGTGGCAAATGCGGCATTTGACACTATTTGGGCCACTTTCCGTTGCCATCTTATCGTCCGTGGGGACGGTGGGCATGCAAGGGTAGGGATCCCGTGGAATAGTGGGCACTACAGTGGGAGCACACTGAATGCACCACTCAGCCAACGCCTTCAATGTGGTGGTTTGCTGGTACCACCTATTCTCGACGTTGCTTTCCAGGGTCACAAATTGGCAATTTTCCCCACGCACTTGCACAATCCGGGGATTCAACATGCCATTCCAAACATGCGGATCAGGGCCAGGTCGATGCTCGAATGGCATTAATTGGCCATGGACGATGAGGTTGTCAGAAGACTCAATGACATCATAGGTGTGGTCCATAGCTTGGCGGCCACTAGCATCCGTCACGGTCCGTACATACAAGATGGCGAGGGAGATGACCGTACCGTAGCACATTGCCGTGGCCACCAAATCCCCGGCAATTGGCATGTTCTCACAGTGTGCCTGTGTCGGGACATCAAGAACGTGCCCAGGCCTAGGCTGGCTGAGAGCGGCGGCTAACCTGTCGTGGCCCAACTTCTCAAAGGCTCACCATTGGTATCCGGGCCTTTCTGAGCTCCACTTCGGCATCCACCTCGTCGTAGCATGCCTGGCTTCAGCCGACGTGCCTGGATGCCCAAGGACCACGCCCCGTCCCCGGTCATCAGTTTCTCTATGGCCACCACCAAGAAAAACTGGCGGACAACTTCACACAGTAACCCATTGTTGATCGGTCCCCCACTTGCATACACAACCATAGAGTGTGACACCTTTTCGCCAATCCTAATACTTAGGCCATTTGCTCCAAAAGCCCAAATATCAAGGTTGACAAAAAAGTGCACCTCCGGCTCGCATGCAAGCGTATTACATTAGGGTGTCATCCTTGCCAAAGGGACTCGTTGTGGCCGATTTCTTAATACATATGCCATTGCGTGCTAAAGAGCAAAGTAGCAAGCATGGCAATATGCATTAATGGCTTGTTCAAGAGGGGAAGAGGGACAAAATCAGAATTGGTTGCCTAACCCTTGCCTTCTAGGGTGTCCAAAATCAGAATTGGCGGGGCCCACAAGTGGGCGGAGATGCTACATCACCCCTGCATTCTCGGGGGTCCCCAAAGACAAGGGGAACAAAATCAGAATTGGTGGGGCCCACAAGTGGGCGGAAATGCTACATCACCCCTGCATTCTCGGGGGTCCCCAAAGACAAGGGGGACAAAATCAAAATAGGTGGGGCCCACAAGTGGGCGGAAATGCTACATCACCCCTGCATTCTCGGGGATCCACAAAGAGAGGGGGACAAAATCAGAATAGGTGGGGCCCACAAGTGGGCGGAAATGCTACATCACCCCTGCATTTTCGGGGATCCCCAAAGAGAGGGGGACAAAATCAGAATAGGTGGGGCCCACAAGTGGGCGGAAATGCTACATCACCCCTACATTCTCGGGGATCCCCAAAGAGAGGGGGACCAAATCAGAATATGTGGGGCCCACAAGTGGGCGGAAATGCTACATCACCCCTGCATTCTTGGGGATCCCCAAAAAGAGGGGGACAAAATCAGAATAGGTGGGGCCCACAAGTGGGCAGAAATGCTACATCACCAAGGGGGACAGAATCAGAATTGGATGCCTAAACCCTGCCTTCTGGGCGCCCACAAGTGGGCACAAATCTTGCATTCTCGGGGATCCCCAACAAAGGGGACAAAGTAAGAACAAAAAAAAAACCAAAAAAAAAGCAAGAAAAAAAATTCCCATGGTGTCCCTCATCCTGCCTATAGTCCTGCAGATTGACGCCACTGGGGTTTGAACCCAGGACCTTCCAGTTGCGGGGCACTGCTTTACCACTAGGGTAGCGCCCATCTCTGACATACCTCTGCACAGGGGTGGTATCCATATTTGGTCCAATTTGGTTTTCATCCACTATTGGGTTCTCCGACAAAAACTGAGTATTTTGAGTATAGACACATGGGGTGAAAACCCAATTTTTCACCCTCGACTAAGTCAAGCAAATTTGCCTTAGGGCGCCTTTGGCGCTGATGGTCCGGCATTTCGGTGCCAATTTCCAGGGAGGGGGGGGAGGGGGGGGGGGGGGTCGGCGTAAAGGACCCGGGCCCGGCGACCCCCCCGGGGGAAGGACTTGGAGCATTTGTTTGAGTGCAGTGCTGCAACCGTTGACTCCGAGGGCCGCCAAGAGACCGTGTATTTGGAGGATTTACATGATAATCGCTTGGATCTTCGCGCGGATGCACCCCAAGGAGCTTCTCGGAAAAACACTTCATGGCAAAGACTGAAGGACCTCTGCAACATAGGCTTTGCTTATCCATTGAAAAGGATCCAAGTTTGTCAAGTCCCATGTACTCCCTCGGAAGTGACTCCCCTCACCAATGGAGTGAACACAGGCCGGGAGCAACGTCCGTTGGGCTATGGGTGACACACAACGACCCCATTGCCATCCTCTCTCTACCACCACCACTCCTTATTGGTGTATCCGACGACCGTGTCAAGGGGGCGGATTGTACCACTCTGTTGGAGGCGCATGGGGAGGACTCCGACCGACATTGGGGCTACATTCTCGCGGAGGAGAAAATCGGCATCATTGATGAGTTTCGAAAAGAGGCAAGACTGTCGTACAATGTTTTTCAATGGGAGACAAGTGCAAACAAGGCCCCTCACAGAGATCTATACTTTGCGGATGTGCCCGGTCTTTCAGAGGAGGAGGTCACAACAATTTCGCGTGGTTACATGGCTCCTTCCTTTACCACAACTTCGAGGATTTGCCATCTAGCAACTTGAGAGGGTGCGAACGTCTTTTGCGGGTGACCAAAAGCATCTCAACCTTCTGTTTGTCAAGTTGGTGCGCATTGACACGGAATTACGGGGGCCCATTCCTCGTGCACTCCAAAGACCTTGTTCCTAACGATGATGTCTTCCTCTCCTCCTACACTCTACTTGTTGGGTCGCGCGCGGTGGACAGTCCAACGAACGGGTACTTCGTTCCATTCAATTCCGGAGGTTTACCGCAGCCGTGGAAGACGTTGCCATTCCCCTCGGAGCTCAATGGGCCACTGGACGGTAAGCGCCGTGGTATGCAGGAGCCAATGGTCCTCATTGTTATGGGCTTTGAGACACATTGTGCGACGCACCGTGCCGTCTAACCCTTGTTGTGGCCCGTGGATTGCACCATGTTGCCTCCGCCGGACGATCTTGGTCAAGTGGGACAATGCACCGGTTGCAACAAGAAGCAAAGCACCAACAAAAGGTCTCCTTGTACGTTGTGTCAACAAGAGCTGGTCTGCGGGAGCTGTATCCACGCAGGTGTATGTTGTGGGCTGTGCCGCACCACCCCCGGGTGGCAGTTGGATTCCAAGGCAACAATGGTAGTGGACATCCCTAGTCTACCGCGTACGGCGAGCTTCTTCATGTTGTGCAACGAGAATACCAACTTGTACCTTAGGGTGTTGGACATGCCTCTCTCCGTCACAGCAATGCGCAGCATGGGGGACGATGCACCCAGCCCACAGGATTGCCCATGGCGTTAGTTTTGCCATGGCAACGCCATTGTTTCCACCGATTCCAACATGGTCCTTGCCACCGTTCATGCCCCCCGGGTGTGGGTATCCTTCTTCTCAACGTACAATTGGTGGTTTTTCCGTATGATCTGCTCCCGATCCGCAGTTCTCAGCCATGCGCGGCCATGTTCTGTGGTGCACGCTTGTCCCTCTGCAAACGCCCCTGTTGGATCATCGTGTAGCAAGGTAGTCCTCACGGATTTCAAAGCTGGCAACACCAAAGAAGGAGAAACGGGCTCAGCCTGACAACGATGACAATGACACACATGATGCATTGCACTGGACGTGTGCTTGTCATCAGGTGCACTACCTAGAAAACCCCCCCCGGAGTTGTGCACCACGCGTTTGTGGTAGTTTCGTTTGCGATCTGTGTGCTGCGATAGCCGCCTACAACAGGCTCTAAGACAGCCCCCTATCCCGTGACAGCCCCCTGCGGTAGCCCTACAGACCGCCCTCCTATCTGGAGATAGCCCTGTTCTTGCGCCCTGTCTACACCCCCTGTCCGACGACACACCTTGTCGTGCGACACCCGCCTATCTGGAGCCATGTCATGCACCCTTGTCTTTATGTGCATGCTCTCCCATTTCGGGCCGCACTCGATGTTCTTTTGGCCATGGACATGACCACCCCTATGCCTCCAAGAGTGCGGTGCTTCGTTCCGTTCATGGGGCAGAAGGATGAGGCTCTACAACCCGGCCCATCGCGTGAAATCCCGCTCAGGTGAGGCAAGGACAACACGGACCCGGACCCGGTCCTGGTGCCAGCGCACTGGTCCGGACACCGTCGGAGGCCGCGTGGGGCTCCAAGGGGGCGACCGTGTACTACAAGCGAGCAGTCATCAACTTTTGCAGCAGCGAGGGGTGCGTCAAGCTGCGCGATGTGAAGATGCCGATTGCCGTCAACAGCCCTGCCTAGGACTTAGGCGGCTCTTCCCGAGTGACAGCATGAACAATACAATAGAACAGAAAAAAACCATAATGCAAGCAAACAGGGGGTGAAGTAGCATATTTTCAAGAAAAACTCGCGTTCCGGTAGCAAAACTACAGTAGAATATATGCTCAGAGAGGGTACATGAACATAATAAGCCCAGCAAACCACAGTACTTGTTTTTTAAGAATATATACCAAACTTTAGTAGAAACTACATACAACAGACTAATGCTTTTTTTCTGCAGCTGGCTTGGCGCCTTGTACCCTCTCTACCTTATTCTGAAAAGTTGTAATTGGTGTTGCGTCTTTTTCATTTGCTTCGTCTTCCTCTGCCCCGCCTGCGCATCATCATCACTATTGCCTAGGTCCCGAGGCTTCCCCTTGGTACATGTATGAAAAGTATTTTTGTTCATCATAATTTGTTTTGTGAAATGTGAACGCATTTTGCTCTTGCTAGGGTACCCATGGGGCATTTTTGTTCAAAACTTCGGGGGCCAGGTCAACACCCTCAAGGTGAGTTTTTTTTTTGTGGACCAAGGGTTTCTTGTAAAAATTGCCATCTTTGCCAGTTTATGCAAATTATGAAAACATCCTCCCCTGTTCATAATTACATTCATAATTCCATTCATAATTCACAACTCGTTGTATGAACGCGGCAATCGTTTTATGAACGCGTCTTATGAACGCGTTTTATGAACGGATGCACAGGCACACAAAACTTGCTCAATTTTCATTATGTCCTGTCCACTGCACTGCTTTTCTTTTTTTCTTGTTCTTGCCGCCCTAAATCTCAGGGCTGGGGCCCGTCGGGTCCTCCCAAAGGGGGGCGGTCCGGGGCATGGGTTGGGGCAGGGGGTTGGGCCGCGCGTTTGGCCGAGGGTTGCGCTGGGGCATCCACCTCCATGGGGGCGGCCTCAGGGGCAGCTTTGGGCTGGGGCCGAGGGGCCTGATTAGCCTCAGGCTTGGGTTCAGACTTAGGTGGCTTGGGAGCCGGCTCAGCCGGCGGGTCAGCGTCCGTTGTGGGGTTAGGCTTCTTTTTGGCCTTGGCGGCCTTCTTACCTGCAGCTGCAGCCTTCTGCTCCTCCCAATTGGTCAGTGCTGCAGGATGAGAGGCATACAACACATGCCTCTCAACCCGGAACATCTGCGATTCCCCTGGGTGTTTCACCCACACTCTCCCCCCCACCCACAACCGAGGTTACAACCCCCGGGTAGACACCATCGGTGTAGGGCAGATAAACCTGTTCACCAAGCAAGGGGTCACGTGACTCATCCCCCTCCAAAGAGGGGGGTTCCTCGCGCCGCTTTTGTTGCTGCGGCTGCTTCCCCTTCACCTCCTTCCCATGTCCACGGGGGAGTGCCTGGTCCGACGATGAGCTGCTGCTCGATTCAAAGGACTTGTGTTTGTGCGTGGGGGGCTTTTTGGGTTTGGTGGGCTTGGGGGTCGGCAGGGCGGGGGGTTTGGGTTTCTCGGCAGGGGGGGGCTTTGCTGGGGAGGCGCTACGGGGGTTGCCGGGGCTGGGGGAGCTCAACCTGCAACTGGACAGCAGGATCTCCTCGCCAGCACAGCCCTCCCAACTCAACTCACCTAGGCTAGCCCAGCACGGCGTATTTGCCGCCCAAGTGTCCGTTTGGCGGCGGGACCGTTCCCACTCCCGCAACCCGGACAGGATAGAGCACCCCGGTTGCGGGTTGAGGAGCAGCATTTGGTACGGGGCGGACAGCGCGATGTTGAACGCGGCGGTTCCCAGCCGGTAGCGGATGCGAACCCCCGCGACGTCCGCCGGGTTCACTTCCACGTCCATGACCTGTGACGGTGCCGTTCATAAAATGCGTTCATAAAACGCGTTCACAAAACGCATTCATGGTTCATAGATAGGCAGTGCAGGGTCGCTGAATTGTGAACGCCGAATTATGAACGAGTTATGAACAAATTATGTACCTGCGGCTCACTGGTGGCTAAGTGGAAATGTGAAGTTGGGGCTCATTTGGGGCTCAGTTGTGCATTGCGATGTCTTTGTGCTTGTTTGTTGTGCGTTTTGCATGCTAGGTAATGTGCATTTAATGTTTTTAGACGTTTTAGATACTCACTTGGTCAAGGTTCAAGGGGGGGGGGGGGTACTTTTTTTGGCGACGGCTCAGTTGACTGAGCGCCCGACTGAGCCGTCACTGAGCCGGCTCGCTAAGCGCTTAGTGAGCGCGCCAAATGGCTCAGTGAGCGCTCAGTGAGCGCTCAGTGAGAGCTAATTGGGGGCTCACTCAGAGGGTTCCCCCCCCTTTCCGCCTCTCCTCCGCCCCCCTATCCGCCTACCCATCCATTCTTTCTCGCTCCCATAGGTCCTCTCTTTCACACCATGTCTAATGTCGTCCCAGGCCTGGAACCGGCAGCTTCAAAGGCTCTCCCGTCTTTCCTTAGTCGCCCCCGGGTACCTACCGCTTTCACAGAGGCAGCGTACCCGGGGGTGCCTTCAACGGACCTAGAGCCCTTGAAGGTGTGGGCCCAGCAGCTCCCTGCCCCTTCCCCAGAAGTGGTCCACATCAACGTGTCCGATGTGACTTTTCTTGGAAAGAGCTGGATGCACCCGTGCAACCAAATGTTGCGCCAGGTGCATCCAGCTCTTCGTGCCGTACGCTTCCGCTTTCCTGTGGCTGCTTTCCAAGATTTGGTGCAGCAGTCGTCAGGAAAACTGATCGGTACCCCCCACGAGTTCGGGACACGGGTTCATGACACCAAAGATCTCCGACACGGTTGGACTTCAGATCTTGGTGTCAGCCACGTGGCACCCAAGAAGGGACTCCTTGAGCCCCTACCTTTCGGCGTCGGGGTGGTGTCAGGGGAATGGTGGGAAAGCCTTTCGGCTTGTCCCATCATTCCTGAGTGGTGCCATGTGGTGCCCGACTACACCACCCCAGCCCTGTAGAGGCCCAAGGAGCCCGTGTTCCTCCGCGGTGCCGCCTCCCCTCCCCCCTACATCTCCCTGGCTGCCCCGGTGTTCTCACATGAGCTGCCGGCTCATGACCTTGAGTCGGATGAGTCCTTGTGCGACTTGGGGCTCCGGGTGGTTAGGGGGGCGGTAGAGGCCAAGGAGTGCGAGAACTGGTACCGCATTCTCGTCGACTCCTGCGGCACCCAGCCGGATGCAATTTGGGATTTGCTGTCCAATGCACACTCTCGCGAGGAGTGCTTGGCTGATCCCAATCTGCCACGGCGCTGGGGTACTCGGCCCGGCAAGCTTATCTCTGTGTTGGGAAGGGACCCCTTGCAACGGGCTAGTCAGCAGTGCAGTGCTCGCTGGCCCGAGATGAGGGGTCTCTTCCCAACGCAGTAGTCGGCAATTGCCGCCGGGGAAGATGCTAGGGAGCAAACCTGGCATACTGACGTTGATAAGTTGCCAGGTACGCTCCCTAGCATGGGTGAGCTGCCCGAGCATCTCTCAATGATGCTTGTCCTCTCGGACAAGTATCATTTAGAGGTGCACTTGGGCAGCCACCTGGGTGACCATGACGCTCTGCGTGTCGAGACCTTCGAGTTTCAGCGTGGGGACATGGTTCTCTTTGCCTCCACACTGAGACATCGGGGTCTCGCCGCGTTGCTGGGAGTGGGGAAGCAGGTAGTTCTCTTCCGCTTCCTCACCCCCGACGAGCGTCACAAGTGGGTGGACGTGGAGCGGTTCATCCTTGACCCTCTGCCAGGGGCCAAGGATGAGCTGGCTTCACGGCCACGGGGAGACGGGCCGCTGCCCAACCCCAGGGCAATTAGCCACTGGGAGCAGTACTTCGCCTTCGGCGAGGGACTGCAGGGCGCGGTCGGTCTGCCGCGGTTTGAGCAGCTGGACGAATGGCTGGCCCCCGTGGGCCCGTCGGGCCCCGGCTGCCCATACCACCTGCTGCTGCTGGCCAGGCCTGCCCTGGACGCCGCCGACCCCATGTGCCACGTGTACGTGGAGGAAGGCGACGTCCTGTGGACAAGCGGGCCATCATGGCTCGACCTGCAGCAGCATTGGGCCCCCTGCTCCCGCCCCATCTCCGCACAGCAGGCTTTGCGGCTCGGCTTCTCGTGGCATCGCGGGCCGGAGAAGCGGTGTACAAGGAGCGATGCGGGCGCCAAGGTCCCGCTTTTGATGCGCTGCATCTGCAGCGGCAAGGTGTTACTCCCTTCTCCCCCTACCCTGTAGGATTCACACCGGGGTGTTGGGGGGAATATTGGTTGGGGTCGCGACACGGTGGTGGTGGGGTGCACCAGGGTGTTTGGAAAGGTGGGTCTGGGGCTGTGGGCCTGTGGGGCTGTGGGCTGGCAGGGGGTTCTCTGTGTGCCCCACGAGCGGGCTTAACATGTGCACAGGGTGCCCCACGAGTGGGCTTAACATGTGCAGAGGCTGGCCAGCGCGTGGGGCTCCTGCACAGGCCGTGCCACTCTGCTGCTGGGCTTTACGGGGCCTGAATGGGGGCCTGTACGGGCCCTGTGTGTGGCCTGCATGGGGCAGTGCTCAAGCGGCTCCAGCATCCTGCCGCCAGTTGCAGCTGCCAGTCTGGAGGTGCAACTGAGACCTGACTGAGCCGTCTGGTGCGCTCAGTGAGCGCTCACTGAGCCATTTGGCGCGCTCACTGAGCGCTCACTGCGCCATTTGGCGCGCTCACTGAGCGCTCAGTGAGCGCTCACTGAGCGCGCCAAATGGCGCAGTGAGCGCTCAGTGAGCCCAATTAGCTCTCACTGAAGGCTCGGTGAGCTCTCAGTGGGGGCGGCGCGAACGTTACCGGGCGCGAACATTGACTCTGTGCTTTGCTGCTGTTTGCATCTTTATTTTTGGATCCCCCCCCCCCCTTACATTTGCAGGCTCAATTCCCCCTGCACGAGCCTTTGGTTGATGCAAACGGCAGCAAAACACAGAGTCAACGTTCGCGCCCGGTAACGTTCGCGCCGCCCACCGAAGGTGCCAGCAGCTCCTCACGACCACCGCTACTGGCAACGCGACGGCAACTGCAACTGGTGTCAACGACGAAGGAGCCGGTGCCAGGGGCATCGGGAGCGGAGCCCGCGATGGTGACAGCCGCGGGCGAGAGGGCAGCGGCGGTTGACAAGGCTCGGGGGCCGGTGGGCCCATCACTCGCCGACCTGGCCCTCGGGTCCCCGGTCCCTTTTCCCCCGGTGCAGCCACCCCACGCCAGTGATGTACACGCGGGCTACTTGGGGTTGTACAGTGCCCCGGTCAACAAGCAGCCCGCACCGGCGTACCTCCTCAACAGGACGGTGAACGTGAAGGGGGTACCGCGGCACTCCACCGAGAGGTGGTATTGGAGCGTCACCCTCAACGCGGTCACCGCCGCGCAGCAAACGACGCCCACCCAGATGCACCTGCTGTGCAGGGTGATCGTCTCCGAGGATTGTGGGCTTGTGGCAGGGGAGGGGGAATTTTTGGTAGCCCGCTTTGCCTACCGGCTGGGGTCCAAACACTGGTGCTTGGACCTAGCCGTGGGGTCGGAGGAGGGGGGGTTGCTGGCCCGCGCTGGCTCAATTGCTTTTAAGCAGGTGCTGTCATGGGACGTGCAGGGGGAGGGGTTTTTCTCGGAGGCTTGGCACGCCATGCGTGGCCACGTCTCCACCTTCCGTGCCAGCGCTCTCGGGGAGGACGTCATCGACCAAGAGGTGGTCAATGATGGGGAGGTGACGGATGGGGGGAAGAGTGATGCCGCCCGCAGTGATCGGAGTGCACGCAGTGGGACCGCAAATAGAAAAAAACGGGCAGCCAACGACAGCAACCCCCCCGCCCCGCCAAAAAAGCTGGCGGGGAAGGGAAATGCAGCCGCACCACAGAAGGCAGCTCTGGGGAGCCCCCTTCGTGAGCCTGGGTCACCGGGCACTGTGCCCATGATCGTGTACCGGGAGGCATGCCGTGACCGTGACCAGTTCCGCCAGGAGCGGGATGTTGCCCGTCTGGCAGCGGAAGCAGCCACCCGTCTCAAGGAGGAGCTGGACACGGTCAAGCGGCAGCGGGACGACCTGCAGGCCAAGCCGCGGACGCTGAGCGCCAAGGGGCTGCCACTGAGGCACGCCTGGAGGTGCTGCAGCGGTCCAAGGGCTTGAAGCACATTGAATCTGGGCCGGGGGCTGCATCCCCCTCCCAGTCAGGGGTTGCGGTTGCACCCCCCGCCACCTACAGCACGCAGTCCATGCAATTCCTGGCATCGGGACTGTTGGAGTACGCCCACTTGGCCACCCGGCTGATGGCCGACGCCACGTCGTCGTGCCAGCAGCTGCAGACCATTGCGGGGCTGGCTCGAACAACCACGATGCCGGACCTGAGCGTGGACAGCCTGCCGAAGGTTGAGGCGAAAGTGTCAACCCGCCTGCACAACGCCGACCGCCGGTACCGGTCAGATGTGGTGGCGGCTGCTCAGCAGCCTGGCTGGGAGCCAGACCCCGTGGTTGGCAGTCCGGGTTCTCTCCCTGGAACTGCGGCTCTGTGGTAGCCGCTGGACCCCCACTACGTGGTTCGTATATATGTATGGTATATATTGTTGTTGAGCACTTCATGGTGCTGAAATTTCTTCTGGGGGGGCTGGGGCCACAGATTGCAGCGTGCTGTGCACTTCCTGCACCACTTTCTGCCCTGCTGTGTGCCTTTGTTTCACAGGTAAATGTGCCGTGATTGTGGCCGTGTACCAATTGCAGTTGTATGCTACTTTCAAAATATCGCGGCCAGGGGCCACCACTTTCAGCTCTGATGTGCGGCTTTTTTTCACACAGGCCAGTGGCCACAACTTTTAGCCCTGTTGTGGGCCTGTGTTCAAGACCAGGGCCGACTCTGGCCCCTGTGGTATGTTGCGCCCTTTTTTTTTCTCTCATTTTTTCAAGCAGGCCCGAGGCCACCTCTTTCAGCCCTGTTATGGGCACGTACAAGAGCAGGGTAGTCCCGTCTGGCCCCTGCGGTGTGTTCAGACCGCAAACAGTCCCTTGGAAAAAAGTATTGGCCTCTTGTGTGGTGCCTGTGTACTGCCTGTCTTTTGGTGTGCAGTGGCTGCGAGGTAACTGAGAGATCAGTGAGAGCTCACTGAGCGCTCACTGAGCCATTTGGCGCGCTCAATGAGCGCTGAGTGAGCGCGCGAAACGACGCAGTGAGCGCTCAGTGAGCGCGCCAAACGGCTCGGTGGGCTCTCAGTCGGGTGGATGGAATTGTTGGCCGCCACAAACAGGTGGTTATGGGCAGGGGGTGCAAGGGGGATGTGCCACCTACCACCAGGGACTGAAAACAGGTGTGTGCCAGGGCTGTGGGGGGGGGGGGGGGGGCTGCAGCGCAAATTACGGCATCAACCGGGCGGAGGGGGGCATCAAAGGGGGCAACGGGAGACGCTGCGGGGGGGGGGGGGGGCAGGTTGGGACCCGGGGGGGGGGCAACCCCTCGGTTCTGGACGCCAACTACCCCCCCCAACTAATTGTTGGCCGGAGGCCCCTTGGGGGGGGGCGGGGGGGCATTGGAGGGGGGGTTCAGGGAGGGGCGATTGGGGGGGGGTCTAGGAGGGGCTTGGGGGGGGGGCTCCGGGAGGGTCGGTTGGGGGGGGGGGGGTCAGGTGGGGCAATTTGGGGTGTTGGGGGGGGGGGGGCAAAGGCTCCGCTTACCTCCCCTTGCCCTCCCTCTAACCATACCATCACCATAAACCTAAGCCTAACCTTTGCAGCAACCTGGTTTGGCCATGCCAGCCATGTTGATTGGGCTGAACAAGATCCCCCCCAATTTCGTTCATGGTTGCTTTTGCCACATCATTGCTCTCCATTTTGGACCCCAACACTCACTTTGACCCTAGCCTAGGGTAAGAGCCAGGGCTAGGGTTAGGGCTAGGGTTAGGGTTAGGGTCACCGAGCTGGTGGAACCAGTCTTGGTTTTATAACCCTTTTTAGTGTCTAGGGTGGACCTACCAGGTTTAGCAGCAAGCAACAGCAGCAAGCAGCAAGCAACAGCACGCGCGAAATGGGTAAAAATGAGAACTCCGTCGTGGTGCTTTGGATTTCAGTGAAATTTTGGTGGATGATACCTATGGGTGTGAAGTACAATCACACAAAGTTCGAGCCAGAAACTCAACGGTGGCGGCCGGGAACGGGATTCGCAACTGGCGGACCTCAGTTTCAAAAACTGCAGTTTCGGGCCAAAAACAGCCATTTCTGGGCCAAAAAAGCACTGGAACACATTCCAAACGGCCAAACGAAGGGAAATGGTGGGTACACTGCACCTGCGGCTTGACTTCCCCGTGTCAACAAGCTCTTTGCGGCCCTCTAACTCCATGATATGTTCCGGAAACGGCCCAAAAAGGCCCCCAGAAGCTCCAAATGCCGACAGCCAAAAACCAAGAATAGTCCATATCTTTGGCTACATGGCTCAAAATGCGATTCCGAGGGCACCTACTCCACCCGCAACCCCCCACTTTTTGTGGTTTCCACCCCTCAGAATTGCCCAAACGGACACCTAGACCCCAATACCTAGGCCCACTCGGCTGCAGCAAGCTGCAAGCTCAAGCCCAAACAGGTGGGTGCCCAAATGGTTCAACAAGGTCCAATAGGGGCAAAAAGATGACTTTTCTCAAAAATGATCCTAGACCATGTGCGACGCTAAAACAAGTGTTTTTGGACCGTTTTGAGCTTGTGGTGGCCCATTTTGGTCCTCCGAGAATCCCAAAATGCCTTGAAAATGGGCTGTTTTGGGACCAAAAATGGGTCAAAAATGGGTCAAAAACGCATTTTTCCAAACCTCATCCTAGACCATTTGGGGTGCACAACGGGTGAAATGAGCCCATTTTGAGCCCATTTTGGGGCATTTTGGCCCCTCAGAAGTCCAAAAAGCCTTGAAAGTGGGCCTCATGGTGATGGGGTTCACTTGCAAGCTGATTTCACTTTGTCAAGAGCCATTAATGTGTGAATCATTCTTGATGTCCTTCACCAATCACAGCTGATGTTCCCTCCCCCACCAGCTCGGTCCCAATATTCAGTCTTGATTAGGTGTAGGGATAGGAGTAGGCTGAGGGTTGGGGGTGGGTGTTAGAGTCAAGGTTGGGTTTAAGGATAGTGTTGGGGTGCAAATTGGACAAAATTTTCCTTAGGGCACCTTTGGTGTTCATGGAGCATCGGGCGCCTTAGGCGCCCATGGACGCCTGGGGGCGACACCTTTAGCAACTAACTGTTGGCCGAAGGCCCCTAGGGGGGGGGGGGGGGTAGTTGGCGTCCTACGACCCGCGGAGTCGCCCCCCCCCCCGGGGGATGGGACAAACACCCTGGCGGCATCCTCGGCGGGGGGTATGACGGGACAAAAACGCTGGCGGCATCCCCGGGGGGGGGGGCAAACACCCTGGCGGCATCCCCCCGGGGGGGGGGGGACAAACACCCTGGTGCAACCCCACTACCCCAACCCGACGAAGAGTGTGAATCCTGCAGGGGCAAGGGGGGGGGAGGCTAGGGACAACAATCAAGGGAAAACAAGTGGGGGGGATAGCAAAGAGATGTGAAAAGAGGTAAGTGTGCCGCAAGCACGGGGACTGCATGTGGCAATACACCTCTACCACAAGTCCTACACAAAATGCCACCTAAGCGTCCCTTTTCCTTGTTGGGAACACAGCGCCAGCGCGCAACCCGGATTGAGCATCTGGAGGCCGCGGTGGCGGCCTCCCTATGTGAGGAATATCGGGCCGAGCTGCAACCCGATGGTAGCATACTGCTAGTCCCTGAGGACTATAGCCGGCCCACGGACACCAATCCCAACATCAAGTCGGAGGCCTTGCGCGTGCTGTGGCGGATGCGTAGTTCACAGATGTCGCGCCGCGACATGGCCTACCTGCTGCCCGACCTGGACAGCACCGTTAGGTGGGCCGACGTGGCCCCGTGGCTGAAGCACCTCCGCCAACCTGCTAGCCGGCGGGTTTGTATCCTTGAGGGGGAGTATGAGATGCAAGGGGCGTACTGCAGTATTGCTGAGCGGCTAGCCCTGCTCTATGAAGCGCGTGCCATACGCACACCGGAAGCCTTGCAACCGGGCGCGCAGCGCAACACCTGGGTGACCATCGGCGTTGACGGCACCAACTGGTGGAATCGGGCCTACGTGCACTGTGCAGTGGCTACACCGGGTTGTGGGCCCACACAGCTTGCTAGCTGGTGGCTGTTCGAGGGTAGCGAGATGTGGGCCACGGTGTACAGCATGCAATCGGAGTGTGACTTCGACACGCAGCTCCGCGCTGCTACGGCCCTGCAACTGCCGCATGCGGATGGGGTGGCGCGCAGCCCCCTATTCTTCGTCCGGGCCGATGGCAAGGCCCACATCATGCTGGCCGGCGGAGACGGCTTCACCAAGAAGAGCCCCGGGGCCATGGTGTGCCACTGCTGCGGGGCAAACCGTGAAACGGTTTTGCGCAAGTTTGGGGGACAAGAGGTTGCCCTGGAAGGAATCAAGGGACATGTACGGCTGACCGGGGTGTTTCGTGACATCCCGGCGGACCGCCGCATTCCTGACTTCGGTCCGCATGGAGTCATGCATGTTGCCATTGCGGGGGTCAATGGAATTGTGCGGGGGCTGGTGACCCATGGAGGGGTATCGAGGAAGAGTGCGGCCACCATGGTGCAGGGGGTTGTAAACGGGGCACGGAAAGTGGCCCGCACGGTGCGGCTTGGAAAGTGGGGGGCGGACAAGGCAAATGCCAAAGGACAAGTGCGCATGGAGTTGGGGGCTGCTGCGCACTTTGTCAAGGCCCGGGTGTGGGGCCCACTGTTGCAGCTGGTTGCACCGGTGATTGGGAACCATCAAGTGGGGGGCAGGCCATGGGTTGATGTGTGCACGGAGTGGTGGGAGGCATTTGCGGCCATGGCCGAGCTGGCCTGGAAGGACGACTTTCTGAGTGGTGCAGAGCAACGTGCCTTGCTGCAACGCCAACGGACCATGGGGGCAAGGCACCTTGACCTGGGATGGGGGACGACCTTGGGGACGCACATGTGGGTTGACCACATGTATGCGTATGTTGCAGGGTGGGGGACCATTGCAAGGTTTAGTTGCTTTGCATTGGAGGGCGGCCATGTGCGACTGAAACGGCTGCTTCACATGGTGCTGGGACGCACAGCATAGAAGGTAAAAAATGGCAGGAAAATGCTGAGCATATTGCTCAGGATATTTGGGGATGCTCAGCATTCATGCTCAGCAAATGGGACTCATATTGCAGGGTTGATCTCGGAAGTCCCAGCCAAAATTTCTTCCGAGCTCCCCCGGCACGGTCGGCTGGGAAGCCCATGGAACATTCCTACCGATATCGGTTGCGTTTTGGGGGGCCGATCTGGCTGCCAAAACTTCCGAGCATCTTTCCGAGGGATTTCAAAAACTTCCAGGCGTTTTTCCATCGGTTTTTTGTATAATGAACTACACCGTTCTTGGTTCCCAAATCCCACACCTCAGCAAAGAAACACACAAAAAGGCAAGCATGACGGTTCACTTAACACCTCTACTGCTACCAGAATCCACTGAGATTAGACACCCTGCCCCATTGTTAGAGGGTGGGGGAGGGTGGGGGAGGGTTGGGAGAGGGTTGGGAGAGAGTGGGAGAGGGTTGGGAGAGGGTGGGAGAGGGTTGGGAGACGGTTGAGAGAGGGTTGGGAGAGGGTGGGAGACGGTTGGGAGAGGGTTGGGAGAGGGTGGGAGAGGGTTGGGAGAGGGTGGGAGAGGGTTGGGAGAGGGTGGGAGAGGGTTGGGAGAGGGTGGGAGAGGGTTGGGAGAGGGTGGGAGAGGGTTGGGAGAGGGTGGGAGAGGGTTGGGAGAGGGTGGGAGAGAGTGGGGGAGGGTTGGGAGAGGGTTGGGAGAGAGTGGGAGAGGGTTGGGAGAGGGTGGGAGAGGGTTGGGAGACGGTTGAGAGAGGGTTGGAAGAGGGTGGGAGAGGGTTTAGAGAGGGTTGGGAGAGGCTAGGAGAGTGTTGGGAGAGGGTGGGAGAGGGTTGGGAGAGGGTGGGAGAGAGTTGGGAGAGGGTGGGAGAGAGTGGGAGAGGGTTGGGAGGGGGTGGGAGACGGTTGG
Organism: Eutreptiella sp. 'Long Island Sound 2002'; assembly: GCA_964036045.1. Classification (NCBI taxonomy): domain Eukaryota; phylum Euglenozoa; class Euglenophyceae; order Eutreptiales; family Eutreptiaceae; genus Eutreptiella; species Eutreptiella sp. 'Long Island Sound 2002'. The sequence goes on from OZ038390.1 coordinate 54,718,111, forward strand.
GAGACGGTTGAGAGAGGGTTGGAAGAGGGCGGGAGAGGGTTGGGAGAGAGTTGGGAGAGGCTGGGAGAGGGTTGGGAGAGGGTGGGAGAGCGTTGGGAGAGGGTGGGAGAGGGTTGGGAGAGGGTGGGAGAGGGTTGGGTGAGTGTGGGAGAGGGTTGGGAGAGGGTGGGAGAGAGTGGGAGAGGGTTGGGAGGGGGTGGGAGAGGGTTGGGAGGGGGTGGGAGAGGGTTGGGAGAGGGTGGGAGAGGGTTGGCAGAGCGTTAGGAGAGAGCCCCTAGTTGTAAAAATCAGAAACAGTGGGCCCCTGTAGGGGGGCGGATAGTCGAGCTCACTTTGGAGCCTTCTAATTCTGTGATGGTGTGGTAAAATTCGACAAAACAAAGTTGTGGTGAAAGCTGGTGATTGGGGCTTTACATAGAGCCCCTAAGTGTAAAAATCTGAAACAGTGGGCCCCTGTAGGGGGGCGGATAGTCGAGCTCACTTTGGAGCCTTCTAATTCTGTGATGGTGTGGTAAAATTCCACAAAACAAAGTTGTGGTGAAAGCTGGTGGTTGGGGCTTTACATAGAGCCCCTAGTTGTAAAAATCTGAAACAGTGGGCCCCTGTAGGGGGGCGGATAGTCGAGCTCACTTTGGAGCCTTCTAACTCTGTGAGGGTGTGGTAAAATTCCACAAAACAAAGTTGTGGTGAAAGCTGGTGGTTGGGGCTTTACATAGAGCCCCTAGTTGTAAAAATCAGAAACAGTGGGCCCCTGTAGGGGGGCGGATAGTCGAGCTCACTTTGGAGCCTTCTAATTCTGTGAGGGTGTGGTAAAATTCCACAAAACAAAGTTGTGGTGAAAGCTGGTGGTTGGGGCTTTACATAGAGCCCCTAGTTGTAAAAATCTGAAACAGTGGGCCCCTGTAGGGGGGCGGATAGTCGAGCTCACTTTGGAGCCTTCTAATTCTGTGATGGTGTGGTAAAATTCCACAAAACAAAGTTGTGGTGAAAGCTGGTGGTTGGGGCTTTACATAGAGCCCCTAGTTGTAAAAAACTGAAACAGTGGGCCCCTGTAGGGGGGCGGATAGTCGAGCTCACTTTGGAGCCTTCTAATTCTGTGATGGTGTGGTAAAATTCCACAAAACAAAGTTGTGGTGAAAGCTGGTGGTTGGGGCTTCACATAGAGCCCCTAGTTGTAAAAATCTGAAACAGTGGGCCCCTGTAGGGGGGCGGATGGTCGAGCTCACTTTGGAGCCTTCTAACCCGATCGGTTTGAGTCAAAGAGATGGGGTGGGGTGGGGTGGGGTGGGGTTGGGGGGGGGGGGGGGGGCACGTACCATCATTGAAGGGGTTGCAAGCACTGGTTTGGTTTCAGACGCTAGGGTCGAGACCACAACCCACTTCTACACCTCAAGGGTGTGGTGACAATGGGACAAGTCTGATATTGGGGGGGACACGGGGGGGGGGCGAAGTCTGACACGGGGGGGGTAGAAAGGGTGTTGGGGTGGGGGGGGGGGGCATGAGGCAACGGAAACTGGGTTCGCATACGCCCCCGTGTCACAGGCGCATGGTCATAACCACATTGGGGGGGGGGGGGTGATGGTCCATAAAAGTCTGATGTCTGATGTCTGATAGCCGACTAGGTCGCTATACACAATCCTGGGGCGGAGCACAAGTCTGATATTGGGGGGGGGGGGGGCAGAATCCATGCACCTGTCCAAAAGGTTCACGCCCACCTCCCATCACACCATTATGCCTGGAACTCATCATTTCAGATTGGGACAACGACATAGGTTCATTTGCCACCCTAGAGGGCACAACATCACGTCTCAGCGTCTTGAACCTGTTTCTTTCACCCCACGGGATGTGTTTACACTGGATTACCTCCCACGGGTAGTTAAGCCAGCACAACGCTGAGACCAGCCTGCTACAACATACCTGGTACAGATGTGGGTGGCTGGAGATCCTGATATAGCGAATGAATTCACCTCTGACCTATGCCACTCGGATGTGCCTGGGCACATTGGAATCCCAGGGGATGTACTGACACGCATGCGTGTCCTTCAAGTGCACACAGGTGATTAGAGGGTTGAGTGACATGAGTTGAGATCCACAAAGTGTGCACTTGTCATTGGCTGACTACCAGACATGTCTATTGCAGGTGACAAAAATGTTCTGGGCACAAGAAGGGAATACAATAGTGAGTCTACTCAAAGGGGCCAAGGTGAAAAAGCGACACACACGCAAAAAGAAAACCACAAAAGCAGGCACAAAGCTTCACAAGACACAAAGGGCAAACAGTCATAAGCTTGAGTACAGTGTTCTCCATGCAAGTTTGTAGGCAAAGCAGGCACCAAGGATCAAACTGCAATTGCACATGTCAAAACCAAAAGAGCAAGTTCATAAAGGAGCTCAAAGGGGAAGCAGTCATAAGCTTGAGCACAGTGTTCTCCATGCAATTTTGTAGGCAAAGCAAACAAAGGGTAGACAAACATTAGCTTCAACGTACGGTTCTCCATGGCATCTTGCAGGCAAGGTAGGCACCAAGCATGCAACCAAAGTTCCACTACGTTCGGGCTAAAAAATTTCTTCCGAGCTCCCCCGGCACGGTCGGCTGGGAAGCCCATGGAACATTCCTACCGATATCGGTTGCGTTTTGGGGGGCCGATCTGGCTGCCAAAACTTCCGAGCATCTTTCCAAGGGTTTTCGAAAACTTCCAAGCGACGGACCGAAGCATATCGCATGCACGTCGGTACAGATTTCCTAAAATTGCCACCAGTAACCGGACAATATTGGTCTCTCTTTCAATGTTCTGTGCTGGGCACCGGTGGTACATGTGTAGGAATAGTGGGGGGGTCAGCTTGCTGAACGATAGGTCCGGCTTGCAGTGTGTGGTGGATAACCACACACTAGATAATAACCTCGGCAAGGAAGGTTGGGAGGTGGAGAGTAGGGCTGTGACCAACCAAAGGGGGTTCCAACGACGGTGCATGACTTGGTCACGTGCCCGGCGGGAGAGGAAGGGGAGAGAGAACATGGTGAGGAGGATTGTGGAACGTGCATTGCGACAAAGGACCAAGTAAGTGCTTATGATGGATGATTTGTGCCCGTGCATGTTAAGTGAGCCCTCAGTGAGCCCCCAATTAGCTCTCACTGAGCGCTCACTTAGCGCTCACTGAGCCATTTGGCGCGCTCACTGAGCGCTCAGTGAGCCCTCAGTGAGCGCTCAGAGAGCCGGCTCAGTGACGGCTCAGTGACGGCTCAGTTGGGGTGCTGAGTCAACTGAGCCGTCGAAAAAAAGAAACCCCCCCGGTGAAATCCTCTTGGCCTATAGGGATTGGCATCCCTTTGGGGACATTCCAAAACCCCAACCCACCCACGAAAGCCACAAGTTTTCACATTCAACCCCTTGAAAAACACCACTTAGCCCCAAATGAGCCGTTTTAGCCCCAAATGAGCCCCAACTTCACATTTCCAAGTGAGCCACAGGTACATATGAACGCAAATACCTCGAAATCCGGCTCTGGTCCGACGGTGCCCATGGCGCCCAGGGCGGACCGGAAATGCGCAGCTGCGGTGGGAGGGGTGCCCTGGGGGGCGCCCGTAGGGGCCGTGGTGCTGCTGGTGGCCGGGGCTGCCCGGCCAAGGGGCTTGATGGGGCGGGTGATGGTGAGGCCCTCAACGGCCCCCTCGTACGAGGCCTCCTGCCCCGGGTCATACACCCCCCCCAAAATGGATTCCCACTCGGGGATGCACTCCAACTTGCGCCTAGAGCGCTGCAGCTTCACCCACCCCCTTTCCTCCCAGTGGAGGAGGCACAATTCCCAATGGGACCCCCACATCAAGGCCCCGCGCGGGCCCGTAAAAACTATGGCCTGCGTCAAATTCCCGGCCCCAATTGGGTCGGGGATGGGGGACAGGGGCTTTCTCGGCAGGGGTTTCCATGCCCATGCCACCCCTGTGTGCTGCCAGCCCCCCCCCCCCCCCCCCCCGCACCCTTTTTGCGGATGCGGTGCCGCAAAAGGCGGCAAAATGCCCAGCGCAGGGTGATGTAAGTCGCCTCGGGGCTCGAAAAAAGGGGGGTATCGGGGGAGTACCCACTGTCCAGCGCTCCCTGCACCCATGGGAGGGTCAACATATTGCGCTGGTTGGTGTGGCTCAGGCCCCATGCATGGCCGGCCTCCCCCCTCAACCACGGGATCACAACCAAAACCCCCTCCCCCCCCCCACCCCGTGCGTCCCCCTCCGAGGCCCAGAACAGGTTGTGGGCCTCCTCCCCGTCCGGTGCGTTGTGCGCCCCGAACCGCACGCCACACCGGTTGCGGTATGGAATTTTTTGTACCTCCCCTGCAACTTCACGGGCATGATTTCCCACCTGGGCCTCCAAGAAGGCCACGAAAAGCCTCTCGCAGGCCATGCAACAGTGCAAAATGCACAAAAGTACCCGGTTTTTGGCTATGACCAGCAGCGCCTCGCCTGTGCATCTTGCTGCATCCAAACTTTTGCGGGTCACCTGATACCGCCCATGATGGGTGGCATTCGACTGCGTTGTCCTCCGAGCAGCGACGCCATTCCACCGCTTGGCCGTGTTGTCCCGCACGGCCTCATTGAAACTGCTCCCCACTTGGGGAGCCACGCTGATGCCCAGCAGCCGCCGGAGCCACGGCTCGTCCCCACCAAGGAGGACCGTTGCCGGCACCCAACTGTCGCACCAGTAAAATTTTTCTGCAATCAATAATGGACTACAGGACCTGTGTTCATAAAAGGTGTTCATAATTCGTGTTCATAAAACGCGTTCATAATTCATAAATTGGCAGCACGGCGTTTTATGACGGCAGTTTTCGAATTATGAACGCGCGAATTATGAACAACATATGAACAAGAAAATGCAGACTACAAACCTGCAACACCTGAGCCCAAATTTGGCCCAAGGCAACCATATCCTTGTCCCCCGTGACGGCCATGCCGATGACCCATAGGAAGGCGGGTGTTCGCGCCTTTACCCCATGGTCAAAGACCCCACCGATAGCTGCGACCAACTGCCACCGGCGCAAGGATACCCGTCACCCCACACCACAAAGGTGAGGGGGCCGGTCGAGTCAATAGACTGGCACAAGGCTGGCTGGGATTGCACGTATTGTGCCCACGACCGTAGGGGCCGACAGCGACCCGACGACGGGGGGTCGGCACATTCCACCGGGGGGGACAACGCAAGCGGAGCGGTCAATGACGTCCACGTTGCGTCAAATTGGTCCCGTGTGGGGATGGGCCGTGGGAAGGGCAGCCCGGTGCGGGCGGTGTAGGCGTCGCCCCGCCGGGTGATGTACTCAGACAACACGCGGAAGCCGGACCGGGGTGCGCGCAACTCCAAAAGGAGCCCTATCAGATAGGGTGCGGGAAAATGGCGTACGCATGGCCTGCACCTTGGTTTTGTGGAACGTTGGGAGGGGAGCGTGGTCCATTGCCTCCGTGAAACGGGCCCGGATGAGGGGGGACGATGACATTCATTGGGCCAACAGGTCGGAACACTTGCTGTACCGAAGACTGGTGGCACCACTGAGCCAAACAACCATCATGTTCAGCTCCGTGAAGGCGTAGTAAGAGTAAGACATAACAAAATTTGTGGACAAAGAAGCGTTCATAAAATCTGTTCATAATTCATGTTTCATATATGAATTGTTCATACATGAAAAATGGATTATGAACAATAATACTTTTCATGTAGGTACCTAGGGTTCCGTCATCATCATGTTCATCATCATCACCGGGTTTCATAATGGACACTGGCATACAATGCGACAATTTTGGTAAACTAGTCCTCCCAACTGATGACATACATGGCATCCATGTCTTGCACATTGGAAGTAACCTATTCAATGAAGTCTGGAAAGAGACCTGCACAACCCGTGTAACACGTGGCAATATTCGGTGCCTCTGACAAACATGAGATGAATTGGGCAAGTAGGACGGGACTGCTAGTCATGCAAAGCAACCACAGCTCCTCAGAACTCGTCTCTATTAGCATTGGGGATTACCTTCAAAGCACGGACATTCAAAGACGGAGGGCCCAGCTTGCAGCACCAATCCCCAGTTGGCTTTTGTACTAACCTTGGTCTGTCATAAACACGTTGGGCACCTTACAGGAAAACTTAGATGGAATGGCAACAGTGCAGATCCGCTCCGCAAACACGAACATCGCATGTGTGAAACCCTTGTCATAGATCTCAGTAGTGACAATACACCGTCCACTTGACACTACGCGTACACAGGTGTCCAATCCAAAATGGGAACCTATGATGAAGTCTGATCCTACAGTGTTAGCAGCCCGTAACCTTGTGAAGATATTGCACCGTATGCAGTCCATACAACAGAGGACATAACATCATATGCCCTTGCTCGTGGATGAGACCACACACTACCGTCTTCTCAAACTTGCTTATAGCCTCGGTTATGCTAAGTTTAATGTACCAATGTTCCTCAACAAAACACCAGTTCTGCATGGTGTTTGGCACGCATGCAAGTGCTGTGGAACTCTTTGTTAGCGCCGGTTTTATGCCCTGTTCACTTCCTGCTATGCTAGACTTTCTGTAGGAAAGCTGGTTCCCAGTTTTCCTAAGCTGATTTACATGGAACGAGCTGTTGGTGTGTTACTACATTTGGCACATCGTTGGAAGAACAGTCTCTACCAAAAGCTTCATAACTTGCGCACTGTCCCGCCACCCGACTCTGCCGCACATAAAGTGTTGTTGATGCAAGTAGAAGGTACGATTGACTTGTTGTATGGTTATGTACCTGCTATGTTTATTATCGGATGTCACGTGCGAGACTGCCATTCGGGCGGCTATGCCAATTCTAACATGAGCACTGTGTTGTACTCCCGCTGCTGACATGCTTTGATCCGCCTGACACTTGGGTATGAGCACAAAGTTGAGTATGTATGTACATTGATGGTGGCACGTCTACTGGATCACCATCCTTGGTTTTCACGCTTACCAGGTCTGCCGTTCAGCGAGGAGCCATGTGAAGCCATTCTCAACCGTGTGGTAGCCAAGAAGGCCCGTTATCCCCACATGGATAGTTTTGAGCAAGTACATGGCCTGTTTGTACTTGTTAGCCCCCCCCCCCCCATAATGCTAAGAAAAAGGACTTCACGTATTGTAATATCTCAAACGGTTTGCCATCGCTTATCAACGGCAGACTCCGAAAGCTGTGTGAACGTTGGGACCTAGGGATGATCCCTGCCGTAAAGTGGTCCTTTGACAAGCAATCTAAGGTTGAGGCTGTCTGGCCCGGTACCCTGCGATTCCCAAGTTCCATTCAAGCTGTACTACCTGCCAAGCATTTGAATGATCTATTTGTTAAGACGTTGCAGACCTTGGGAAACCCGGCTCGTGTTTCACCTTATGTCTTGATGGCCCTCATGCGTCGCGCCCTCCACGCCCCCCCCCCCCCACCTCATGGAAGCTACCTTCCAAGAAGCTTATCATGCTTCGGCGTTGCAACAACCAAGTCGGGTACCAAGCATGTCGGCGGCGCATGCCAGCTATGGATTCGCTTGATGGGAGGGGGGGGCGATAGATTGGGGGAATCGGACGATGATGATGATGATGAATGTGATGGTGTTGGTAATGAAGCCGATGACAGATCCCCAGAGGATGGCGATGGATATGAGGGGGATGATGCTGTGGTCGTTGTGGTTCATGCTGACGCTTTAGATGCTCCTTCAGATGCACCTGTACAACTATGCACCCTTCGTGAATTGGTCATTTGAATGAGCGATTCATGAAGATTGGAATTTGTCCACTCTTTTTCGTGTTTTGCCCGCCACTTGGGGCCATCGTGTGCTTTTCTCGTGCTCTTTTGACCAAAATGTAGCTACTGAAATGTATTGAAATTTGAGGTCTGAACTTGATGGTAGGTCACCAATATTCACTCACATTTAGTCCAATTCCCTTAGATTTGTGCTCAAATTTCGCATGCAATTTGTGCCCTATTCCCTATTCGTGCTTGTGAACGTCGTACGAATTCTGCACAAATCTGCAGTTTACCTTGATGCTTTTAGCTCTCTGAGCTTTTATGAGTCTGTCTCAGTCTTTGTCCCAGCTCGCCTCAAACTTCAAGCAAGTTCGTGCAAATCCGAATCCTCCATTCAAACGACCGCTTAACCCCCGTTTACAAACGGTACATACTCGATGAACTCTCTGAGTACGACCCTGCTTTTTTATCATGTGTTTCGCATGCTGATGTGCGGTCAGTGGTTTCTGTGTAGCCTAATCGACACTTCATGATTTTTCTCAATGCAACCATTCTTGAACTATTTTTGATGGCACAATGTTTTTCTTCAGACTCTCTTACTGCCCCTCTATGAGACCACCATGTAAGGGACACCACGCAATCAATCTAGGTAAGGCGATACCCTACCTACCATCACAAGCTGTCAATGCAAGCCAAGCGCAGAGCCAAGCAGCCACTACAACCACACAGAAAGCAGACGGGGGATCCAAGGTGTGGCAGACTGCCACTAAAGCACATTGGGCAAGCTGGGTACTCAAAAGGATGGTCAAGGCGCCACTGATGAAGCTAAAGTTCGATCTGTAGATTACATGGGGGCAAACCAAGGCGCGAGATGAGGACATTGCCATTAAGAGGTACCAAAGTCAGGTTGCAAGTCCCCCGAATCGACCACTGAGCTGTTTTTAGCTATGGCGAGATGAAGGTGTGTCCTGCGAAGCCTCCGATGGCAATTTCTCATGAGTAACACATTGCAGTGCGTTCTTTCGTGGACAGGCCTCCTCACTTTATTGAAATTGCCTTTGTCGACTCAGATGGCTCATGGTACGTTACTAGGGGTGCCCATGTGGGCAAAGCGCTGCAAAGGCTCCAAAAAGATTACGCTTAGAAGGCATTGCCAGACTATTTGCTATTTGTCCATGCCATGGAGGCGAAGCTCGATACACCACTGGAGGTATTGGAAATGCTGTCCGGTGATCACAATGCCATCCAGCACAATGTGACTAAATTGCCCCTTAGCTAAATCGCATCAAGAATATGGGTGGAAGTCAAAAGCCTAGCAAGGCCAAGGATCATTTGATGTTGGCACTCCGCAAAGCTGGGCGCATGAACTCAAAGATCACAGCCGTGTGGAAATTTCCAACCCCCCCCCCCCCTCTCAACTCCAGCCACCAGTAATCTACTTGTGTAGTTCTCTGACCGTCTCGTACCGTCTCGTACCTTGTGCAGCTGCTCCACCACTGCTGTCAGGATGCCGCATGGAAGCGGTGGAAGCCTTTGGTGACTCTGGTGCAACTGAGCCATGGACGGATCGCCCACGCCATGGACAATTTCGAGAGCACATTCAAAGAAGGTATCACACTGTCTTCTAGTGCCAACAAGGGCGTCAGGGATATGAAATTCAAGCAGACAAGAATTAACGCTCTGTAGCGCATTGTGTGCTGACTTCTCCCTGTACTACAGCTCTCACACCGTTTGTGCTTCCGCCTCTCATTGGACTCCATGGGGATCAAATCGACAAAATTGTTGGTTATATGTGTGGATCCGGTACAAAGCCGTCGGTGCTCCAAGGGAAAGCGCGGAACCTCAAAAAAGACAGACTATGGGAATTATTGTCGTCCCCCCAACGAGACATATATAGTTCAATCAGTCTGCCATAGTGACCACACTGACGAACATGCCTCCTACAGTCAATCCCCATGTGATGCAGCGGATTAGAAAATTGTTTGGTTGGGCCTCACGTGCATGCAAGCTAAATTTGGGGAGATAGAATGGGTCAAAGGAAGAACCGTATCGGTTGTGGAATTCTGCGTATCGGTCGTGGGATTCCGTTAGCAAGGCGCCGTTATGGAATGACATTGAGTGGGCAGATCTGCGAGCAGCCCTATGTAGGCCATCGATTGAGCCAAAGGTGGAAGTGTCACACAAGGCGAAGACCATGCGGATCTGGTTGGCAGCTCCACAGGGGAGTGAAGAACCAATTGGTCCACATATCGAGGCTCCGCTGATCATTGCTGGAAAAGCCCTACCCTACGAGGTGGCGCTGCGGAACTATGCAATGGTGTGTACTGTGCACCGTTGCTGAGTCCGTCGTTCAAATCGGTGCCCCAACAGTTGACTCTTCGTCCTGAGTGCGCTGCACGGCGTGAATTTGAATTTTTTCAGGCTTTAGGTGTTTGTGGAGACAAATGCGGAGCAGCTCGATGATGTGCATCCCGTGATACTAAAATTGGCCCCCAAAGGAGTCCCGGTCGTTGTAGGACCTGGAAAGTGATGCGAAATTCCTGCGGACACAAATGAGGGATGCACATGAGACTGCTGGCTGGCGATTTGTCACCTATCAGTATGCGACCTCAAATTAGGTCGCTAAAACTATCAACAAAACACTTGTGATTGCACATGAGCATGTCACTCATTCTGGTTCTTGTACAGCGGTGTAGCTCCTGCACACTTGGGAACCCGGGCATAACATCAAGGGCGCGAGGCATCCGCAGAACGGCAACTGTGGTGCAATTCAGTGAACAATTGGACTTTCCAGGCTCAGATTGAAAGACCCGACGGTAAAAATTATCGAACCAGAGGATACATTTGTACAATGTATGGCAGCCCACATAGCAAGACACCTCCTATTTGCCTGCTCTGAAAAAGAGGGAGCATTGAACGAACAGGCACCGAAGCGTGCCAAAGTTCGACACTGCTTCCAGCTTACAGCCACCTCCTTGTGCTTCCTCTACAAGCGAGGTGTATGATGCAACACAGAGAGCAACTGGTAAAGATTAAATATCTCAGCAACAGCAACGGTGTTCCAACGAGGTGGCTTATAACCGTTTGCAAATGTATCCCTTGGCTGAATAAAATGACCTAGAGAGTGGCAACTGCTGTAGTCTGCCGTCAACAGCAATGCGCAATCGACAAAGGCATTAATAGGTTCACTTGAACCAACCGCCGTACACAGGGCACGGGCTTCCTTAAAATGAGCAACACGAAGGAACTGGCGGTAAGGGAGAGCATGCCTACAAAAACCCGTGAGGTACAAGCAGAGGCCGATGAAAAATAGTTCAAGAGGTGATTACAAGCCTTAGAAGATGCCGCGGCGCGTTAATGATGGAGAAAAGAAGATCTTATAGGCCAATGCCAAAAGAAGAAAAAGATGCTAAGACAGACTGGCACAATGTAACAAACAAAGGCAACGGGAAAAAGGTATCCACGACAACGCTACGAGGATGCAACTATGACAAACATACGAAAAGCACACTAAACAGGGAACAGATATTACCAATTCATTATAAATATTACTATATCTAAATGGCACATCACTTCTTGGTAATACGGAAAACAACGCGCTCCGGCGTGTTCTACTAAAGAAAAGGGGGTTTTCAGGTGCCTTCCTTCGAAGGAAGTGCCATGGACCACAGGTTCGACCAAGAAAGACGATGGATGGCACACCCCCATGATTGTAATCCACCAGGGACAACTCCCATGCCATGAGATTCGGTGCAATTCGTCCAAGCACGTCTCTGTGTTACAACAAGGCTCTAGTGGGTGTACAAAAGTGTGGTTTCTGAACAGAACGGGCTGCAACGCATTCTTTTTTTTTGTATCTTGCACATGTTTTCACCATTTGGAACACCACCATGTGTTATCCAGAATGTGCGGGTCCTTACTACAACGAAGCAAGCGACCACCCCAAAAGAGAAACCCAAAAAACAGGGGTACCATTGTAAATTTTGAGTGGGCCCAAAAAGTGGCTTGCGCCCGCGAGGAACACCAACGGAAAAAGCGCTTGCAGCCGCGAGGAACACCACCGGAAAAAGCCGCCTAAGTGGGAAAGAGCCGGTAATCTTGGAGCAGTGGTGCAGCCTGCAACTCGGCCTGGCGCAGGTGGCAAAAAGCAGATCAAGGAGCAATTCTTGGTGCAGGCCCCTCTCAACTACGCGTGGAACCACAGCCGCTGGACCACCCTGTCGAAGCTCGCGCCCATTAGTGGGAAGATAGTCACTGTTCAGAGTACAGGGAGTGTGCCACCCCTATCCCTATTGTTGCTGACGTCGACCTGCTGTGAATATTTCTTGATCCTTTTGCCAGTTAAATTCTTTTTGCCGGAGTGCTCAGTTTTTTCAACCGCACAAAAGCAATATTAACTGCAGCTTTGAGGAATTATCATAGCCATGGAGCATGCTTCATGCATATCACAACCGATTCGCAATGCATTGGAACGTCCGTGTCAACGGTGCTTACCCTAATCACAATGGATGAGGGGTGTGTGTCACGTCAATGGAGGGGTGGGTGGATGGGAGGGGTGTCCATGCTGCAGCAGCGGGTCGGGAAGGAAGGGGGGAGGGGGCAGCAGCGTGACAGGATACCGAGATAGGGTTCATGACAGGGGTTTGTCTTACGACAAGGTGTCAGGATAGGGTCAAAGACAGGGGGTCTATCGTAGGACACACCCCTATCTTTGACCCTCACCCTGTCCTGACATCCTGTCGCAAGACACACCCCTGTCATGAACCCTATCTCAATATCTTGTCATGAACCTTGACTAACACCCCTGTCATGTATGGTGCGGAGCATAGCTTCCGTTGCGGGGTATGGCTGCATTGCCTTGGACTCTTTGTTGACAGAAAATGTCCTCTAGCAACCTAGCCCGGATTATTGAGAATTTATGCTCTAGTGTCGCTAAGCTCCACTTGGCACCTAGTCGGCCTTTGTCCAACCCATGGCTCAATGAGCGCTTACACATGTTAGAGAAAGCTGCCACAGTGGTTCTACTGGAACCCAGGAGGATCACCACCAACACCAAGGGGCACCACACCCTACGACCAGAGGGGCAGTTGGAGGACTGTGATGAGAGTGAGGAGGAGGCGATTTTGTTGGTGGGGTAGTTGCGAAGGATGTAATTTTCTGTCCACAATTTGGACAAACTCCCAAGGACGTGTAGGAGATCAACCCTCAAACGGGTATAGCAAGCCCTCATTCCCTACCGGGTGAAGCCTGTGGTGTTCAAGCCTAGTGAAACGAGCCCGGACGGGCTCGTTGCGGGGCGCTCTTCAACCTCTGGGAGGTGGTGGAGCAAAATGTGGAGTTGCACTACATGCTACAACCCTAGGGGCGCCTACCTCTGAAGTTTCGGATCGTCATTTGTGTGGATGCCAACTCCTTTTGGAAGGCAAGTGCCACGCGTGGGGACATGTACATTGACTTGGAAGGTGGTACACATAGCACCGGGAGGCCTAGTTTGTGGTCCATTTGGTTTACCTTTGATGGATCCAATGATGCCGACCCTTTGCGCCAAGCGGACAACTTGGGGCAACTAGATGCCCAAGTGGAGGAGGTACAACGCAACGGGGTTGCCACCCCAACTGTGATCGTTGAGGTGGAATGTTTCTTAACGGAAGATGGTAAAGAGATGTGCGATGGGCACAACAAAATTAAATGCCGTTGTTGGCATTGCAACCTCGCATTTGAGGACTTTCGAGGAGACATCCTCCTTCCTAGTGAGACCTTAATCTCCATGGGGGGCTTTCCTCCGTTCCATGCTCCCAACATGTCACTTGTAGAATAGTAAATGCCTTTTTCAAAATGTTATGCTTGGATGGCCGGATTTCACAGGTCCGCGCACTACCCCCCTTGCGGCGGAGTGTAGTGCAATCCGTGATGCAAGCAGCCGCCCCCATCCCGTCCGAAATCAGGGTTGCTCCGCGGCCCACAAAGGAGGAGCATTTTGATTTAGCAGGGGGAAGGTGAATGGCCCAAGATCAGGGCAAGCAAGCCCCATCGAAATCCAGGGTCATGATATGACCCCTTCAAAATCTAGCGTCATGATATGACCCTTTCGAAATCCAGGGCCATGACATGACCCCTTCGTATCTAGGGCGCCCCAAGGCAACCCCTTCGCACGGCATATACATATAAAATGTAAAGACAACACCAAATGAAAGAGAAATACCCACATTCAGGTAAACACAAACGCACCACATGAGTGCTCGTGCAGAGCAATCACACACCAAGGCATACTCCCCTACTCCCTTACGACCCATCACTCCAGCAAAGTAAACTGAGCCACACAAGCGCTAGTCAAATGATCCACGGCGAATGGATCGGCAATGTGGTGTGCCCAGTGCACAACTGGACTTGAACCCATCACGATGGCCTATACCAAGTTGCCGATGGCCACACAGCCGTTCTTCATCTCCTTCACCTTCAACTAAGTGAAGGTGTCAAGATCGTCAACCAAATCCAGCGGGTCGAAGCCTTCAAAAGGGTGGAGCAGATCCATAGCTGCCAAGGTAGTCTAGATTGCTTTCACCACTGGTCCCGTTGCTGCCACTGATGGTGCCTGGCGCTCCCATCCTGCACACGGGGATGGCGACCTAGAGGCAACACCACTGTGACCGCCACTGGCAGAGCTACCGGTGCTGGTGTTGCCAAAGTCACTGCCGCGGGTCCTGCTGCTTTAGGTACTGGAGCTCGATGCTCCCGCGTCTGTGGATTGCAACGGCGACATAGAGGCAACACCAGTGCTGCTGCCACTGCCAGAGCCATTGCTGCTGGTGCTGCAAGTGTCATAGTTGTTGGCGCCGCTGCTACCGCCGCTGGTGCTCGGTGCTCCCCCGCCAGCACATGACGATGGGGACACAGAGGCCACACCACTGCTGATGCCTTGGCCAAAGCAACTGCAGCCACCACTGGTGCTCAATGCACCGACGCCTGCATGTGGTGATGGGAAAACAGGGGTCACACCACGGCAGCCGCCACTGCCAGAGCCCCTGCTGCCAGTGCTGCCAGTGTCACTGTTGCCGATCCCGCCGCTGCCACTCTGGTGCTTGATGCTCCCACCCCCGCACATGGCAACGGTGACACAAAGGCAACACCACGGCTGATGCTGGGCGACGGTGTTCATGGGTACCGTGATGGGGACGTCGGTGCAGTAAGACCATCACTTGGACTACTGGAAAATGTCGGCAAAAAAATAGCATTGGGGTTGGCGATGGTGATGGCGATAGCGATGTGTCACCTTAAATGGGCTCTGGCTCTACATTGGACTTACGAAAGGCACGTAGGATCCATACACAGAACACAAATAAAAGAAACGCTGAAAAGAAAACAACATAGGAAATGTCCTAAATTCTATACCTCAAACTCCAGTTTCTGGAAAAACTAGAGTATCAAGACGGGGGTCTGTCCTAGGACACGGGGTGCTGGCAGGTTTCAAGCCGGGTAGCTGTTGTAAGACAGGGGGCTTGCCGTCGGAAAGGCCACATGTCTTATGCAAAGTCAGGGGCTATCACGAAAAAAAGCTGTTCAAAACGCAAGCGCACAGTGCAACCGCTTGTGCCTTCATGTTGTTTTGACCCGCCTGAGCTCACAAAAACCCCAGGGCCCTGCATAGGTGAGGGGTATGGGTGCCAAAAAAAATTAGGCTACAACACCGGGGGAGGGTCGGCTTCATCTTGCCTGGCCTAACCTCGGCACAAGATATGTTATGGAAGCCTTGAAGAGACAGGGAGTATTCATGATGCTGTTGTGTTGGCTGGACACATGCTTGCTATGTGAGGGTTCATGTACCTTGGTTAGGATATGTTGTGGAGAGGTTGCGTTAAGTTTCATGGGGTCAAGTTGTGTGCCTCTGGTAGGTTGGTATGGCATGGGGTCTATTAGGTTCCGTTGGGGTGATATACTTGAAGTGGTTTGGAATTAATTGAGTTTTGGTGTAGAAGATGCAATCACCGCCACAAGTACAACAACACTGAGATGGAAAAGAACTACTCGGGTGTGTGTGCCAGTTGTGGTGCTTCTCTTTTGATGATGCGGCACACCGTGACAGGAACTAGCTTCATAAAACATAGCTTCACAAAAAAAAAGCCAAGTTTGCCGTTTGTGCCATGGGTAGGCTACACACCCCTACCCAAGCCTAGCAAGCTGTTCAATGGATTGGCCGATGACAAAACAGGATGCACACTGGTGTATGTCTGCATCGCACCTGGGAGATCAAAAGTACACAAAAACATTGACAATTTGGCAAAGAAAGCTTAAAATATGTGAAATTTTCCTTCAAAATACCTACCAAAGTGGCACTTTTTCGTAGTGCTTTGAAAAGCTACGAGTGTGAGCTCCATGTTGCCCATAAAATACAGGGTGCAGACTCACAGCCATTCTTGTCTCTTTTTTTTTTTGCTGCTTTTGGCTGTTTTTGTTTTTTGCACCAATATGGGTATTTGCAAATTGAATACATTGGCAAAAAAAAGTAGCATCTATTGGCAACTAAGGACATGACACAGAGCCTGCTTGGCTTGGTTGATGAGGGGTGTGCCGCTCTTCAACCAAGCCTAGCATGTGGCTGAACTGCCACATCAGTCTTGTATATGTTTTGCGTGAATTGTTGTGTGTATTTGATATGCCCATTTGTGCCGTGTGTTGCATGCTCGGCGAGGATGCTTTTTGACGTGCCCTCTCCCGCTCTAGACGACCGCCTTCATCCCCTTGTTTCAGTTTTGGAGGATTGTACAGGATTTGAGAGGGCCACAGAGGGCCAAAAGGGGGTGAAGAGTAGAGAAAGAGGGCAGCGAATCAAAAATCTCTACGCGGTTTTGCCTCCAGATCCTTTTGCACCATGCTGCTGTACGGGGCACAAGGTGCATCGTGTGCACTGGCTCGCACAGCAATTTTGGTATCACGCCAGCCCACAGCACCCCTTGTTACCAACCAGACTGTAATCAAAATCTCAGAACTCTCTGCAAATAATGGGGCCAGCATGCGTGTCCCTTTCTCCAACGTCCCCCTTTGGTTGGTGCAAGTTTCTGGCCGCCCTTGCCAGGCCCGCCTTCAATCTCCACTGCTCTCAGTGTCCTCTCCACTACAGGTGCTGCAATGAAATGAAGCTTCTGCAGAACTGCACCCAGAACCCCCCCCTCCCTCAGTAGGTATGCGTGGCCACGAGGTGGCCAACCGAACGCAAAGCGCACCCGCCGTAGCCAGTCCTGGGCCGCGCCATCCCATCCAGTGCAACCCGCCCGAAATAGCGCATGGCCCACAACACATTCCCCTCAGCCTCGCCCACTCCTGACACACAGCGGCACACCTCCATGACTGACCGGTATGGCTCTGTGCACTCTGGCGGCTCCTCCTGCACCGCTGATGGGCAATACACCTCCCAGTTGACCGCCGCAGCCTGTGCCAGTGAGGGAGGGGGTCCACCATTGTCCAAACCCAGCCACACCGCCCCTGCCACTTCCTGAAGCTGCGTAGTCCCATCCGCGTCAGAACTGTTTGAGGTCAGGGGGGAAATGGCCGGCCGCATGGTCGGGGGGCGTCGGGGGGCCTCCCGCAGTGCCGCCGCATAGGCACGGTTGATCGTGGTAAACGCGTATGTGAAGACGGAGACGGGGCGCTGGGCCCTGAGGAACTCCCGCAGTGTGGTTAGGAGCAGGGGTCGCACGTCGCGCCGCCGCAGCAGGAAATCGATCTGCGCTTTCGGGTCGGTCATCCCCTGCGCAACGACTTCCGGATCCACACAGACCTGAAGGGGCACAGCAACGCCTGCCCACCCAGAGGCCCCACACGAAGCGGATTTGGGGTACTGAGATGGTGACTGTAGCATATCACATTACCACACGGCTCAGGGAGCATTGCAGCTTCGGGGAGCAGGATCAGGGGATCACAGGCTCAGCCAACTCAAGGACCCCCCGCCCCGCTCCAGGCCCTCCGGGCCCAGAACAGTGCAGCAATTACTGCTATCCGCTATGCCCTGGTGGTGTGCCCCTGTGCTGCGTGCCTTGCTGCTGTGCCGTAGCGGCCCGGTGTTGTATTCCTGTGCTCTGCCATAGTGTTGCGCCCCCTGATCGATGCCAGGCTCTTCCCTGCCCTCCTTACAGGTTGTTTTCCACATCGCAGAAGCTGGAATCGATGAGCACGAGCCGGGTGTCCTACTGACCTCTGATCTATGGTGGGGGGCAAACAGGCAACAGGAAAGGGGCACGCCATCAGAGTAGAGCACAGCGGCACAACACCACAGCAAAGCACAAGCCAGATGAAGAAGCGCCTATACCCAAGGTGGCACCCTCGTCAAGAGCAGAGGACGTCAACCAGGCTACTAGTGGTACTCAAGCAGTTAGCAGCTGGGTACTATGAAGACAAGGGGCCAGGAGAGCTGTGCTGCAAGGAGGTATGTCAGCCCCCACTATTGCCCATGATGTCAGTACCTGACGCCATCGCCCTACGGAGGTGCTGCTGGACCTGACGTACAACCCAGTGGCACTATTTTATCAAAACTCGGGGGGGGGGGGGGCAGTTTGCCTGTGGCATTGGGGTGTTGGGCACCTCCAAACTGTGGGTACGTGGCCCAGGTGCAGTCCAAACCGACGTTTGCACCTCCTTTGGCCCAAACAAAAATAAGAACAGGGCAGCCTCGGCCTGTTCCTGGCATGGGTACATGTGGCTCCAAAATTGGGCGTGGGGTTGCAAATGCAACATGGATTGGAGGTACACCCTCCTTGCCACTCGATCATCCCTCTGCAGCAGAATATCTGTCGACGAGCATGTTTATTTGAAGGTCTCCCTTGTGAGGAAGAGTCGGAGGAGTCTGGCCCAGGAGGCTATGCGCAAAGCTTCTCTTGCTGTACCCCGGGCTCGACGTCATGCATCGACACCGCACAGCGGTCAACGGTTGGCACATCCTCTTGGAATCAGCTACTAAAAGGCACCGAGGTCGAAGGGGTGTGGGAAGAACAGAGGAGGAGGATGCAACATTTTGCCTTGCGTGCACTGTTGTAGGTTTGGATGCAGGGTTATGTGGCGGACGTTTGTTGTACATGCATGGGCCTTCACACTTAACATTGCCTCCTGATTACTTGGGCTCTAACTTGCGCCAACTTCTGAAGCATTTTCGAGAAAAATGCACCATGTTCTGTGTCATAACACTAATGCCTCCAGGGCAAGGAAGCCAATCTTTCTGGGCTCCGGCGCCGCAGCAATCTTCAGGGTACGATTCAGGCGGAGGCAAGACCGTAAGCCTGCGCGCGCCTTTCCATCAAATGACCAACCTGGGCAATCAGCACATCAAATGCCAATCCTCGCCATCAGTTCCCACATGAAAACCGGTGTGATCTCCTCTGCTCCAGCGCACCTCAAAATGAGCTTGTCGTGAGTCGACCCTCCGGGCATACAGCCATATCAGGACGTGGACCCAGTACACCCATGGGATTATCAGTACTTTGCTCATGCGACGTATGCACCGTTTGGACCAAACTTCTGAATCGTACACCCCCCCCCTTTTCCTAGCTACGCAAAAGTCCCAAATTAATACGGTCCTTACACCTACTGTAGCTTGGACAAGGGCGTAGCTTGTGCGCGACACATACAACTACCGGCACACATGCCACCACCAAAAAAGGGGAAGATAATGCACAAGTATCCCCAAATCAGAGCTATGTGGGTTCAAGTGGGCAAACACTCACAACAAATGTGTCCATGACTCTATGTCACTGGCAAATTTGTCACCAAACCCATGTGTTATGTGGCTGCACTACATTTGGTACCGAATCAAATGAGGTCCCAAATTAATACGGTCCCTACGCCTACTGTAGCTTGGACAAGGGCGTAGCTAGGACAAAGGGGGGGGGGGGTACCAAAGGCAGGCTTGATGGATTGATGGAGGAAGGGGTGTCCTCCGACTGACATGTTTTTGGGCCGAAAGAAATGCCCCGGCTCAATTCTGAGACAGTCAATTTGAACTTTCATCCACACACCACAGGGCTCCACTATGCAACAACATTTCCCGTATGGGGCAGCTTGGACAACAGTTACCACCACAGGCAGCCAATGTTGGGGCACCTGAATTGGGCGGACTAAGAGGCAGACGATGCGACTGGCCATTGCAAACAAGCCGCATGCATGCTTCCTTTGAACACTCTACAGAAGCTCCGACACGCAAGCCCTCGCGTATCTGGTTTGCATTCATTCATTCAGAAGCCTGAAGTAAAGCAGTTGAGACACACGGGACACCAGAAGGACAAGACATAGCAACTCGTTACAACTTCTATGTTTCACCGCCCGCCAGTGCCAGCACAAGCATCCCCTTGCACAGTGCAGGGGAACGATCCAAGGGGCAATTAATATATGGCTTCTCGCCTCAGGCAACGGAACACTTTTGGACAGGACAAGCAACCACAAACAAGCCAGAGACAAGGTGATAAAGATAAATCGGCCAAAAGCAATGACCTAAAATGCAATAATTGCCTGAAGGCTGCTATTTTAATTCCCCAAACAACTATGAGCCACTACGCCAAAAAAAAAAATGACGCCACTAACAGACTATCTTTCAAAAAAGAGCGAAAGGGGGGGGTCACAAAGCCAGACCGGACAGAAAAACAAGAATAGCTCCAGGCCGACTGGTCCAAATGGCACCACACACTGCATAAGAATGGAGCGCCAACCGTCACCAACCTACAGACACGATTCAATACAAACCCAAGACGCATGGAACCCGTTTCTGCATGCGTCACACAGAAAAAGCAAGCAAATAACCTGAAATAGTCTCCCTCGCCGCTTGTCCATAATCATTGACGGCAAGAGATACAACATCGACATTGGGTCATATAGAGCCCCGGGGTTGGGGTCCCACAGGCTCACATGAGCAGTGGGTTGTGGGCTGCCCAATTCCGTACCAGAAGGATACTGGGATTCCTGCTGGCAGAGGAACTCCATGGGCATTGGGTGCGACAAAGGACCGCAATTGCAGACCTGGGGAACAGCAGGGGTGAATTACAGGGAGTCAGGGTCGATTGGTTGCATAACAGAGCAGCTGCTATGCAGCAGTTGCACATGCCACAAGTGGATTGGGGCACAGTGACAGAGGCTATGATCCCCCTAGGGTCTGCGGCACAGGGCGCCATGCTGAGTGACTTGCACGTCATCTTAAAATAGACACAGGTTTGGGGCGATCGGGGGAGCTCAGGGGCTATACAACCACCTGAGTGTAAAGAGGGTTCAGCAGGTGGTGAGCAGGATCCCTATTGTCTCCACCGTGAGGCGCTACCCAGCCTTTGCAACTGCAGAAGCGGGAAATACACATGAATGATGGGAAGGATGATTCGAAGATGCTCAAGAGGCCTGGTTTTAGGGCTCATGCACCTGCCAATTTACATTGATTTTACAGCGATTAGTTGGTGACACCAATTTGGCTGATTTCCGACATCCAGTCTTTACAACCGCAGAAGCAGGAAATACACATGAATGATGGAAAGGATGATTCGAAGATGCTCAAGAGGCCTGCCTTTACGGCTTGCGCACCTGCCAGAATTGCAAATTTACATTGATTTTACAGCGATTAGTCGGTGACACCAAATTGGCTGATTTCCAACATCTCCACAACTTTTCGCCGTACATATGCCTGCTGGCTCATGTGTCCCCTGCAAGTAATGAATGCCTGTGTCCGAAAAACAGTATACAGTCTGAGCACCGGCTGCATCGTAGAAGCTTCTCCAAGGCAGTCCTAGGTTGCAACATGCATCAACAACAGCCACTGGTTCAGCTTTTTGCACCAGCGTTTATGCACAGTCAATCCACCCAATTGACGCCACGTTGACCTTGGCTTGGATTCCTGGGGGGTGGAGGATGCAACATCGCGGGAGATGGATTCACATGATTGACTGACTGATTGATTGATTGATTGGTTGACCGATTGACTGACTGACAGTATAAATGGTCATCAGACTAGGCCTTAAAAAGGGCCCCAACCCGACAAGTGGATGGGCTAACAGGTACCGTATGTGTGTACAGCACAATGCCTCTTTCAGATCTGCTAATTTGTAGGGACTGTGCGCGCCCTCTTTGCACACACGCAACAGGGTTCCTACGTGATAGTTCATCCAAAACGATTCCATACCAGTGATCAAAGTGGCAGTGGAGATATCTGCGTGCACAACGCCTACTGCTTAGCACATTGAGACCACCATTTATGCAATAACGAGGGCAATTCGTCTGCACCGTTCATCCTGTTGGTTTCTTTTGTTCTAGCTTCGTCTCGCCTCTTCAACAATGTTTATGGATGTGGAGAGAGAAGGGATTGAGGGATTGAGGGGGAGAAGTGAATGCAGTGGATTGTATGTCATGCGTGCATGAGAAACACCCTTGCCAATGCACTAATTGGTATGGACTGTGTGAGCATGAGAAAGCCCCTTGCCAAATGCCAATGCACTAACAGGTACAAACTGTGCGCACACAAGAGACCCCCGTGCCGATGCACTAACTGGCATGAGTGATGCGCACATGAGAAACCCTTGTGCAACAACCCCTTGCCGACATGCTCCTTGCCCACACGTATGGATGGGTGCACATGGGAAACTCCCTTTCAAATGCGCTGACTAATATGTATTATGTGCACATGAGAAACCCTAGACGTCCCCTTACCAATGCACTAACTGGCACGGACCGTGTGCATTGGCTCGGGTGGGGCAATGAAAGCGGGAATCGTCCAACACGGGCTCCGCAGAGGCATTGGTCATGCATGGGGCAGAGACGCGGGAGAGAGCTTTTGCTGGCAGGCTTGTTATTTTTTTTTTTAACTCTTGCAGGCTCTTGCAGATTCTTAACTACTTGCAGGCTTGTTATTCGGGCAGTACGGACCGATCCATTTTTCTCGTCTTTGATGGTTTTGAGCGTTGGGCCGGTGGTTGGGTCGGTGAGTGGCTTTGCAACCCCGCTCATGTGTAAGTGTGGGTGGGTGAGAGCACTGTGCAGCCCCGCCAATCCCCCCGCCATTGTGACCGAGGGGCACGGTGCAGCACCAGCCGAGTCCACAGCAGGATGTGGAGAGTTCTCTCCAGAGAACTCGAAGAGCCAAATGGGGGAGCGAACCATCAAGAACTCCGTATTGAGGAGGGAGGAGCACCGAGGAAGGCTTCAATTTGGCGGTCTATTGAATCAGGGGCCCCCCGTTGAATTTGACACAAGGTTGCGGTGTTTTGCCATTCCACTGACCAAGGGGGGCATTAACCAGGGGTCATTTCCGTTGTTCCGGGCGGGGGAGGGAGGGGGCTGAGGGTTGGGCGGGAAGCCTGCCTTACTCCCTGCATCCTTTGGGAGCACCTGGTTGCGCTGCAGCAGTTTGGGGTCAAACACCATGGACAGCTCGTTGCGCAAGTTGTGCACGACCAGGAGGTTGTCCACAACGTTGACCCCAAAGGGCTTCTCCCCGAACAAATTGATCGTGGCGTGGAGTTCAAAGGTGTCGCGGCCCACGACAAGGTACAGCGACAGCTCCTGTCGTTCGGAGTTGAGCAGCAGCAGGAACACGCGGTCGTACATCACTGCGATCTGCATGTCGGTGTTGCCCGGCGCCGGGGCCTCTGGCAATTGCAATTCGGTCATGCGGGCAACTCCCTGGGTGTCCACGTGGTACCCCTTGAGGGTGCGGGGCCGGCTGTGGTTACGCACCACCAGCAGTCCGTGCTGCGCGTCGTAGCACCACGCGTCCACAGTCGTGCTCAGGGTCTTGAGGTTCCGCAGTGCCTGTTTTGGTGGTACCACGGCAGACAGCTGGAGGCCCGAGGCCGTGATGATTAGAATCGTGCTGTCGTCCATCCAAAAGAAGTCTCTCAGCCTTGTCTGAGGCGCTTCCTAAAGAGTGCAAGGGGATGGAGCCTCAGCATCAGAGAAGGGAGATCATCTGCAGGGCTGTCATGTTCAAACATAACAAACCCTGTCACTTCCAGCCCCAACTTGAAGTTTCACATTTTTGTGGGACAAGCCGCATCCTCATCCATCGAGGTTCCAAACCTGTCCCACTACCCTTCTTCCAATGCTTTTGGGAGAGAACCCCCCAGTGGTTACACTGTGCTGCACAACCACATTGGCACTGTGTCTAGTGAGCCCAGGCTGAAGTTGGTTGTCATTGCCAAACTGGTGTGACGCCGTCTATTTCTACCAGCCCCGATGAAAGGGGGAGTGTTTGCCCAAAGATCGCTTGGTGGGTGCCCAGCATGCTACTTTTGGCAAGCTTACTCAACTTTAGTTCCAAAAGTTACCCTCCCCGAGAGAAGCCCGAATGCACACCAGCATTGCCACCCTACCAGCCAAATCAACCCAAAAGCATCCCTGCAAAGCACACAACACAGCACCAATTCTGCCAATTCTGACTGCTATACGAATGTGACACTTATTGTGATTCATACACATCTTTGCCCCCACGGCATTCAGTACAATGATTTTCTTTGCGTACACCACAAAGTGTGGTAGTATGCTTTTGACAGGACAAATAAAGCAAACACACATCAACCTCATAACCACCATCAGCGGCAGCTATGTTGGTTAGAAATAAAGACATGCCGATTCTTTGGTGGGGGACGGCAGTCTAATACAAGGCAAATATGGGGGGCCCAAGGGCTGAAATGGTTCCATGTGCCCTAACGTGCTGGCTGGCTGATGTAGGCCATTGGGGAAATTTCTATCCCCCCTTCCCCCCCCCCGCAAAGCAGGGCCGCAAAGGAACAAGATGCATGTATCTGGGGGAGAAAGAACCGGCATTTGCCCCCACATCTCCCAAAGCAACCGTGGGCCATTCACCGGCGAGTCCCCTCCGAAACTCAGAACCCCACAGTGAGTAATGGATAGCAGTGGGCAATGGGCAACGTGCACATCTTGGAGGTAGAATTGTCAACCCTGGTGAACCTGCCTCAACGTTGCTTTATAGTCGCCTGCTCTCCTGCAAATGTGTTGAATCTCATCTGGTGTGGTACTGCAAATGAGTTGCATCAATCAATGTGCATTTTGTGAAACTTCGCACAATTTTGCACCTCCCCCACCCACCTGTTATGGACCATACGAACATGTTCCCCCTCGCGTTGGGACCACTGCTGATATTGATGTCTGCAGGGCATGGACAGCCGCTGCGGCCCTACTGCACTAATCAACAAAAAGACTGGAACGTGACTAGCAGACATATTTGTCTAACCCATGCTGAAAGCCATCAAGTCGTCTTTGCATCCCATATGCTGAGATGCCACGAGACAACACATTGCATGGCACAATTCCATCTTTTTGCAGGAGATGTCGACATTTACCTGAGGAAGATGAAAAACTAAGGCATTGTTTCACATGACCTGTGCAATCTTGTCCTGCAGATCACTTCTGGGGCTGGGATGGGGTTGCGATGCTGTGCACCTGTTTGGAATCAGAATGAGAATCAGGGACACTCAATTTGTTAACCAAAAATGGTGTGTGTCTTCAATAGGCCACGATCAACACCTGAAATCTGTTGAAATTCAGAGAATAACAGCACTTCCTCCAACCCCTGCCCTACGGACCACTGTATCTGCGGCGTGTGGCAGCAAGGCCTCACCTGCCCCTCTCGAAGCCCACAGGCATCACTACCCAACCCCACCCCAAATAAAGAGGTGTGACAGGACGGAAAGTGAGAGGGGGATGATCGAGATGGAAGAAGAGGAAAGCAAAGATGGAGGGACGGACGAAGGAAGGGAGGGGGGGACTTGAAGTTTCAATGGGTTTCAAATGGGAGAGCAAGGCGGGGGGGGGGGGGGGGCATGAAAGGGTGATGATTGAGGATATGGGGGGGCGGGGGCGGCACTGGCAGTCACACATGTGCACCTCCCATCTCAAGCCCTTCCCTTTCGCAAAGCACCCTCCTCCGAGCCTTTCATGTGGAAAAAAGGTGCCTGCCACAGGTCCACGGAAGAGGCCATGCGGTGACGGACAGCCACTTGGCCCTGTGACCATGTCCCGTGCAAGCGTTTAGGGATGTGCTACAGTTGTCTGCTCATCTCAGCATGGCTTTGGCCAGACTGAAGACTATGGGCCTCATGCAGGTGCTCGCCAGCCCCAATTTCCAGGCCCATGTGCACACTTCGGTGCTCACTCGCATTTCATGGAGTCCCTGAGATTTTCCCGTTTTCTTCTGTGAAAACCCTACCGCCTCTACTCTTCCATGCCCTGCCATCTGGTGCTTTGTCTTCATGCAGGCGACCATTCCTGCACGCACTTTTAAATTTGGAGCTGGTGCCACGCCCACCGTCCACATCTAGTCTGGTGGTCGCAGTTTTCCGAGCTCGGTGGGGCCCTTCTTCGCCCCAGGCCATGTCTGCGGCAATTTTTTGGTTGCCATCCCAGGGTACATGTGCATTGGTCTTGCCTGCTTCCTTTGGCTGGCAAGCCAACCAGCCGACCCCCCTTATGCCCCCCACCCCCCCCCCCTTTGCGGGAGATGTGTTTCTGTTTGAACTGTCGAAGTGATGGTCTGAGAAGTGTCGTTCAGGAATGTCCAATGTACAACCGCATGCCCTGGCACACCTTACTTCCTTTGGCCGGGTGAGTGCAGAACAGCCTGGGCCTTGAACCATGGAAGTCATACAACATGACTTCGTTCTCTGTCCTCACTGCTAAGTAACTCTTCAGGGGAGATCGCCGGGCGTCCACCACCGGAAGGTCGTCACGGCCCACAGAATAAGCGTGGTGCTCCTCATTGCTGCTGTTGAGCCCCAGCCCATGGGCGCTGTGCACCGGAGAGATCTGCACGTTGTTGTTCTGCAGTACCACCACCTCCTATGAACAGCACAGCAGAGCAAAGAGAGCCTGATTGGGGCTGCTTGGCAGGCGCGCTGAGCATGCAGGCACATGACAAGCCGGCATCCCTGTCATGTCCTCTTGTGAATCTCTCTTTTTTGCTATACCTATTGGGTGTTGCATTCATGCAATCGGGAAAGAGGTTCGCCAACTCTACATCAACAGTGTTGCTCAACACTCTCTGTATACAGAAGACCTTTTATTCTTTTCTTTTGGGGGGGGTAATGCCTTCGCTACTCTGTTTGGCAGTCGCACCTGCTGCCGCAAACGCCATATTTTAGGGTTAGGTTGAAATGGCTTTGGTCTGAATTTCCCGTACCATGGCGTCACCTTTCGGGTCCCTCGCATTCCTCAGGAGCATGGGCAACTGTCCTCAGCTGTGTGACTCCCAGTACAGTCACCTCCTTTCTCATGGTGTACCCCTTCAAGCCAAGTGCTGGCACCATTAACTTGGGTACCTGTAGCAGGGCACAGGCCAGCAGCCCCTATTATGATGCCGATTTTCTCCACTTGGTTTCTTGTTTTCCTGCTGTCTCCCATGCTTTGTTGCAGGTCTTCCAAAAGGCCCTTTTCCACCTGGCACATGTGATGAGCCTTTGGTAAGGTAGGTCCATGAGTTTTTCCACACACCGCGCAATGGGCCATTTTTCCACGTTGCCATATCCCTTCGCATCCTGCCCACGGCATTTGTCCCCAAAGCTACGGCCTCCACACCCTCCGTCTCATCCCTCGTAGTGGGAGCCAGGACACCTAGTGTACGGCGTCTTTGGCTTTGTCTTGATACAACTGATGGATCCTTTTTTTTTTTGATGGGGTGGGTGCTTCACCCCAGCCGGCGCAAATGGACCATGCCTCCTTTGGCTGTCCTTCTTGGACTGGCAAACCCGTTCCCTTTTTGGCCAATTTGTCCGCGATGTCGTTTATCTTTATATCCGGGCGCTCGTTTTCATCTTTGGCTTGTGCTATTTGTTGCGGTGAGCTCATGCTTATCTGATTATCTGTTGTATGTGCCGCCTCTATTCTGAGCTCCATGTCTGAGGCTTCCCTGTGTGGGGCTTGGTGAGCCACTTTACTGAATGCTTAGTTGTCCATTACCACCTCCACCTGCTACACTACATCCCCGCCCACGATATACCATGAGTTCTCCGCGGTAGGAGGTCTGCAGGCCCGCCAATCTTCCGTATGGAATGTCGGGGTCACTACCGCCCATCCTGCCCCGTGCTTCATCTTACTTCCGTTAGTCCATGCAAACTCTGGCAGGCTGCGGTTCTGACAAACAATTCCTCACTTGGTATGTACATATTGCCATCCTTCATCCAGTGATGGCAACGGTTTTGTAGTTAGCCGCGGCTGGTACTCAAAGGGATACCTTCACCCCCTCTTGGTTATACGTCCCTTATAGCAATAGAGCCCTCCTTGGGGATGAAGCCTACTAGCACCATGTGGACAAAATGTTACAAGACTTTGTGTGGGAGACACAAGGCCAAGTCAAAGGACAACTGAGGATAAAGCTAAACATGCCAGTTGAGAAATGAATGGGGCTGTGGATGACCTACTGGACCTGGCGGGCACAATTCATCACGGTAATGCAATCTACCGTACGGAAGCACTCACCCCTAGTCTTGGACATCTTGCAGAGTAGCAAGATGTCCACATCTCTACAGAAGTATGTTGATGTGGCTCATGAAATGCGGGGGGAGACCGTTCTGCCTATTATGGCCCCCAGACAGGTAAAGAGAGGGGATGAATTGCTTTGGGCGAAAGTACCAATGACAAAGTGGTCACCACGACCCTGATCCAACTGGGACATGATGCACGAAAGCGACCACATCGAAGCAAAATAAAGGAAAATGTCTCATCACTGGAACATTGGAAATCTCATGAGCACTACTCGCTACTCAGGTTGTGTGAAATATGAGAGAGTGGTTAACAGTTACACAGGCAAGCCTAGACCTAGCATGTTGAACCTTGGATGTAACCCACAACCTTGTGCATCCAATGCTGACCAAACAAAGTAGAGGCACGCTTGTCAATTGCCATCATGGGTGTCGTCTCTGTCATGTCATCTAAGGCTGACATAGAGTCGGTCACAGGCTACCGATGCCCCTGCTCAAAAGAAATTGGGACCAACCTCCATCGGTTTGCAAAGGGCGAATTCATACCGAAAAATGCTACACAAGACATATTTTGGGGCGAAGCTAGCTCACTAACCTGGGACAATTAAGGGTCCATTCATTTAACATGTTGTCACTTGTGCATACGGCACACAATGACTTCAGTGCAATACCCACTGTGCTCAAACAAAGGGTACTGTGTGTTGCTTAAGGGTTTGTGGAGGGCTGTACACAATTGCGGAGGGCTGAGAAGGTTTGTAAAGTGTTGGACAGCCTCGTGGGTGGTTGGGGTTTGACGCATCCCCCTCACCCATGCTCACACCCCATTGCACTCTCCTGCCTCCCGCCCTTGCCGCCCTCCTCTTCGCTCCCCAACCCATCCCCTTCTCCCCTCTCTTCTATCCTTCCCTAACGTTGTAGGTCTTCTAATCCCAAAGATTTCCCCAACCACTGGGTATTGAAAGATATTTTGTCCTGCTCGTTGCATCCTTTGCCTGAATTATTGCACATCCATGCAGTGGGTTATGGAATATTGCTTTTTTTTTGAAACCATCCTGTAGAGTGAGACATAGTGAGAACTGTGGCACTAGCACATCAGACAATTGGTTCGGGGTCATGAAAGCAGCCTCCTCCATATGCGTGCTAACCTATCAGAGGGTCAGAATAAGGTTTTGTCAGGTTAGCATGGTTAGCATGTGCCTTTAGATTATGGCTTGCCCAATAGCCCCACCCAAAATAGGTACCCCCCCCCCTTCCCTTGTCCTGCCCCACCCCAGGAAAGAAGGTCCCCCACCACCCCGTGGGGAACGGTTGCCAAGTGACGGTCCCCCATCCCCTCCTGAGAAACTGCACTACCACCATAGACACACATTTTCAGGCACAGAAATTGCACTGCAAAACGAAAGAATACAGTGGCAAAACTGCCTTGCCTTCACGCCCAAGAGCCCTGCGGAGATATGCATCACCGTGCTCTGAATATCTAACGACCTGTGCCCAAACAGCTTCCCCTGTGGGGCGGATGAACAGTACATTCGTCCTAGGGGTAAACATGGTTGTGCTGTCAAGTTTCATTTCAGCGAAAATGAGCAAAATGTCCTGCCAAGCAAGGGATACAAGTGGCAATGCCTCACAACACAGTCACCCACACCCCCTGGGGGGAAGGACAAGGGGTGGGGCAGGACAAAGGGGGCCATGAGGCAACAGATACTGGGTTCGCATACGCCCCTGTGTCACAGGCGCATGGTCATCACCACTCAGTTCAGTGTTTTGCCTTGCTGCACTGCAGCGCAGACCAGTTCTATACCACACCAGGTGGCTTTTGATTGTGCTTTGGCCTTGGCCATCTGTACATCTGGGTCAGCTCGCACCTACCACCCTCCCACAGTGCGGTTAGTCTCTAACCCTCGCTCTGCGGGTCTCTCTCTCTCTCTCTCTCTGGCCTTTTGCTCTGTGGGCTTCTCTCTCTCTGTTTGTCTCGCCCACTCTCTCTCTCTCTCTCTCTGTGTGCCTCGCCCTCTCTCTCTCTCAGCTTCTCGCCCTCTTCACCCTCCCAAGGGGTTTTCTCTTTCTCCTCACCCTCCCCAGGGGGTTTTCCTTCCTTCTCACCCTGCCCATCCTTTCTCTCTGTCCCTCTCTCCCCAGTGTCTCTGCCTCGTCTTACCCCCCTCTCTGCTTGCTGGCTCATTTCAGGCATATCGCCGTTCGCATGGCGGCGTGCTCAGCAACGTGTAGAGGAACCGTACAGTGTCCCCCGTTACCGGGTCCGTTTGCCTAAAGAGCGTTTTTTGAAACAGCCTTATGAGATCAGCTCGGCCCGTCAGCCACACGTGCAGGCAGTCTCCATTCCTACTCACAGAGGAAGGCACCGCTATGTGGCCCTCTGCCGTTGGGCAGTGGAGGATTGCCTCCCATTGGAACAGATGCCACTTGCCAGCACTCTTGGGTCGCCACTCAATCTGCATGTTTGTTAGAGCCCGAGTCTTCAGGGTCCAGTTGATTTGGACCATCACCGAGTAGAGTTCTTGATTGTTCATCAGCAATGGTTCTCCATGATTGTCCACAATTTCACAGTGCATCCTTGTGCTGTGAGGTTGATCTAGTCGAAGCCAGATTTGCTGATTACGGGCCCAAGCCATAGTGTTTAGCTCCGCATTGATAGCTCTCAACCCTTCCTCCGCTATGGCGTCCAGCTGGTTCAATGCTTGTACCTTGAGACGCTGGCGTGCTTGTTGGGGCTTGATTTTCTTGGAGGCCGGGTTGACTCGTGTGTATGGACCATGTCGATACTGATGTGGCCCCCGCCTCTCCCATGGCTTTCTTGTCGGCATCACGCCAGAGAGCTCTTCCGCGCCAGGATGCGGAGTTGGTGTCTGTACATAGCTGTTGGGGGGGGGGGGGTACTGCAAATGGGCTGTGAGGGAGAGGTCATTCCCCGTATTGATTCAATTGTCGACAAGCCTCCAGCTGCCCCGATGCTGATGTCATGCAAACTGGCATGGCATCGAAGATTTCCAGGGCGTCGCTCCAGAGTTGGCCGGTTTCGACCAGACCCATGAGCACTCAGCTGTCTCTAGGCGGGCATGGCTTGGTTGTAAATTGCTTTTTTGGGGACGACGCCCATTAACCCGTTGGGGTCTTGGGCCGGGCCTGGGTCATCACTTGGTGACAGGCAGCACATACAAACCCATAGTGAGCCAAATGGCACCATATGCCCCCCCCCCCCCCCTGGTGGCCTTTCTGGTCCCTATGAGGGCCATTTTGCGGCGTTTTGCACCACGGTATGCAAAACTTGTTGGTCTGCCATGGCCACTGGTTCATTGAGATTTGGGCTGGGGCCACAGTTCCTAGATTCAGGGCGGGGGGGGGGGGGGTTGCAGTCTGGGGGGGTCGAATCCAATTGCGGAAAAAATGCGGGAAAATTGCGGGAAAATTGTGGGGAAATTGAGATACCGCAAGCAACCCTCCTTAACCCACAAGCAGCAACAGTTCTGGTCAAGTGGCTCAGATTTTTTCTTTCGGTCATACGAAAGGTCCACAGGCAGCACGATTACAGGAGGCGCGCCTCAATATCACCATGGAATTGAAGCATGAACCGAAGGATGCGGGTGTTGTCATCCAAATTGTGCTGCTGCTTTGAACCCGTCCCACACTGTGAGACTTGTGCACACTAGTATGGTTCGCCATTGACAGCAAGGGGCACCAACAGCCACGTATGATGGGCAAATCAGAAAAATTGCGGAAAATTGCGAATAGTTGCGAATAATTGCGGGAAATTGTGAAAAATTGCGGACCTCAATCGCCCCCCCCTTGCTAGGTTTTGGAATGGTCAAATATTGCAACACACAACATCGAACCCACCAAATAGTCACTTGCAGCTCAATGTCTCCAGTCTCCTCACCCCACGGGGTTAACACTGGAAAACTGAAACACGGTGAGAGCCATTCGTCCCTGGGGAATGAAGGTGTCCCTTTGCAAACGTCACGTCCCAGTCATGTGCTGAGGAAATTGTTGTCAAAGAGCAGGGTTCACAGGGGGGAACGTTTGCCTGGCGCATGCCCAGCGTGCTACCTTTATATTAAGCATCCTATCTCTAGCCCCAAGTTTATCCTCACCTAGGGAAGTCCCCCAAGTAGACCGCACTAGACCGCAAACCTTCCCTGCAAGGCACCTTGCATAAGCCGAAATATGAGAATTCAACAACACAAAATGTCACTCCCACCACTTCCAACCACCACCCTTGCCATCATCATAAACTGGGTGCAAAGGATGGGCCAAATTCTTAGACACGGCGAGAAGGTACTCCAAATTGTTTGGTGAGGTGGGGGCAAAAACAGGCACGGGTGGGGAATGGTCAAAAAAAGATGCCTGGCGCGCACCCGGCGCGCTAATACTCCCCCACAAGCTCCTGGAGACTACGCAGCTCCGCAGTGTGTCGGAGCACCCCGACAAAAAATGAAACAGTGCTGAGTTCTACTTGTTCACTGACCCCAACCCCAAACAACTCAGAGCACCTCTCAGCCACTCCAATATATGCATGCGAACTGCTTTCTGCTGGGTGGGGCAAAACGGTCACGATGTCTTGTTGTGGTGCCAATGCCTCCCAACAAACTCGAGCGCCCTTTTGGGCCAGAAATGACTTCCAGTGCATGGGGGCATATGAAGGTCAAGATGGGTACTGTGTTGCCATCTTGCGGGCCTTGATGATTCCATGTTTCAGGTGCACAATTTTTGGCAGCAGGGGTGCAATTGCAGCTCCGTGCAAAGCCCGGCAACAAAAAAAAAGTAACACCCAGCTCATTGTTAACCCCCTGCCCTAATCTACGTTTCGTATCCCATGATTACACAACCAAACCGGCGGGTTCTAATCCAAGACGCAATCTTCGAGGGGCACTCGTACCTGGTTCAAAGGGTCGTAGATTACCCGGTGCGATGGGTTGGCGGTGTTCACACAGAAGGCCTTGATCGCGGGTGAGATGACCCCAACCTGTGTCATCATCGGGCTCAGAGATGTGGAAGGGCATCCTGTATTACACATGGAAGCAACAAGGGTGCATCATGCTGGTGTTGACCCTGACCGTCACACAGTTGAATGAAAATGAAGCATCCAGGTGTTCACTGTCTTCTCCTGCGCCATCAAATTACACCAAAGATCCAAATTGACCAGGTTCTCTTTTGATTGGACCAGAAAATGTTCGAGCTATTCCAGCGTCCCCAGCATGACCTCCCCATTACTGTGGAACCCAGGCCTAGAAAGGGGTGGGGGGGGGGGGTGGCAAGGTTGGGGTTGAGGGAAGGTTGGAGAGGGAGCTCAAAGGGTTGCTGGGAAGTTGGATGGTGGTTACCAAAGGCTTGCTGACCATGTACTTTTTTCGCCCAAAAATTATTCCAGCACTAACTCTCATACCAGGCCTTAGGGTGACTGACTTTGGTGGGGGGGGGCACTGTGTGTCGAAAAGAAAGGGGGGGGGGAGTCCCAACCTTTTGCTCAAACAGAGGGGAGATTGCCCCAAGGTAGTGTAGACTTGGGCCCCTGCCATTTTGGTGCCAGCCAGACATGATTGTATGACAGGAGGGTGGTGGTGGTACGAAACACTGGAGAGGTAAACAAACTGTGCACTTGTCACCCGTGGCACAGCACACGGAGGCCGAGACCATGGCACAGGGCTCTGGTCCAGAGGGACTGTATGGGCACCAGAGCAAGGGATCCAAGGGATCCAGAGCAAGGGACAACAACAACACATCACATATGTCTTTTGTCAATTACTCACTCATAGCGGTCCGGCGCCGGCTGCAAGTCTACGGGCTTAGACCCCCCCATAGGTGTCATTGTCGAATCCCGATTTTGAACTCACAACTCACTGGTGGCGGCCCGGGGTGCAGGCACCAGGTCTGGAGCCTGCCAAAACTGCGAAGTTTGGGGGTAAAAACAGCCATGTTTTTGCTCAAAACAGCCCCAAAACCCATGCAAAACCGCCAGACCAAGGGGGAAAAAATGATATATAGCGCGACCAGCTTGGTTTCTTAGTGTCAAAGAGCCCTTTGGTGGCCTCTAACTCCACAACATATCCGAGAAATGCCCCAAAATAGGCCCAAAATGGCACAAACTTTGCGCAGCTTTGGCTGTGCACACCCAACCCAAGAATGGGTTGTATCTTAGGTTCCGTGGCCCTAAAACGGATTATGAGGGGACCTAGTCCACCTGCAACCCCCCACTTTGGGTG
Source organism: Eutreptiella sp. 'Long Island Sound 2002' (assembly GCA_964036045.1). Lineage (NCBI taxonomy): Eukaryota > Euglenozoa > Euglenophyceae > Eutreptiales > Eutreptiaceae > Eutreptiella > Eutreptiella sp. 'Long Island Sound 2002'. Next base: position 54,752,508 of record OZ038390.1, read on the forward strand.
GTTTCCACCCATCAAATGCCTGAATGGACCATACCAGGGCTCACTTGGCTAGCGCGGGCAGCAAGCCCAAGCCCATACCGGTTGGGGGGCAAAAAATGGGTCCACGGGTGCCACTGGGCCCAAAAAAATGACATTTTTGAAAAATAATCTTGGACCACTTGGGATGCCAAAAGTTGTTTGGGCTCCAATGGGGCCATAGATCCCACGTCCTCATGAGACTCAGAAACCAAAGAAGAGTCCAATCCAACTGCCTCCTCCAACAAACTACAAATGGCGTGTCCGGTCCAATGCTCCAGCCTTGCACCATGGATTGCCACAGTTGCAGCCCCCCCCCCCCCCTGCCTCCGCGCGCCGCCTGCAAAACCAACAACATCATTGAGCCTAAAGGGAGTTGCTCGCAGCATCTAACATAGTAGCTTTCCAAACACCTTCCGCACAACAAACCCCATTGCTGCACATATTTTTGTGAGGGTCAAATATTTGCAACAAATGTTTCACCCTTATTGTGGGCTTGGGGTTGTGAAAAGCAGAATGATGCATGTCTTTGCAACACCTCCAAAATAATGTCATTACTTGAAATAAACAACACACAGTTGTTGCAATGGTTGGCAAATGGCCAAGGCATTATGTTCAGGTGAGCTTGCCTCAAGTAAAATGTGGTTGCCTTGAAATCTTAAGTGCAATAGATCCTTGAGTCCTGCCAGATTGTGGAATTGGCAGTGGCGAAGCGGACAAAATGTCTTTTCTGATGTCATCTCACACCATGTTTTCCAAGATGCGATTTGGTGCCTGTGGACGGTTTTGAAGTCGCACTGATATAAATGCACATGTATATTTTGCCCGCAGCGGCAGCTGTTGGAAATATTGCCAGTGCTGATAAAGGGGGTTGGTTATTTAAGGAACAGATAATTGGCATCTTTGGAGATTGGCAGATACGTGTCATTGGGAATGATGCATCAGGCATGCTGAAATAAAAACTAGCATGCAAACACCCTGATGGCTTGGCCACCTGACATCAACACACACCCCACACTTTCCACTGTCTGTCTCAACTCACTGCCGTTTCATCCCAATTTGGTGCCAAGGAATTGTGGGCCAATATGCCCCTTTACTTCAGCTCCAGCGAATCCCTGACCGGCCCTCATGGTGCAAGGTCACAAAAGACTGCAATGTCAAAGGCAACTCATCAATGAACATCCAGCTGACCACTGTATCAAGGACTTGAACACTGCCAGCACGCAGAAAGTCTTTACAAAGCTGTTCACCATCCAATGCGGTCGGTGGGCTGGGTCTCCACCTTCCTCATTTCTTCTGCAGGCATATGTAAATGTTTCTGCATCGATGTATGTACATCACAGAGCGCTTGGGCACCAGCCTTCTATGTGACTGACTTCCCAAGCCCAGATGCTCAATGAACTAAGGGAGAGGCAGGTAATTCCACGCAAAAGCAAAGCACCGCGCACAATTTGGATTGATTCATAACAACCGATTCTTAGGCTCTGCTGAATATTGTTGAGGCAGACGGAAGCGCCATTTCTCCGATAAAACCATTTTGGTGCAAAACTGCTTGCCAAAGACGGCAAGTAAATGAACGCTATGCATTCCGTTTACATTCCCTTGTCTACATTCTTTTGCTTACTCCGTTCCCTGGCATCATGCGCCCCGCCGTCACGTCTGATGCAGCAGCACAATGCAGAGCCCTGTGGCTGCAGCAAGGGCAAGAAAAAAAGAGGGAAAGCATCTGCTGGGAAGCAACTCAGATGCAACGATTGGCAACTGCAGGTTCGGTCAGTTGATTGCTGGATGCTTCGTTTTGAGTTGAATAGACGCCCACACACATTGTATTCTCGTTCCTTCGCAGTGGAAAGGAGTGGCGAGATTCAATGCTGACCTGGGTACCATATGACAGCAATAGCATTCGTCAGAGAAAGACAGTGGGGGGGGGGGGGGGCGGGTAGAGAGGCTCCTCTTCGGGTGTGGAGAAAGAGTTTGTGAAGAAACACGCAGAGCTGAAGAGAGCAAACGGCTCAACTTGCGAGGACATCAAATGCAGGGAACGGTTCATGCCTCCTTGATTAGGGTGGGGTATGCTCGTCACAACCCCAACTTGACGATGGGTTTCAATCACTATTTGGGCAATTCCTGTCTCATGCCCTGTACACGAAGAACCTTTTCCTCAAGGGTGAAGCGAAGTTTTTGAGGACTTCAGGTGAGAGAGGCGCCTCCACATCCACGTAGAAAAACACCACAATATTCTGCTCTGGCATCTCCCAGAGGGGGCACACGCACCTGTACTGTCAGCGCACCACGTGCCTTTTGCGGCAGTGAAAGGGCGTTTCACACACTGTAGGATCATCCTACGGGCATGTGGGTGTGGCTGTGGCTGTGGGTATGGGTGTGGCGTTGTGGCATAGCGTGATAAAATCAGTGAGGCCTTTGTTCTCGCGGCCCTGAACAAAAGCGCGTCACGTCCGGTCTGTTTCCCTTGTTGTGGGCAGGTGTGAGGTGGCAATATCAGTCGTAGGTACCTTTCCTCGCCCCTTACTTTGCATGGTTGGCCTTGTGACCCGCTTTTGTTTTGACCCCAACGCCACTTCCAACAATCGTACACCGCAGAAAATGAATTGCACCGCCTGCGCACCACGCCAAATTTTCTACACGTAAAGAAACACCTTGCCCCCGTGAAATTTCCGCGCTGCAGCTTCCTTTCAAGGAGGCAAGGTTTCCATCACGGTGTGAGACAAATCCGTAGACTACAACACAGCACTCAGCATTTGGATTACACGTGCTGACGAAGGCATGCTATATGAAGGCTGCAGGAGGAACCTCCTGCAGCTTTTCCTGTTGAACGTTTGCGTTTCCAAAAGGCGCAGGAGCAGGGGTCACCCGAAGCTGCCAGAGCAACCCCATGTGACACTCGATACAGAGGTGGTCAGTGGCAGGGGGCAGAAAATGAGGACGCGGCCATTCCCATCGGTAATTCACCAAATCGGACTTAGAACGGACTTCGGATTGCGCCCAGATGCGGAGGTCGCCATTTCCTCCTCATTAACCATGAAGCGTAAAGCCATGCAAGGGACGCTTGGAAGAAATTCGGGATGACACCGGCGATACACCAGCACCTGCTGGAGTTCCTCCTTGAAGCCGCTCGCCTCCCCTCAATTGCACTGCGTTTCATCAAAATTCAGGCTGTCAAGCCACTGACCGCCGACTCACGTTCGCCAAACAGGGCTAAACTGCATGCGCCCGTCTGCCTGCAATGAAACCCCTTGGACAAAAGGCCACTGAGGCACCCACCTGCCCGAGATGAACCAGCCATCTAGACACAACACGCACGTCCTGTCGGGTCTACATGAATGCTCGGATTGGCCTACCCAGATCTGCCCCCTACTCACAGGTCCTCGGACTAAAAGTCTGGCACGGGGTATGCATCATAACAGCGAAGAGCCAGTCAGGGTCAGCGTACGCCTGGAACGATCATGCGGCTGACCACAAAATTTACAAAAGAGCATGGTGCGGGTTCCGGAGTAATGAAGGACAAGAGGTTAGGTCCTTACAGTCAATAACTCTGCCACAGATACTTGAAGTCTGTGAGGCCGAAGGCTGGCACGCGAGATTTGCAATCAGACCAGAAAAAGCGTCGTCTGCCTCTCTCTTTTGGTACATTGGATTCCTAGGCACAAGCTTTGGAGTTTTAGTTGTGCTTTCCAAAAACATGGCATGCCCTTGCCACCCAACAGGGACGCACACACAACCAATGAACCAAGTTCACAAGGCCACGCTTGTGGGGCAGTGTACCGACGTTAACCCCGCGCGATAGGCATAACTAAAAGAAGGCCCACAAGAAACTTTAGCCCGTGTGTAGGTTGGTGAGTTTCTGGAAGGAGAAAGTGCACAGCAAATGGCTGTTGCTTGCGGTATCAGTATTTGAAGTCCGATAGTAGAGGGCGTAAAGGGCCGTCCAGCAGCTAGTACAAGTAATGGTAATAGGTATCGAGGCACCGAGACACGGACGTAGGGGAGGGCGGCTCAACAACGTAAACCTCAGAAGGGGAGCGCAAGTACGTGGTGACCTCTACTTTGGGGTGCCGGTGGTGGGAAGAACCTGCATTACCAATTTGTCCTACAAACGTGCAAATTCGTCCCTAAAATGAGGCGAAATCTCCTATTGGTTTGAGAGTTGCCCCGAGCGGAGGTTTTGGCAAGCAAGGCAAGTAGGCCGAATGACGCTGCGGACGGCGCCTTGCAGCATTGGCAAGGCGTGAAGTGGTGCTTGGAATAATACCGGGATCGCCTCTACGTGTTATAGAGGAAAAAGCGGGACTCCACCTTGTGGCGGCAGATCGGGCAACGCCTTTGCAACTCCCCAGAGCATTCCCAGCAAAGGCAGAAATGGCGGCATGGGAGCAAGACCGTGTCCTTGGCATTGGTCAGACAAATGGCACAAGCGCAACTGTTCATGGACGCGGGCATCGGGGTGTAATTGCTAGGAGCAGACGCCTTCTCTGTTGCAGAATTTTTGAACATCCACCTTCCGAATGAGTAGCATCCGAAGCACGAAAGTAGCCGCGAGCCGATCGCCTGTGACAAGAAAACAAAAGCTTGGCGTGAGTTGAGAAATGCGTGGGAGGGTGTGTCAAATGTCTACTGTGACATGAGCATGCAAGGAGGTACAACGTATGTAGTTTGGACTGTGAAGTGCACAATGATAACGATGCTCGCCACTCCACAAATTATGTGGCATCATGAAGTGCTGTGCATTTCCATTCCCAATGCCAATAGTGCTTCGGTAGCAATTGCGCCGTGCCGGGCAACATGAGTAGCAATTAGTAGCAGAAACGACTGTGGAATCGTTGTGAGCCACAATTCGAACGAAAGTCATCCAACTTCTTACTGCAAATCAATAGGAACATGGGTACCTTCATGAGGGTCTTCAATGGTCGGTGTACAAGTCCAGATAGTGAGTTGACTTGGTCTTCTAAGGATTGAATGACTCTTTGTTGAGTAGCGATAGCATTTGCTTGCTCATTTATGATGGTGCCGCTCTCACGATTCCTCCGCTCTAGCTCCAAAATGCCCACCAGGCCTAACAAGCATGCCCCAACAAATGCCACCCACACTCCCTTCTTCTCCACCGGGGCATGTGGCTCGGGAGAAGCTTGTTCAGTTGAGGGTGAACGGGCAAAGAGCTGGCCCATGCGACTTGAACAACATGAGCCACCTGTTCGAGGATGCAAAGCGCCCACGGTGTGACACAAAGAACAATCATGATGACCATCGCCCCACAACGCCTTTGCGAATGACCTAAGATAGGCCAAACCACGACACCCGGACAAAAACACTATCGAAGTCGCCACACAACAACCGACCCGCAATAGTTTGCCTCCTTCACCCCGGAAAAGACTGGCGAGAAAGGATGTTTCCAGCCGATCCGAAGTGGATTTGCTCGGCACTTGCCAAGTTGAAGATCCGTGGTAAATTGAGTGAGACTCGCACATTCCTTGCCACGTTCATACTTTGGGACTCCTTCATCACACACATAAATAATTTTTACACCGCTCAAATTCAAACAAAATACATCGATCGGCAAGTCATCACGGATTCGTACACACAAACTAAACCGCACCACACTACAATTTGCAACGTTAGAGCTACCCTTGCACGTGCCATTGTCTTAGGGGTGAGGCAGCCACTTCTGATTTTGTTCCCCTTTGTTGGGGAACACTTTTGATTTTGCTCCCCTTTGTTGGGGATCCCCGAGGATGCAATTTTGCCTCCCAATTTCTTTCCTTTTTTTTTAACTCCCACGCTTTGTGTCGTGGCCCCTTGAGTTGGGGTTAGGGACTCACAATCCACGCTTTGTTGCGTGGACCCTCAGGAAGGAGCAAACGCAACGGAGCAGCACCAGACGGGGTTGGCCCGTCTAGTGCTGCAGAGGCGCCTTTGTTGGACACTAGGCACACCGGCGGAACTTTAGGTAAGTAAGGATTTGGTTTCTTTCAGTAAATCTTCACGAAAATACGTTGTGTTCTATCTATCTATGTGAAATATACAGCTGTAGTATTTCCCAGCAAAAACATAGCTTGTGCAAGGTCGCGTGTGCAGAATCCCGGCGCTGGCTTTTGGGGCCAACTGAGAAATCAAACGGCCTTCGGCCTGTGGAACCTCGAGCGTCAAACGGGATGTCAAAGAAAATTGTGAAAACCAAATCCGCAAACTAACTCATGTATGTTCCAATTTACTCTCCAATGTACCCGGCTAAACCCATTACTCTGCCCAAAGGCTGGGTACCTTTGCTCAGATTGTAGGTAGGTACGTATGGGCACCAAGATGGGCACACGATAGTTGCTCCAACGATAGGCACACACACCCAAATTTCAAACAAGATGTCGAAGAATCTTTTGAAATGAAAATACGTAAACTAATAGGTGTGTTCCAATGTAACCCGGAAAACTCATTTTACATTTTACTATCTATTGTTGTTCACTCTTTTTGGCAAGGGGGCCTTCGGCCCCCTTGCACCCAACCCTTGTCTACAACATCTTTAGGCTAGGATGTTGTCCGCAATATGACACCAACAATGTGAAGTGGAGACAGCTTTCCTTTTCAATGTTTGTGCTCCCAACCTACGTGGCAAAAGGAGGCCACAAGGGCCAACATTGATGTTTTGCAAGTCATTTTGGTGCAAAGGAAAGGTAGTGGGTTCAATGCTTGAGCCATGGTGTATGACCATGGGCATGGCAAGCTAGCATGTTAAGCTGAGCTCTAAGGTGGCATGTTAAGCGCACAAAATGACTAACCTGGGTGAAATATATTAAAATCCCAAAAATTCGGATCTCTGGGCTACCACATCAACGTCGAATAACCCCAAAGTTGAATGAATCTAGTTTTGGACCTTGTTCACGATTTTGGCATCCAAACTTGAGCATTGTGCATCAAGATGCCAAAATTGCGGATATGCACCGCCGATCAAGAAATCGCGCTGTTTCGCGCATGATAATCTCACAGGTGCTCATCTGTATAAATTTTCACACAGCAATGCATTCAGATCGATTTCTGGCGGCAGAAAGCGAAATCGCAAAATCCGCCAGATGCAGACGACGCGCGCGCGCGCCGCTTGTTCGCGATATAGACGGAAGTTGTACCATATATATATATATATATATATACGTATATATATATATATATATATATATATATATATATATATATATATATATATATATATATATATATATATATATATATATATATATATATATATATATATATATATATATATATATATGTATATATATGTATATATATATATATATATATATATATATATATATATATATATATATATATATGTATATATATATATATATATATATATATATATATATATATATATATATATATATATATATATATATAACGGTGGGTCCACCAGGGTCCCCGGGGCGAAAAAATTGATTTTTTCCAAAGTTGTTCCCAGACCACTTGGGATGCTCAAACAAGTGTTTTTGGGCCATTTTGAGCCCGTGGTGGCGCGTTTTGGGCCATGTGAAATCCCAAAATGCCTTGAAAATGGGCCTTTTTGGGACCAACAATGCGTCAAAAATGGGTCAAAAATGCGTTTTTCCGAAAATGATCCTGGACCATTTGGGATGCTCGAACAAGTGTTTTTAGCCCATTTTGAGCCCGTGGCGACGGGTTTTGGCTCCTGGAAACACCCAAAATGCCTTGAAAATGGGCCATTTTGGGACTAAAAATGGGTCAAAAATGGGTCAAAAACGCGTTTTTCCTAAAGTGATCCCGGACCATTTGGGATGCTCAAACAAGTGTTTTTAGCCCGTTTTGAGCCCGTTTTGACCGAGTTTAGCCCCTTCCACCACATGTATGCACCACTTTGTGCCTTTCGCACGTACCTTAGAGCCGTGTGGTGGAGCCACCTAGAGTTGGGAGAGGGGTGTAGATTGGAGGATATATATATATATATATCCTCTAATCTACACCCCTCTCCTAAAAGACACGCGGGTTCTTTATGTGGGAGTTGTGCACAAGGTGGAGGGGAAGGCTAATGGGAATTTATATCCGCTCAGAAAGAGCCCGTCCGTACGTATGTCCATCAAACCGCAATCTACTGTAACCGCGTGGCAGTGTTGGAAAAACGAAGCACAGTTGGCAAAACACGTGAAGGAACTACTTGCGAGTCTCGTGGTAATCATTGCAAGAAACAGTTGTAACCTCTGCTCCTAGGGTTCAGACATGGCATGAAGGTGATGGTAATTCCGTTAGCAGTACACCAGTACATTGGGAACTCCCACGGATGGCAACCTGAACTGGTTGGAACACCTGGCTACTAGAAAAGTTTGGAATTGAAGGGAACTGGCTTTAAATTGCATAGAACTGCCGACGAAGGACCTAGTCGTCGTCGCTGTACAAATGGGGTGAATCGAATGCATCACATGAAATTGTTGTATGCACGTCAACGGCAAAGTGGTCTACTAGCACTTGCAATGCACAAACCCCCGCCATATCAATATTATAATTGTAGAGAAGATTTAGCGAAAGCAGTGCGGATGTGTTGCTTTGTTGCAACACTTGCGGATTCCATTTGTTAACCAAGGTGTTGACGAGGTCAATCACACTATGGTCAACAAGACCAATGTCTTGGAAATTCAGTTGAATGGAACACAAAGTGGTTGCAAGTTCTCGGATGTAAAAGGGTTTGGCCAATTCATTTTGGGTCCCCCACTTCTGATTTGCACAGACGTTCAAATAGAAACTTTGCAGCTTTTTATATTGTCCCATTAAACGAAATAACGAGGCCACCCCAAGTGGACCTATATTGTTGTAACCTAGGTCCAGATGCATGTGGGTAAGTGTTTGCGCGTTATACAATTCATTTGCCAACGCGCATGCACCACTATTTCACTTGTTTTTGTCCCATAGTGGCCCATTTTCAAGGCATTTTGGGATTCTCCATGGGCCACAACGCCCGATCTTGAGCTGGAAACGGGCTAAAAACACTTTTTTGAGCCTCCCAAATGGCCCATGATCACTTTCAGAAAATTGCGTTTTTCACCCAGTTTTGACCCATTTTTGGTGTTGAACCAGCCTCTTTTCAAGGCATTTTGGGATTTTCCGTGGGCCAAAACGCGGCACCACGGGCTCAAAATGGGTCAAAAACACTTGTTTGAGCATCCCGAATGGTCCAGGATCACTTTTGGGAAAACGCGTTTTTCACCCATTTTTGACCCATTTTTGGTCCCAAAACGGCCCATTTTCAAGGCATTTTGGGATTTTTCATGAGCCAAAACCCGTCGCCACGGGCTCAAAACGGCCTAAAAACACTTCTCTGAACATCACAAGTGGTCTAGGAACAACTTTGGAAAAAATGATTTTTTTCGCCCCGAGGACCCTGGTGGACCCAACGTTGGCCCCCACCGTGCGCGGGCCGGGCTGCCCTCCGGCTCCACCAAGTGACCACTGGTACGGGGGTCTAGGTGGCTCGTTGGGCGATTCTGATGCTTGGAAACCACAAAAAGTGGGGGGTTGCGGGTGGACTAGGTGCCCTCGGAATTCGGATTTGAGCCACGGAACCCAAGATACGCCGTGTGCTTGGTTTCGGGGTGGTGGTGCGCGTTGCGCAGGTTTTTGGGGCTTTTTGGCGCCTTTTTGGGCCATTTCTCGGACACATCGTGGAATTGAAGGGCACTAGAGAGCTCTTTGACACGGTGAAGTCAAGCCGCACGTGCAGTGTACTCACCGTATCCCTTCGTTTGGCCGTTTCGCCCGGGTTTTGGGGCTGTTTTGGGCGAAAAATGGCTGTTTTTGGCCCAAAACTGCGCCAATTTGGGAGGGCACCTCCCGACTTGGCGCCCCCGCCCCGGGCCGCCACCGGTGAATTTTTGGCTCAAAACTTGGATTTGGCAAGGGCACCACCTGGGCTCCAAGATGGCTAGAGTAGAGTAGAGCCCGGTGCGATGAGGCGGAGCAATGGCCGAAACGGTGAGGAGAAGTGCTTGTTGCTTGTCGGACACTTTGGGGAATGTCAGACACACTGGGGTATATATATATATATATATATATATATATATATATATATATTACTACACCCCTCTCCCCTTAAATTTAGCTAACAAGCAACAACAACAACAAGCAACAAGCAACAAGCAACAAGCATGTCTCCGTGCCGTTTTGGCCATTGCACCTTCCCAACGCCTCGGGCCTGACTCTACATTAGCCATCCTGGAGCCTAGGTGGTGGTGGCCTTGCCAAATCCAAGTTTTGAGCCAGAAACTCACCGGTGGCGGCCCGCGGCGGGGGCGCCAAGTCGGGAGGTGCCCTCCGAAATCTGCGCAGTTTTCGGCCAAAAATAGCCATTTTTCGCCCAAAACAGCCCTAGTAAGGGTTCAAAACCGCCAAACGAAGGCAAACGGCTCCTACACTGCACGTGCCGCCTGACTTTCTCGTGACCAAGGGACCTTTGGTGCCCTCTAACTCCACGATATGTCCGAGAAACGGCCCAAAAAGGCGCCAAAAAGCTCCAAAAACTGCGCAATGTCCACCAACACCCCGAAACCAAGAACGGGCCGTATCTGGGGCTACGTGGCTCAGAAACGAATTCCGAGGGCACCTAGTCCACCCGCAACCCCCCACTTTTTATGGTTTCCAAGCCTCAGACTCGCCCAACGAGACACGTAGACCCCCGTACCAGTGGTCACTTGGTGCAGCCGGAGGGCCGGCCAGCCCACGCACCGTGGGGGCCAACGGTGGGTCCACCAGGGTCCTCAGGGCGAAAAAAATGATTTTCTCCAAAGTTGTTCCCAAACCACTTGGGATGCTCAAACAAGTGTTTTTAGGCCGTTTTGAGCCCGTGGTGGCGCGTTTTGGGCCATGGAAAATCCCAAAATGCCTTGAAAATGGGCCGTTTTGGGACCAACAATGGGTCAAAAATGGGTCAAAAACGCGTTTTTCCAAAAGTGATCCCGGACCATTTGGGATGCTCAAACAAGTGTTTTTAGCCCGTTTTGAGCCCGTTTTGACCGAGTTTAGCCCCTTCCACCACATGTATGCACCACTTTGTGCCTTTCGCACGTACCTTAGAGCCGTGTGGTGGAGCCACCTAGAGTTGGGAGAGGGGTGTAGATTAGAGGATATATATATATATATATATATATATATATATATATATATATATATATATATATATATATATATATATATATATATATATATATATACCCCAAAGTGTCCGACATTCGCAGCGTTTCTCGGGGTGGAACCTCAAGCTTACGCTCTTCGGTAATTATCAAACGGCCTTCGGCCTGTGGAACCTCGAGCGTCAAACGGGATGTCAAAGAAAATTGTGAAAACCAAGTCCGCAAACTAACTCATGTATGTTCCAATTTACTCTCCAATGTACCCGGCTAAACCCATTACTCTGCCCAAAGGCCGGGTACCTTTGCTCAGATTGTAGGTAGGTACGTATGGGCACCAAGATGGGCACACGATAGTTGCTCCAACGATAGGCACACACACCCGAATTTCAAACAAGATGTCGAAGAATCTTTTGAAATGAAAATACGTAAACTAATAGGTATGTTCCAATGTAACCCGGAAAACTCATTTTACATTTTACTATCTATTCTTGTTCACTCTTTTTGGCAAGGGGGCCTTCGGCCCCCTTGCACCCAACCCTTGTCTACAACATCTTTAGGCTAGGATGTTGTCCGCAATATGACACCAACAATGTGAAGTGGAGACAGCTTTCCTTTTCAATGTTTGTGCTCCCAACCTACGTGGCAAAAGGAGGCCACAAGGGCCAACATTGATGTTTTGCAAGTCATTTTGGTGCAAAGGAAAGGTAGTGGGTTCAATGCTTGAGCCATGGTGTATGACCATGGGCATGGCAAGCTAGCATGTTAAGCTGAGCTCTAAGTGTAATAGGACACAGAGTAAAGATCGCTGGTGCGATCGCGTGTGTCGCGCATGCGTAGCATAGGCCAGATCAGAATAAAGTAGGCATATCACAAAGCATAATTTAGGTATGTATTTTACACTCAAAATGTTTGTACAGATTGACGGGATGATATTAAGTTTTGGTTATTGTTCTTGAGTGCTTCGCAGACGTTAGAAGGATATAGATCAAAATGAAGGATTTCGACAAGGATGATCAAAATCAAACCAAGGACAAGACCATTACAATCCCGTCAATCGAAAAAAAATGGCTGGCATGTTAAGCGCACAAAATGACTAGTGAAATGTATTAAAATCCCGAAAATTCGGATCTCTGGCCTACCACATCGACGTCGAATAACCCCAAAGTTGAATGAATCTAGTTTTGGACCTTGTTCACGATTTTGGCATCCAAACTTGAGCATTGTGCATCAAGATGCCAAAATTGCGGATATGCACCGCCGATCAAGAAATCGCGCTGTTTCGCGCATGATAATCTCACAGGTGCTCATCTGTATAAATTTTCTCATAGCAATGCATTCAGATCGATTTCTGGCGGCAGAAAGCGAAATCGCAAAATCCGCCAGATGCCAGACAACGCGCGCGCGCGCCGCGTGTTCGCGATATAGACGGAAGTTGTACCATATATATATATATATATATATATATATATATATATATATATATATTACTACACCCCTCTCCCCTTAAATTTAGCTAACAAGCAACAAGCAACAACACGTCTCCTTGCCGTTTTGGCCATTGCTCCGTCCCAACGCTTCGGATCATTTGCCCATGTAGCCATCCTGGAGCCTAGGTGGTGGCCTTGCCAAATCCAAGTTTTGAGCCGAAAACTCACCAGTGGCGGCCCGGGGCGGTGGCGCCAAGTCGGGAGGTGCCCTCCCAAATCTGCGCTGTTTTGGGCCAAAAACAGCCATTTTCGCCCAAAATAGCCCCCAAACCCGGGCGAAACGACCAAACGAAGTAAAACGGTGGCCACACTACACGTGCGGCTTGACTTCACCGTGTCAAAGAGCCCTCTAGTGCCCTTCAACTCCACGATATGTCCGAGAAACGGCCCAAAAAGGTGCCAAAAAGCCCCAAAAACGGCGCAATATGCACCAACCCCCCGAAACCAAGCACGGACCGTATCTTGGGCTACGTGGCTCAAAAACGAATTCCGAGGGCACCTAGTCCACCCGCAACCCCCCACTTTTTATGGTTTCCAAGCCTCAGACTCGCCCAACGAGCCACCTAGACCCGTGTATCAGTGGTCACTTGGTGCAGCCGGAGGGCCGGCTAGCCCACGCACAGTGGGGGCCAACGGTGGGTCCACCAGGGTCCCCAGGGCGAAAAAAATGATTTTTTCCAAAGGTGTTCCTAGACCACTTGGGATGCTCAAACAGGTGTTTTTGGGCCATTTTGAGCCCGTGTTGGCGCGTTTTGGGCCATGGAAAATCCCAAAATGCCTTGGAAATGGGCCGTTTTGGGACCAACAATGGGTCAAAAATGGGTGAAAAATGCGTTTTTCCAAAAATGATCCTGCACCATTTGGGATGCTCAAACAAGTGGTTTTAGCCCATTTTGAGCCCGTGGCGACGGGTTTTGGCTCATGAAAAATCCCAAAATGCCTTGAAAATGGGCCATTTTGGGACCAAAAATGGGTCAAAAATGGGTCAAAAACGCGTTTTTCCAAAAGTGATCCCGGACCATTTGGGATGCTCAAACAAGTGTTTTTAGCCCGTTTTGAGCCCGTTTTGACCGAGTTTAGCCCCTTCCACCACATGTATGCACCACTTTGTGCTCTTTGCACGTACCTTAGAGTCGTGTGGTGGAGCCACCTAGAGTTGGGAGAGGGGTGTAGATTGGAGGATATATATATATATATATATATATATATATATATATATATATATATATATATATATATATATATATATATATATATATATATATACCCCAAAGTGTCCGACATTCGCAGCGTTTCTCGGGGTGGAACCTCAAGCTTACGCTCTTCGGTAATTATCAAACGGCCTTCGGCCTGTGGAACCTCGAGCGTCAAACGGGATGTGAAAGAAAATTGTGAAAACCAAATCCGCAAACTAACTCATGTATGTTCCAATTCACTCTCCAATGTACCCGGCTAAACCCATTACTCTGCCCAAAGGCTGGGTACCTTTGCTCAGATTGTAGGTAGGCAGGTATGGGCACCAAGATGGGCACACAATAGTTGCTCCAACGATAGGCACACACACCCAAGGTAGGTAGGTAGGTGCACTCGGTCGTGGAGAGGCGCCCCATGGTTCCCCCTGGCGTCGCCCCTGTGACGAACAGGAAGAGGCTCCGCGCGTGAAGTGGGGAGGCGGCTTACATCCCGCTAGACCTGACTGTTGGCCCCCAACTAAGCGGCCCCGGGCTACACCGGGAGGGCTGATCGCCGCCAGCGTGACGTGCTTGTCTCGCCACGATAGTTGCTCCAACGATAGGCACACACACCCAAATTTCAAACAAGATGTCGAAGAATCTTTTGAAATGAAAATACGTAAACTAATAGGTATGTTCCAATGTAACCCGGAAAACTCATTTTACATTTTACTATCTATTGTTGTTCACTCTTTTTGGCAAGGGGGCCTTCGGCCCCCTTGCACCCAATGCAATAGGTTTGAGTGCCTGCAGCTCAGAGCACGCGCGCAGAAATCGCGCATAATATTGACAGCTCAGAGCGCGCTTACACAGTGCAGAAAATCAGCTTTTATTTGCGAGATTTTGATATGTGTGTAATGTAGTTAATTATAAAATTACATTATGCATTGTACTACACAGGAACTACAGTTTTTAATTCATGCTATACCGAATTCACTGAGTTCCTGTGCTTTGCCGTTCTTTGCTTCGTTGAAGGAGATTGGGTATAATAGCCGTGATCAAGATCAACATCAAAAGATAGACACAAGGTATAGTAGGATTACAAAACTGAAGTTCCGAAGTTGAGCATCATGGCTTGAGAACTCGTTCACCTTCAAAGACGCCCTCGCCCTCACCGGCACCGTTTGCCAGTTTGAATGCCCTCTTCTTCCCTTGCTTCTGGCAGTTCCAGCTCGCGTGGAGAGACTCTGCAGGAGCGCTGCGACAGATACCGGGATGAAAGAGAAGACGCCCTTCGAAAACTGGAAGACCTTCGCCGCCAGTTCAAAGACGCCGACAACACTGAGGATCGGCTTCGTCTTGTCTACAACATCTTTAGGCTAGGATGTTGTCCGCAATATGACACCAACAATGTGAAGTGGAGACAGCTTTCCTTTTCAACCTTTGTGCTCCTCACCTACGTGGCAAAAGAAGGCCACAAGGGCCAACATTGATGTTTTGCAAGTCATTTTGGTGCAAAGGAAAGGTAGTGGGTTCAATGCTTGAGCCATGGTGTATGACCATGGGCATGGCAAGCTAGCATTGAAGCCGGTTCAGACCCCCGTGGCCATCTTTGGGTCACTTGGGGTGTGTATCTATGTGCCGGCAAGCCGCCATTGGCTGATATCATACTCTCCCATCCACCTGACCTAACCTGATGTGATAGTGTGATAGGCTTGACCATTCCAGCTATGAGCGGCCATATTCAATACCGAGGCGCCGCTGGCTGAGATTTATATATCAAAATATCAGGAATCAACAGGGTTTTTTTATCATATTGTTTCCGTAATTTTTCAGCTATCCGTTCTGATTGTCAATGTATCGGCGACTGTCAGTTGGCTCGCGATTTTGCGGTAACCGATTGGTTAACTGTTATTTCTAGATATTTTAGCGGAAACCCCGATGACGGGTTAAATTTCATCAGAAAAGGGTTCGTTGCTTCCGCAATTTTCATGTTATACACTCACAAAATTAATCCGAATTTTTTAGACATTCAGAATCAGATTTTCGATTTCGAGGTCGCCGCACTGGATATGATGAATTTCGAGTGGTCCTACATTTTTCCCCGATCACGAATCAACCTTCCTTTTGTTGTCTCCTTCATTTTTCTTGGAGATATAGGCGAAACCAAATTGATTCGTGAGGCCACTTTGAAAAGTCATACCTCCGGCTTGCTGCGAGGAGTTACAATTTTGAGATATGGGCTGGAATCGCCTTGGTCTCAACTTAATTCAGGAAGCGTCAAATGCCTTTGATGGGTACACATGCCCGTTGTAGCAAGAGATAATGGTCAAGAGGGTGGAAAATGATTTATATCTCTTGGACTATGCAACCGAATATTTTAATGCGACTTTCGAGTGTACCGCATGAGTGTTGGTGTTGCATAGAAACTTTCCTTGGATTCCTACGTATTTGTAACGTGAAGTTATGTCCATGGAGGGGCATGGCATACCATGGTGGGAGCCATTTTTGAGGGTATGTGTTATATGGGTGGTATGTGCTTCGCTATGTTCACCCCCATGTTATATATCTCCGTTTGTTGGAAGATATGTGGAGTCATACGTGGCAAGGGCTTCGCCCATGTCCCAATGGTGTGCTCCATAGCGCTAGACTAAGTCTACCGCACATATAGTGCATGTGGGAAGGCTTACGGAGCGACCCACAAGCGCCACTATCAATTTTCCCATTTTCATGGTGCGTGTCGGGAGGAGGTTCGAAGGTGTCCCTATGCGTCCATGTGGGGATCCAAGTGGGGGGATTGTTCGCAAATGGTCCCAAGCAATTGTGTGATACCATGGGTGAGCGAAGTTATATATTATTGTGATTATCTTGAATTTAGCAACATTTGCATGTTTTTGACCTCATTTTATGCTCATTTTTGTGTTTTATGTGCTCAACTGGTCGGCTAACAGTAAAGTGCTTAGAGATCCGTGACTTATGGTATGTTGCTTATATGTTGGCATATGCTTCGGTGTTGCACCTCACCATATGCCGGATCACGGGGTCACTTTGGCGTGGCACATGAGGCCTCACAAAATTAGGTCTCAAATTCGTGGGTTGACATGTGAAGCATGGCAGGTGTATATCCGGAGGGGTTTGGGAGCCAATGTTGGGATATTCTTGGGCATGGACCTTTGGTCTATATCACCCTTGTATATTACTTTCCGGTTTGACACATGCATGGAGCATTTGAACATTTGCCGTACGCATTTTTGAGTATATAATTGAATTTTGGGCACTATGGTGTGATTTGCCTAATTTTGCTATGTTGTGAGGTCATCTTCATGGGGCAATTCTCCAAGCCCAATCGACTCCAGGTCCAACCAAGGTTATGTCAGGGTAGGGCATGGTCCTGAGTGCCACTCTAGGCCATGACACGCCACCTCCCCTATTGGGCTAGGATTTAGAGGCTTGGGAGTGAACACATTTTTGGGGTTTGTGTAGTGACTTTTGACACATGGCATTTAGCCATCTTATTTGACCTGGTTCAGAACAATATGTTGGTGAGTCAAGGGAAGGACTTGAGTCCAGGGAATGAGGGGTCTATGGCTGTGAATGTCTATGTTTACCTCTTTCCTCAATTTTGCTTGATTTGTGTTCATATGCCAATTTCAGGGCTTCCTCTTCATTGATTTTGGTGCAATTCTATGTACATGCCCAACGCCCGTGTCTCCGTGTGCACCGTGAGACGACCGGCGTGTTGAAAGGAGTTGTTGAGTGTCAACGCGGGACCTCAAACACCCTTGGAAGCCCTCAGTGTGGATTATTTGGAGTGGAGCTATTGTACTTGGGAGTTGGTTATTGCAAGGGATCAGGATTTGTGTGAAGGAGCCATATTTTACTATTTTTTGTGGGAAATTGTGCAGGATAGGTCAAGATCATGCAGAACCTGGTGAGAAGCAAGACCATAGGAGTGACAGGAAATGGTGGAAGGGGTACAGCAGGGGCCGGTCCTGGTAGGGACCTTCTTTATGGTAGCAGAGGAGTACATGCCCCCTACCGCCGCACCGGGGACTTGGGCCCTCATGAGCCCTGCCCAAGGACGCCCCGGGTGCAGATCGTGGAGTCCGTGGAGTCGACGCCGGACTTAGAAGCCCGAGAAGAGCGAAGATGCTCAGGACGGAGAGCCCTTGTAGGACATGGGCTAGACATGGAGGACCTGGCCTTCATGTGTGAAAAGCAATGCCGCAAGGCATGCAATCTCCGCTCCGCTGCGGAGGAGTTGGAGGAGACTGGCAGCAACGGCAGGGCCCGGCGTTACCGGAAGCGCGGGTCCCCAAAACCCGCGGCGGAAGCCAGGGCAATGGAGACGGATCCCAGCCCGCTCAGGCTGCGGTCAGCTGCAGATTCCGAGGAGCATTCCGATGGTTATTGGACCGCTTTCCCTTCGGAGTCGGAGGAGATGGCCATACCGCCCACAAGGGCGCACACGGCCCCCGAACCCAGCCTGGAGCATGACGCCGAGGCGTTGGAGAGGCCTGCCAGAGCCAGAAAGGCGTCTGTGGCCCGGCACACGGAGCCAAAGCGGGATAACATGGGCCACACACCCATGGCGGAGGAGTCCGAGGCGCCCGGAACCGTGGGATGCGCCGGATCAGATGGAAAGCACGTTGAGTGCCACTGCGAGCACGTATCCTTCCTCATCGGCAAGTACCCAAAGATGGGGATGGACGCCATCGTGCAGCACCTCGACCGCCTGGACAACCAGAAGGACGGCCTAGAGGAGGACATCGCGGGGATCCTGGATTACCAGTCGGAAGCGGAGAGAGACATGGGGGAGCTGCGAGCGGAGCAGGACCGGTACCGGGAGAAGCTGGAGATGGCCCTGCAGAAGCAGCAGCGAGTGGTGGACAGCCTCCTCCACCTGGTGGAGGACATGTCGGGACGCCTGAAACGGCTAGAGGAGTTACAACCCCTCGCTTCGGGTCCGGAGCTCCCGGCAAGGCCGGCAACGGCAGAGCTGGTGGAGCGGGTTAAGACCCTCAGGAGCGCCATGGAGAAACCCATGGGCGGCCCTGCAGAGGCACCTTACGCGCCTCGGCGTGTTGACCCGGGTGCGCTGCTGTTTGTTCCCATGTTCAGCGAATCCATAATGCTCGGGGAGCATACGGCACCGGCTGGGTCCATGCGGGAAGAGCACGCAACCACGGACCTGAGGAGCCTGACGGTACAGATGTCCCATGCCGCCCAGGATCCACCGACCACTACGACTGCCCAAGCAGTTTATGCGGAAGAGGAGATCCAGACCATGCAGGGGCGAACCATGGGAAAGGCCGACGGACATGGTCGAGGCCATCCAGGCGGAAACCTGTGGGTGAAGGACCCCACTACGGGGATATGGACAGCCGGTGGAGCAAGTCCTTCCCGCATCCCAAACCCCATGGGTTCAGGCCCAACTGGACCGCACTCCATGGAGGAGAGGGATGTACGGGGAGTGTACTCACACCCCCCGGCCACAGGTGGTATCCGTCTCGGTGGAGTGGTGGCTGCGGACGTTGGAGATGCCATCAGGATTGACGACCTCAGGGGAATCAAAATCCCCTATTACGAAGGCAACCCCTCCAGCCTGGATGGCTTCATCCTGGATTGGGAGGACTTCGCCGAGGAGGTCGTCGGCGAGATGAAGGGGGCGCCAAGGGACAAGTGGGTATGTCGCACATTCCCACACAGGCTGGCGCAGGACCTGAAGGAGGAGCTCAGGGATCAGATCCGCGAGGGATTGATCCAGACGGAGCAGGCCTGCCTCCAGTGGCTGGAGGACGAGGAGCGAGTGGACGCCCCAAACCAGAAGTTGGAGGATTTGTGGTCCTTTCCGCTGCCGCTGGAGCGCGGGGAATTGAGGGTCCGGGAATGGAATCGGTACATCCGCAAGTACGGAAGAAGCCTCAAGCTGGTGGAGGACTGGAATGAGGCCAGCGAGATCCGACACCTGCTGAAGGACATCCTCCCCGGCCACTGGAAGAGAAGGGTGGAGGATGAGGAGAAGAAGAGAGCAAAGAAGCGCGTGGCCGTACGGATCATGGCATCGGAGGACACCCACGCCAGAATAATGGAGTTTTTCCGGCGAAACCTCCGCGAGCCCAGCCGAATGTTCGAGTTGAAGAACGCCGTCTACGTGGAGGTATTCGGCGACACCATGGGGCAAAGGCTGATGCGCCTCAACAACGCGGAGTGGAGGCGCGGAGAGCCGCTGAGGATGCAGGTCATCTTCGCCCGCATGAGCCTGGACGAGATCGTGAAGTACATCACCGTGGAGCTGAAGCTCAACGCCAAGAACGAGGCCCACGTGCAGGATCGACAGGGGCAAGGACATCGAGGTCATCGGGAAGATGGCCAACACCGAGAGGTCAAGGAGGACACGGTCGGCACCGCGGAGGAAGGGAGTGGAAGCGGCCAAAATCTCTGGACCGCGACGACCCGAGAGGATCAGGAAGAAGCCCACTTCTTCGCGTTCGTAGCGCACAATATGAAGGAGCATGGGCAGGACAGGTCCAGGTGGAACCGCCTGGACCCAAGGACCAAGAACCGCAAGGAACCTCGGAGGATCGGGAACCCGCCGCTCTCGTTCCGCGAGTACAGATCACAGCACGACGGTTGCTGGGTCTGCTACGGCAAGGGGAACAACCATGCACATGACCACCGGCATTGCAAGTTATATGAGGAGGACAAGAAGACCTACTTCGCCGCCCATCCCGACAAGAAGCCCAAGGAGCAACGAATTGCCGATTGGAAGGCAAGGGGCGGAGACGGTGAAAAAGGCCAAGAAAAGAGCCAAGGGAAAGGCGGAGGAAAAGGCTATGGTGGAGGACCCGGCCCAGACCGACGCGTGAGGTCAATCGAGGAGGTTGCTGAGGACATGTTGAGGACGTTGGAGGAACTCAAAGCCCAGCAACGTGGTGGACAAAGTCTGAGTGGATCACAGCAGGAGGGAGCTGCGGCAGGCCACGTCTAGAGGAGCCGGCACGGGAGTGGGACCCCGGAGGCCTCTCCTCCGAAAATCAGTGGAATCCTAGAGAAAGCGAAGGCACATCGGGTGCCGAAGAAGGCTCCAGAAGAGCCAAAACCACTGAGTTTCGCCACTCCCAACCCCTGGAGCGGCCTACCAAGGGAAGTGTATGTGGGCAAGGGACGTGGCAAGAAAGAAGGAGCGACCACGGAGAGCCCCGTCGACGGGCAGGACGAGCCCAGGATCTACACCATCCGTGACCATATTCTCGAAGTCCTGATGCGCCCGGATGTGCTAGAGTTGCATGCCGTGAGAGTCGTCCATACACCGCATGGTGACGGGCGGCAGTTGCACTTGAAGGTGCGTGTACGGTGCGGACAAGAAGAGTTGGTGGTGGATGGTTTGGTGGATACGGGTGCCCAGGTGAGCTTGGTCCGGAGAGGGTTGTTCAAGGAAGAATCCCTGCAGCCCAGCCGTAGACCGGTACGCCTGACGGTGGCCAATGGAGAGATTATGGGTGGTGGCACCCATGAGGCCACTATCAGTATGTAATTCTGGGAGCATGAGCGCTTGAACCGCCCTGATTTGGCGAAGAGAAGCACTCTATCCGGGAACTTCTATGTGGCCGACATTACAGATTGGGATATGATCATGGGGTATGACTTCATGGTGGGAAACGCCATTGGAGCCCTTCCCCATCGTGCAACGCTGGTCCGGGAGGATAATGAATGCTTTACATGGCTGTCCACGGACTATGCATGCGGATCATCCCTATGGAATGCTGAGGAAGAGGATCGGATCGTCCAAGCGGTGCAAGCTGTGGGTGCCAAGTCCAGAGGAGACCGCGGAGTTCAGCTCACAGAGTATGGAATGGCGCCGCAGGTGTATGCCAGGATGATCCAGACGCTGGGAGCCGAAGCGCCCGAGACGGACGTCTTCGCTTCCCGGGATGCCCCACTTTTGAGGAAGTGTAGGAGGCATTGGCATCGAGGAGACTCAGCCTGGCACAGGCATTGGGGTTTGAAGGAGTCGGGGCCCATGTATTGGCATGGCTCCCTGGAAAATACCAGACGTACGGTGGAGAAGATCGTCGCGGATAGGGCGAAGGGGATCCTGGTCATAACCGGCATAGGATCCACCCCATGTCCGCTGGAACGTCTCAAGTCGACGCTGGATTCCATCACCCTGAACGAGATGTCATTCGGGCCAGAGGAGGAGTTGTTCATCGACTCCAAGGGTTTATCAATGCCCTCCCCGGGTCAAGCGTGGGGTACCAAGGCTTTCCTGGTGGATGGGGCGCAAGCCCAGCCCACGGGTGATGAAGCATTCATCCGTAGGGTTGAGGCGGTGCCCATGCGGGTCATGTTTGAGCCGAAGGAGGGGACGGATCAGCCAATTAATGGCATTGACGTCCTGTCCCACGCCGAGATCGACAGAAAGTTTTATAGTGATTTCAACACTGTGTGTTTGTTTTGCCTCTCCTGCTGCTTGCTGCTGGTGTAGGGTTTCCTGCTGCTTGTTTTTGATGAGGAAAATGTTTTGTTTGCTGAAATACAACCAATCCAGGATAGCCCAAGCCAGAGATAAGCCAGTAGAAGAGAATCAGGATCAAAGCATGTAGGGCTGCAGTGTAAACAGTGAAAGGTGTAAGAGTATTCACGAAACTGCAACTCAGGGCACATCGGATTGCATATTCACAAAGATAGTTGAAATGTTTTGGAAAAAGAGTTGGAAAACTGCCCCATGGTCACTCAATCTCCATATTGCCATCTCAGGAGATGCGCACTCTTTGTTTTGGGTCCCATATGTGCTGAGGTGGCAGGGCATGTTGCGATGAGGTCACTGCCATGTCACATGGGATCTTCCTACTTAGCTAGGCTGACCGGGAATTGAACCCAGGACCTCTCAAAAAGAGGTGCCCAGCCCCCTAGGGTGCATACCACTAGGATAGCTAAGAATTCATGAGAAAACATAGATAAATTCATAGGCTCTGCCCTGGATATGTCAGTTCTCAGTCAACTCAGGAAAAGATGAATAGCCTCACAATGATAGGGGATTAAGGGGTCCACTCCATATCCTGATTTAGTGTTTGGTTCCATAGGTCAAAATGTGTTATCACCACTTTTGGTTGGGCCAATACTAAGATAGAAATGCCTGTGTGCTTAGAGCATCTCTAATACAACTAAAGTGTACCCTAAAGCATTGGAAAAGCACTTTTTCTTACTCCCCCCTTGTGCTGTGGTGGCCACCACTGTCGCATTTTCAGGAAAAAGGGATTTTTTCTTGGCCTTTCCTTGGTTTCCACATCTACTTTAAAATACCTATAGCTTCCCTCACACAGAAAAATGGACGCTCACCATGGCTGGCGCCTTTTTGCTGCTTTGTTGGTGACATTTCCTACAGAAAGCTCAGCGCTCATGGCGCTGCTGGGGTTCCTGTGGCTTGGTTGGGTTAGGTTGGGAGCATGCCAAAACCATGTGCATGTGCATCCCTCCCTCCAAGACGCAGCGCGACACTAACCCAACGCCTGACTCTGTATGGACATCCGCTCCGGTTGTTAAAACCTGCTGGCGACCTGCTGTCCTGATCTTAGGGCGAAGGGAGTCGTCAGGAAATTAAATTCCCCCTTGGTCGGGTCTTGGGTTCTGCTCAGTCTCCTGGCTGCTGCTTTTTGGCCCAGAAAGCGGCCTATTCAACGACGCTTTCGCGAGGATATCTGCAGAGGCAGGAATGGGAGAATTATGGACGAATCCACGCAAGCGCGAAGCGACAACACCTAAATCCGTCAAATGACGGCCTAGAATTTTTCTAAGACAACACACCTGAGCAGAATCCAATTGTGCATCAGATGCACATTTTTATAAAAATTGTAGTCATCTCTCGATTTTTTAAATCAAGAAATTCCTACGCAGGAAAAGGCGGCGCGCAGGAGCGGCTCCTAGCGAACCGCCGGAAAATTCAGAAATAATGAGATTATAAACGTATGTCTCACGTAGACAGGAAAATGACGAGACACACATAAATAAATAAACATACAGATTCCACCCACACTGACAGTAAGAGTCAAAAATCCAAGAATTCCAAAATCAACGAAAAGACTTCAATAAATCAGGTATAAACCTCAGGTGTGCTCGTCTCGTATGCATCATACACATTGCTCGTCTCGTGTCTCCGTGAACGCGTCTTGTAGCAGCGCTAACAAACGATAGAGGGCTAGATTAGAAAGATTGCAGATGATTAGAGGTGAGATTAGCGAAAAAACAGATGGCCTTCGGCCAGGGAGTGGTTGTCACGGGGGGCTACCGGTCCTGCCCTGCGGTGCAATGCGGGGCAACCGCACTGCTGAACCTATCGAACAACCCAGGACAGGTTTTCGGCGCTAGCCCACAAGGGCGCGACTTCTGGACCGGAATCATCCTCATATTGAGGCTCTCATTGGGGGGGTCTGAGACCATGGACAACTCCCTTAGTCTCAAAGAGCGCAGGGTAGACCCTGTCAATGCTCCCAGCAGTACGAATAACATCAACACACGACTCACCATGAACTCTACAAAACCCCGATACAATATGTATACAAATGGAATCTGGACCGAGGGAGCAATGTGAGGCGTCAGAACCCCTTGTAAGCATTGTAGTCCCGATGTCCAATATAATTCCTTCACCTTGGCAGCACTCCGCTGCCAATATTTGGTCATATTAGCTTCAATCTGGCGCCAGCGACGCCATTAATGCACATAATCAATTTCAACATCTTGAGAGGGGGGGGGGAGGGAGGGAAGGATACGCTGGAAGGAGTCCAGCAGTCCACTAATAGCCTGCTGCTCCTCCCTGATGATCATCTGAGCACCCCTCAGAGCATCGCGAGGTGTCAGTATATGTTGAAATGACGCCACCATGGCGTCCCATGCTCGTCGCTCCTCAATACGGAGCAAATAAACCTCCTTAATGGCGTCCCGTTTCCAGATTCTCAGATCCCCTGACCCAACTGGGGTAGGACCCGTGTTCTCTGGGGACGCTGTAGCCTTTACCGATGATACATATGGCAAAGGGGGGTAGGAGCAGGGATGGAGGGGGGGTACAGCCCGCTCAGGCTGAACCACTGTCGAAAGGATATTTAGAGTGCGAGGGAGGGGTGTGTCCTCACCAAAACAAAGGTGACAAATTGCAGAATCACTGCAATAACAAGCAGGAGCTGAAGATGGCTGTATCTGAGCCACCTCCACCCTTAAGGGAGTGGGTGTGGGGCTGACGTTCCCTGCAGAACATGTGGGAGGGGGGGGTTCATTACGGGGCAGGGGTAGCGCTGTCACCTCAACCCGCCCTTCTGCAACCCCACTGTCCCGCTTGCCCTGTAATGGCGCCCAATAATTGGTGTGACCAAACGTGGGCGCTTCAAGGCTCGCATGCACCACCGGCTGTCTCACCGATGCGGTGGTTCGCAGAGCCCTCGGTACAGCCCCCCACCCTTGTTGTTGGTGCTGCTGGCCTCCAAGCGCAGGCTGCCTATCTGGCACACCATCAGCCCATTGCGCCGGCCGGCATTGAATTCTGATGCGCTGCTGTGGCTCGGGGGTCACCATAACAGTCATGGCCGTCTTGGCCTCTAATAACATATCAAATGTAACCCCCTGGCCAAATGAATAAGGGTCATGCACCCCACACCAGCCAGCCACATGGCGTTCTTCCGCCGCATCAAAACTCTGCAGCCCACATGCAGCAGCAGTGGTCCAATTCATTGATGTATGTACATCTTTCACCATACAATGAGGGGAGGAAGGAGGGGATGGTGGTGGGGAAGGGCAAGCAACAGAAAAAACCTGAGAAGGACGTTTTAATCGCTGAGGCACCTCATCATCCTCGTCGCTCTCTGAGCTTGAGCCATCCTGAAATTGAGGAAGAAGGGAATAAGCATAACGCGCTGTGCCACCTCAACGCACCCTACGCCGCACCCCCTGCACCCTGGACCCACAGGACTCCACCCCAATAGAGCAATGATGTCTCTTACCATGAATCGATATGGGGCGGACATCCTGTCCCAACGTATTTCTCGGGGGGGAAAGGCCCTGAGCTGTAGGTCCCGTCACTTGTGTGTGTATACGGCACACTGTCAAAAACCTACATTCCTGGCAATGGGCAGGACATCCCTGTCCCTCTACACACCAATGGCACTTGGGACAAGGCTGACGGGGACCAGCAATGTATTTGCCCCATGGTCTCAGCCGAATAGACCCCACAGGCACCAACAGCGGAATGCCTGGGATAATAGCAAGCTGAAATTGCTCCAAAAGTGGGTACCCAAGGATAAACTTGGGCCCAATGTACAGGATGTACACAAATATATGCACAAACTGAAAGATCTTTGACCCATACTTACCCCAAACAGGGACTGAGAGGTTCATCCAAACCCCCTGCCCGCCACCTTTGATGACGGACTGGTCTGCCCCCGTCACAGTAACAGGGAATGGGGAAGACACAGCACATTCAGGGGGGACCAACTCCCGTCCAACGGCCCCTAAAAGTTGAGCCCCACTGTCAATGAGGGCCTCCCATTCTGTTGGGAGGCCCTGCCCACGGCCCTCAAGAGACATGCGAACAGGGCCCACCAATTCTCTGGGGGGTGGGCGTCGATTTTTGAATTTTTGTGGCGCCCGGACTTCACAAACCATGTTATCTGAAAAGTGCAAAAGAGCTCGGGTCGCCTCGGCCCACTGAAGGGGGCATTTTGTCGCCCACGACCCCGCCGACACCTGCCCGTGACCGGGCGCGACAGGCAATACCATCAGGGAACTGGGCGTTTGCAGTCGACTGGCAAAGCGTTGAAAGAGTTGTTTAGATTGCCCTTTGGGACGCTTCTGGTATGCCAGCCGGGATCCCCTGGTGGTGCCCTAACCTTGTTTTCTCTCAGCGGACCGCCCGCGGCGCCCAGGGTGGGGTGAATTCCCGCGTCGATCTCGGCTGGCCGACCGACGGTCACCCTGAGCCTTCAGTTTAGGGCAATCCGCCTTCATGTGTGGCCCTCCACACTCAAAAAATGCCTCAGTTTGCGCTCTGTCCTTACTGCGGGTGCGTCTGCCCACATCGGCTTTTAGTTTAGGGCAGTCAGCCTTCATGTGGTCGCCCCCGCATTCAAAACAACCACGGGAGCGTGACTGCGTGCGCGGTCTTGACTCTGACCGCTCCCGGCTGCGACCCCTCACATTGTTCTCATCCTGAGGTCGTAGCGGACGCTCAGGTTCCCTTGGTCGCCCCGGGGACACGCTTCTGCGCGATGGGGGTTCAGGGTTTCGCCCCGGTGTCAATGAACGCCGGCGATCGCCATCACGGCTCCCAGAGCGTTTCTGGTCTGTAGATCTGCCGTCACCCCTGAAGGGGAATGACCGTCCATCATATCGCTGACCAGATTCACCTGCCGCTCTCTCCCGGGATCTGTCACGGCCCCTGTCCCTGGATCTGTCCCTGGGTTTGTCAACTCCCCGCACAGAAGTGCGCTCAGGATCCCGGCCAGACCGGCTGTAGGAACGTCCTGGAGACTGAGAGAAGGCCTGGAGGTGGGTAGAGCCGCTATAGTGCTCCTCATCCCAGCCTGTCTCTTCCTCAGTCATCAGGAAGGGCATAATGAACAAATAAAGCTCAATGTATTTGAACCTGAGGCGGGCCTGGGTCTGTCTGAGGCGAACCTTGGACACTGCCTGCTTAAAACCTGGACTGACCTCCAGTTTGGCATGTTGATGGAAAATCTTCATTAGCCTCTCCTGTGCCATATGAGTGGTGTAACCACCAAGGACCTTCCTTCCCTTCTTGAGCCACTCAGCAAACCATCTGGCCAATGAAGAAGGGTTAAGAGCTGTGGTGGGTAACACCATGGCTTCAAACTCAGACAGGGCGCGACTCTGGTCCGCCCCCCGGCGGCCATCATGGGCCATGTGGCGTAATAATTCAAAAAAACCCAAGCGTTGGCTGCGTGCCAACTCCAGCCAACGTACCTCATCTTCCTGTGGATGTGTGGCTATCAATGCCTTCACCTGTTCATCCTCAGGAAGATACCTACCCTTAACCTGAAACCAATCAACCACGAGGAACTCAAAACGGTCCCAGTCATCGCCTTGGCGGAAGGAAGGTGCCTGCCTCATGTCCTGAACCCGTGATTGCATCTTGGGGTCCAGAATTGGGTGACCGTCCCTCCTAAACAGGTGTCCATCAGTTTTACCTGTGCCCCCAAGAGTGACAGATCCGCTGCGGATCATTTCCAAGAGTTTTTCGGGGGGGCGTACTTCCACAAAAGCAAACCCAGCCACAATTCCTGTTGGCCGCACATCCCGCACATCAGGGGGGGGGGTAAAGCGCCTTATCCGCATTGAAAACCCCATCTGAGTCGAAAGCCCACGAGATCTGACCCCATGCCTGATGCGACATGTGCGCTTGGTTGGGGGAGTCCAAACCCCGATCCCAGAGCGTCATGCGTGTGCCATACTCCGGGCAGTCAGGGTTGTGGGTCTGAGAAAAGATACCTTGGGGCTGTCCAACACTCCCGATAGGAGTATGACCATAGCCCAACGCTGTGGCCGACATCTTGGCAGCACCCTGGTGTGGCACTGGCTCTTTAAGGGGCTGCATTGCCCCGCTCAGCGGCAACGGCTCCCACGGTGTTCGTCCGTGAAGCGTTTGGAAGCCCTGAGTGGACCCAACAGGAGGTTTAGTACTCAACAAGTGTGGGAGGATGGGAGGCACAGATGGAGTTGGAGAAACGTGAGGGTGGGTGTGCTGAGCATACAATTGCGAAGAAAATAAGGAAGGAGATGTAGGATTGGGAGGAACTGATTGCGGTGTGCCCTGAAAAATTTGCGAACTTGGCTGGGAGGGACCAGAGGGGCAACCGGGCTGTACACCACTGTTGAGTGGATTCATGCCCTGCAGCTACTGCACTTGTTGTCGCCCTGCACCAGCCAGGCCCAGTGAATTGTTCAGGGGGGGCACTGTACCACCCAGAGGCACCCCACTCAACGTTGCAGGTATGGAGCTTGAAGGTTGTCCAGTGGGCATCGTACCACGACCCATCAAACTGCCAGGCCCATGTGCCTCAGATGAGGGTGTGGAGTGGTTAACATCTGTTTGGGGCGCAGAATAGGGATCATGGACTGTGGGTGGGCAGGAAGTAGTCTTGGGTGAACCGAAAGACATGGCCACTTCCACCACTTCCAAATCTCCACGCAGCTTGTCCACCCTATCACATACCCGTGCGCACTGTTGCGACGCCCTGTCTGACTGATCCTTCGTTGATTGAAGGTAGGTAGGTAGGTAGGTATCTTCGGGAGCTCGGGATGCCTCCTTTGACATTGCAGGAAGAAGGTCTTACCAAGGGGACGTCCTGTCCCTCCCACTGCCCTATGTCAGGTGCCTCTTGAGCCGCTCCCGCATGTGCTTGGGAAGGCATTGTCGCGGCCACCCGGTCCATGTGTCCCAGGTGGGAGGGTGTCCCCACATGTGTCCATGGGTAGGGCCACATGCCCCCTCCTTTGGGCGGCAGCTCTGGGGGGCTGCCCAGCCGTGTGGAGTATCTCTCACCACAAGGGGTATTGCTCCCGCTTGTCTACGGTACGACCGCCTCACTCTTGTGGCTTCAGTTGCGGGGCCACTCTGCTTGGCAGGTGACCCCCTCCTGGACTGTGTACCGGCTCGCCTGTCACCGGTTGCTTCCATGGCTCCGGGTGACGTTTGCCATGGTCCCCGATGCAGCCTGGCCGGGCTCGGACCAGTGGCCTTGGAGGACCGCTCCTGCCACTGGCCCGGTGGGTCGGCTGGGTCGCCCCAGTGCGTCCGACCCATGGGGTATTGGTTCTTTCCTGTCCCTCGGCCGCCCTACGTGTGTGCAGTGTCCTGGGCCGTTGGGCTCCTGTTCACCGGTCTGCCCGCGCGGTTTGCTGTGGTGCGTCTGCGGTGTCCTGGGCCAGCTGGCTCCTGTTCACCGGTGTGCTCGCTCGGTGTGTCGTGTTGCATGTGCGGTGTCCTGGGCCACTGGGCTCCTGTTCACCGGTGTGCGTGCTGTGTGCGGTGCGCGTGTGCCATGGGTGGTTGTGTCCCTTTTCCTCCCCCCCTAATTTTCGTTTTTTTTTTACTTGTTTTTTTTTTTTTCCCTGTTTTTTTTTATTTTTTTTGGGAAAAAAGAAAAAGAAAAAACAAAAAAGAGGAAAACAGGGGCGCGCGTACACTGCAGGCACAGGCATGGGCAGCTGGTGCGGCGGTGCTATAGCGTTGTGTCCTCTGGCGTGTGTCGTTGGTGCTGTGGCGGCGGTCGCGCCCCAGGGGTGCGGCTCGCGTGTCCTGATGTACACGGGTATGGGTCAGGGTGGGTTTGGTTAGGTGTCTCTTTGCTTCTGGTGCTGGCTGGTTAGGCGGCTGTGTGGGCTGTGGCTGTGGGCTGTGTCTACGTATTTCCCTCAGCGGGCCTGGTTTGGAGTCAAGGGTTGACGGTTTCGGGATGTGGCTCGGGTTTGATTTGTGTTAGGGCTTCGGCTCGGTTAGGCTTGGGTCAGGGTTGGTTTGGTGAGGTGTCTCTTTGCTTTTGGAGCTGGCTGGTTAGGCGGCTGTGTGGGCTGTGGGTGGGGGCTGTGGTTAAGTTGTGCCCTCGGCGGGTTTGGTTAGGAGTCAAGGGTTAGCGGTTTCGGGGTGTGGCTCGGGTTTGATTTGTGCTTGAGTTCTGGCTCGGTTAGGCGGTTGCGCGGGGCCGGGCGTGTGGGTAGCGGCGTCCACGGGGTCGTGCGCCCGAGGCGAGTGCGGGGTGGTGCGTGCGGGCTGGCCGTTGGCGGGTGGCCTCACTGGGAGTCCCACACGGAGGGGTCGACGGGCGTGCCGGGGGCGTACGCAGCGTGCAGGTTGGGCAGCAGCGGGCGCACGTGCAGGGCGTCGGCGTGCCCGATGGGGACCTCACTGAGGACCGAGGGGTTGGCGGCAAGCAGTATGCGATGCCCGGGAGGGGTGGCGGCGAGGAGCGGGAGGATGTCCGCGGCCCGCGACGTGGGGGCGAACACGACGTGGGCCGGGTGCGGCCCCGGGAGCGGTGCTGGGGGGAGCGGGACAACAGGACGGCGGTCCACTGTGAGGTGCCAAGTGGCGCGATGGTGGAGGAGCCGGACTGGGGCGATGCCGTGGCGCAGTGTGTGGGGCTGGGTGCTGGGCGGCGTGGGGACGTGCGGCGGGAGGGGGGGGGGGCGGGGCGGTGGCGTGGGAGGGGGCACGGCGGAGGAGTGATGTCAGTGACGTGTGTGTCGTGCTGAGGGTGGAGAGGAGCCCACGGTATCGGGCCCGGGTTCGGCGCCTTTGGGCGTAGTGGTGCTCGTTGTCGTGTGCGTTGGCTTCCTTCGGCGTCCGGTTCGTTTGGTGACTTCTGGGCGGGGCCTGGCGTGGCGCCCCGTGGTGGTGGTGTGCTGGGTAACGGGGTTAGATGGCGGCGTCGCTGGCCAGGGGGTCAGGCGCGTCGTGTTGTGTGGCGCGCAGGGCTCCTGGGGTGCTGTGGGTGTCGCCGGTGTCGGTGCGCCGACGCTTGTGGGGTGGTGAGGGGGTGTGTGCGTGCGGGGCTGGGCTTTGGGTGATGTCCCACAGGCGGATGCCGTCTCGCCGCGTTTCCTGGAGGGTCTCCCGCAGGCGCCTGAGGACGTACGGGTGGTCCTGGGGCGCGGGGAGGTTGCGGGGGTGGACTCCCACGGGGTGGAGCGCATCGACCAGCATGGCTTCCCATGCGGCCTGCGGCATCCACCCCCCCGCCGGCCGGAGGCGGCAGTTCTCCACCGACCCCTTGCGGGGCCGATGGACCAGGCCCTCGAGGGAGGGCTCTCCCCGGGCCCACTTCCGCAGCTCCCAGAGCTGCGTGTGGGTCCAGCGCTGCCACCACTGTTCCTGGGCGGGCCTGCGGTCTTGGGCGGAGGAGTGGGCGTGGGTGGGTGTGACGGGGTCGTGGGGACCGGCGGCGGTGGCGGGCCTGGGGGATTCCTCGTAGTCCTGTTCCGTGGGGGTGCGTGAGGAGTGGGGGTGCACGCAGATGTGGACCCGCGGGTGTGCGCGTACGGTCTCCGCCTCGGGGTTGGGCGGGGATTCGCGGCGGCGGCGGTAGTGGGGCATGCGTTGCATGTGGGCTGTCATCGGGGGCCGGTAGGGGGGCGGGGGCGCTGCTGGTGGACCCTGGCGTTGTTCTGGCTTGGTCGGGAGCGGTCCGTGGGCCTGGGGTGCGGGCTTTGGGAGGTGGTGGGACGAGGCGCGTCGCGCTTCGGCCGCGGCGCGCTCCGCCATGAAGGTGGTGGCGGTGGCGTCGGTGACGGTGGGGGGGCGCCGCGCTGGGCTCTGCTGCCTTCGGGCCTGGGACGGCTGGGGCCGGATGTCGTAGAGGACATCCTCGGGGGGCCGGGCTCGCGCTGCCGTCGTGGCGCCGGGTTTGGGCTTGGGTTTGGGCTTGGCTGCGGGTCGCCGTTTGGCGGCGGTCTTGGGCTTCGGCTGGGTCGTGGGCGTGGGCTTCGCCGGGGCGTGGGCTTTGGCGGCGGCGGGGCTGCTCGCGGTGGGGGCGGGTTTGGAGGCCCGTTTGGGAGGTGTCCCCCGCGGCCTGGGGGGTGGAGTGCTGGATGAGGACGTGGTGGTGGTGGTGGATGAGGTGGTCGTGGTGGTGGAGGTTGTGGAGTCGGAGGCGGAGGAGAGGGCCGCGGGAGACGGCGGAGGGTCCCGGGCCTCGGGGGCGGGCGTATGATGCTGGGTCCTGTAAGTAGCGAGAACGAGGGTGCAGGTTCGGGCATCGGGCGTGTGCGCGCGTTTTCCCTGGTGATCCGTGCGTGCTGGTGCTGGCGTGGCGGCGTTGTCTCGGCTGCGCGGGCACGTGGGTTACCCGGGGGGTGGCCATATCTGCTCCAGGACGTGGGGGTGTGTTTGCTGGAGGTAGTCGAGGGTCCGGAAGAAGCATCGCTGGATGCCGGGCATGTCCTCCTCTGTGAGGTGGGGGTAGTTTTGGGTGGGGGTGTGGGGGCCCGGCCATAGCAGCGTCATGAGGCGGGCTGCCACCATGTACGGGCATAGTGGTGGGGTGGTGGGGCGTGGGGGGGTGGGTCCCCCGCGGTTTGGGGGGGCTTCCCTCTGCTGGGGGCGCAGCGTGACCACCCACACCCATCGGTCCGTGGGGATCCCCCAGGTCCGTTGGGTCCACTTGGCGAGGCAATACATTGCCCTACCAAGGCCCTGGTAGCCGCTGCGGATGGAGAGCAGCGTGTCCAGGGATTCGGGTTCCCACGTGCCCCAGATGTGGGGGTCGTCCGGGTCGTCCCCCCTGGCGTACGTGTTGGGGCCTGGGTTGTGTGTGGGGAAGGTGTAGTCGGCGGGGAGGAGGGAGTCGGTGCCGTGTACCACCCAGTGGTCTGTGGGTGCGTCGTAGGTGGTGGTGGAGAGGGTGTAGTGCAGATTGTACATGAGGGTCATGTACGTGGAGGGGGCTGGCTGCTGCTCGTCGGGGGTGGGGATGTACCCCGGGACGTGGTGCCGGAAGTTGCTTAGGGAGGCCATCCGGGCTACCCATGTTTCCCGATCCCACTCTTTGGTGCTGTCGGGGGTGGCGTAGGGTGGGGGGTGGGCCATGTTGGGCTCGCGGTAGCGGGTGCGGCCCTGGCCGCTGTCCCGCTCCAGCACGGGGTGTCCGACCAGGTGTCGCCCCCAGTCGATGGGGGGCACCCAGATCCGGCTCCCCGTGGGGGGCGGGCTCTCGCCGTCTGGGGTGGCGCGTGGGGGGCGCTCGTGTCGGGCGACGTGGAGGAAGGCGTCGAAGAGGAAGTCTCTGACGCCTTCCCCCAGGGTGGCCGCCTGGACCAGGGTGGCCGCCCGGACCGGGGTGCTGGTGCCGGAGGTGCGGAGGTACAGCACGACGTCCTGTTCCCCGAGTCCCCGGAGGTGCTGCCGTACCGCTGCGGGGTTGTGTAGGGCGTAGGGTTCGGCCGGTGCGGCGACTGGTGGTGCGGGGTGTGATGGGGGGGGCGGTGTGGGTTGGGGGGGGTGGTCGTCGTTGTCGCGCGTGGGGTCCGGTGATGGGGTCTCTTGTGGCGGTCGCGGGAGGGGGGATTCGCGTGTTGTGTCCGTGGCCTGGTCTCGGGGGGGGGCGGGGGGGGGGTGGTGTGGGGGTGGCGCTGTTGGTGGTGGGGGGGGCGGGGGTGGGTGTTGTGCTGGCTTGGGGTCTGGGCGTCCCTGTGGGTCGTGTAGGTGTTGCGCGTGTGTGCCGTGCGGCCCTTGCGGTTCTTGACTGGTTGTGGTGCCGGCATGTGGGTGGGAGGCGGCCGCATGGGCGTCCGGGTGGGGCTGTGGTCCGTATGTAATGGGTGGCTGCTGGTGGATGGTGCTCGTTGGTATGGGGTGTGGGTGGGGGGGCTGCTGGTGGTGGTGGGGTGGGGGGGGCGGGGGTGGATGTTGTGCTGGCTGGGGGTCCGGGCGTCCCTGTGGGTCGTGTGGGTGTTGCGTGTGTCCGCCGTGTGGCCCTTGCGGTTCTTGACTGGTTGTGGTGCCGGGGTGCGGGTGGGAGGCGACCGCATGAGCCCCCGGGTGGGGCTGTGGTCCGTATGTGATGGGTGGCTGCTGGTGAATGGTACTCGCTGGTATGGGGTGTGGGTGGGGGGGCTGTTGGTGGTGGTGGGGCGCTCCTACTAGGCCCTGGTGTTGCTGGTGTGCTTGCGCGGCTCCTCGCGGGTCCATGGGGGTGTACCGTGGCTCGTATGTCGTGGGCCCGTGTAGCAGGGGCGGCGGGTGGTGCTGGACCGCGTGGTGGTGGTGTGGAGGGTGTGCCGGTTGTGTGTGGTACCCCGGCGTTGGTGGGTGTGGTGGCAGGGGCTGGTGGTGGTGGAATACGTGATGGTGTGGTGCGGTGATGTGCGCTATGTGGGCTGGGTGGTTCGCGGGGCCTGGTTGTGCTGGGGCGTGGTGGGGATGTAGCTGGTGGGGGTCGCTGTAGCATGGGGGCACTAGGGGGTAGGGGCTGGGAGGGACGGGGGCGTGGTGGTGGTGTTGGTGGTGCCATGTCCCCTGACTCTGCGCGTACGGTGGTCCTGGCATGTTGTGGACGTGTGTGGGCGGTGGTGGCTGACTGGGCTGCAGGGTTTGGGTGCTGCGGTACGGTGGTGGTGGTGGGCGCTGGCGGTGGCGGTGTTGTTGGTGTGCCCCGGGGGTCTGGGCGTGGGGCGGTGCGGTGTGGCTGGACCCGGGCCTTGGTCGTGGCGTCGCGCCCTGCTGGTGGGTGCGTTGGCGGGCCCCCTGACCTGTCTTGGTCTTCCTGGCCTGGTGGGTGTCGGGGGCGGGTGAACCCCCCTGTCCCCGTGGGGGCGACGGGGAGCGGGCGTGCCAGCGGTGTGCCTCTTGGAGGCTCGTCTTGAGGCCTCTGACGTAGGCTTCCTGGTCCGTGAGGCCCATCCGCGTGGCGGTGGCCTCGTCGGGGGCGGCCAGGTGGGCGTCCCGAAAAGACGCCCAGCCCTCCGGGGGCTTCTGTTGTGCGGGGTGGGGGTGGTGTGCCGGGTAGAGGAGTGCGCTGAGTAGGTAAGGTGTTCCTTGCCGTCGGCCGAGGGCGTGTTTGAACCGGCGGCAAGTGATTCGGAGGTAGGCTGCTATCTCCTCTGGTGCCGTGTCGGCCCACGCTTCCGGCGTCAGGGCTGCTGCTTGGGGGGCCGGGAGTTGTGGGTCTGGGAGGTGTAGGTCTCGGTGGTGGAGGTACAGGGCGAGGAGGATGTGGCGGGCCGCCACGTTCAAGCCGCCTCCGCTGTGGCGTAGGGGTGGGCTGTGGGGGGGCAGGGGTGTGTTGCCCGTGGCCACGGCTATGGTCCATGCGTGGTCCGCCGCGTCCGCCACGTAGTACCCTCCCAGTTGGTCCCGGAGGGTGTCGGTGAGGAACCCGAAGGAGCTGGGGTGGCTGGCGGGGGGGGGTGCGGCTGGGGCCGCGGGCCGTTCGCGGTGGCGGGGGTTGAGGTCCCCGCAGTGGGGGCAGTGGGTGAGGCGGTGCGCGGCTCCCAGGCAGACCCAGTGGTCTGGGTTGCAGGGCAGGGCTGTCTGTGGTAGCCGCTGGCGAACGCAGAGGGGACATGCGGTGGCTGGTGGTTGGTGGTACCTGTGGACGGACGGCGGCGTGGGGGGATGGGGGCTGGTGGCGCGCGCATGCTGGTGGGAGCGTGTGCGGTGCCTGTGGCGCCCGTGTGTGCTGTGCCAGTGCTGTGCTCGGTGGACGGTGTGTAGACGTGGTGGGGGTTCCGTGTTGGTATGTCACGGGGTAGGTTCTCATGGTTAGTAGAACAGGAGTTTGAGGAGGTGGGCTTGGTCTGTTGGGGGCAGGGTTGCCGCATGCTGCAGGTATTTGTGGGTGCGGTATGTGAGCTGCTCCGCCGTCTTGGCAACGGCCGTCCGCTGCATGTGCGCCGCCGTGGCCTGGGGGTCCTCCGCGTGGGTGCGTAGCAAGGTGTAGACGGCAGTGGGGACGAGTCCCCTGCGGACCGCCTCGAGCACCTCCGTCTGCTTGAGGACGGTGGTGAGTTGCTGGGTCGCCGGGGACTGCGCCAGCCATCCGGCGTGCTGTGCGATGGTGTGGGTTGGGTTCCAGTCTGTGAGGGTGTCCAGTCCTCTGTACAGGGGGCACGCCTTGAAGTGGTCCCATGTTTCTTCTTCCGCGTGGCTGCAGATGCATTTGGTGTGCCCTGCGGGGACGTGGATCGAGCGGCGCGTATACCATCGGTGGTATCGGGTGAGGAGGGGAAGTTGTTCGAGGGCGAGTTGGAGTCGGGGCTTTTGTAGGTGTGCTGGGAGGCTATCCGGGCGCAGGGCGGAGTAGTAGAGGGGGGTGTGGACGGAGTCTTCGAGGCGTCGGAGGAGTTCGGTGTTCGCTGGGTGGCCCAGTGTGGTGGCCAGTTGCTGGATGGGTGTGGGGTAGTGGTACTGCTTGTCTCGATCCGTGTACGGCGTGTCCTCGGGCATCCATTGGGGGGGCTGTGTGGCCAGGGGTATCGGGGACAGGTGCTGCAGGTGGCTGTGGTGTGGGGTGTCCAGTCGCACGCGTTCGAGCCCTGGGGTGTGGTTGGTGTTCTGGTGTTTGGCCTGCGTGTCTGCGCGTCCATTGCCGTATGCGTAGCGGTGTGACTCCTGCTTGACGATGTGTAGGGCGTCCTGGGGGTGCATGCCCTTGAAGGCCATCCATTGT
Source organism: Eutreptiella sp. 'Long Island Sound 2002' (assembly GCA_964036045.1). Lineage (NCBI taxonomy): Eukaryota > Euglenozoa > Euglenophyceae > Eutreptiales > Eutreptiaceae > Eutreptiella > Eutreptiella sp. 'Long Island Sound 2002'. Next base: position 54,789,488 of record OZ038390.1, read on the forward strand.
CCCTACGCTTGTGTGGTGAGGCCGGACTCGAGTGCTTTGTGGAGGGGCAGGTCCGCAAGGCGCCTGGTGAGGTGGATGTTGACCAGGCGTACTTCCAGAAAAGCAAACCCAGCCACAATTCCTGTTGGCCGCATATCCCGCACATCAGGGGGGGGGTAAAGCGCCTTATCCGCATTGAAAAACCCCATCTGAGTCGAAAGCCCACGAGATCTGACCCCATGCCTGATGCGACATGTGCGCTTGGTTGGGGGAGTACAAACCCCGATCCCAGAGCGTCATGCGTGTGCCATACTCCGGGCAGTCAGGGTTGTGGGTCTGAGAAAAGATACCTTGGGGCTGTCCAACACTCACGATAGGAGTATGACCATAGCCCAACGCTGTGCCCGACATCTTGGCAGCACCCTGGTGTGGCACTGGCTCTTTAAGGGGCTGCATTGCCCCGCTCAGCGGCAACGGCTCCCACGGTGTTCGTCCGTGAAGCGTTTGGAAGCCCTGAGTGGACCCAACAGGAGGTTTAGTACTCAACAAGTGTGGGAGGATGGGAGGCACCGATGGAGTTGGAGAAACGTGAGGGTGGGTGTGCTGAGCATACAATTGCGAAGAAAATAAGGAAGGAGGTGTAGGATTGGGAGGAACTGATTGCGGTGTGCCCTGAAAAAATTGCGAACTTGGCTGGGAGGGACCAGAGGGGCAACCGGGCTGTACACCACTGTTGAGTGGATTCATGCCCTGCAGCTACTGCACTTGTTGTCGCCCTGCACCAGCCAGGCCCAGTGAATTGTTCAGGGGGGGCACTGTACCACCCAGAGGCACCCCACTCAACGTTGCAGGTATGGAGCTTGAAGGTTGTCCAGTGGGCATCGTACCACGACCCATCAAACTGCCAGGCCCATGTGCCTCAGATGAGGGTGTGGAGTGGTCAACATCTGTTTGGGGCGCAGAATAGGGATCATGGACTGTGGGTGGGCAGGAAGTAGTCTTGGGTGAACCGAAAGACATGGCCACTTCCACCACTTCCAAATATCCACGCAGCTTGTCCACCCTATCACATACCCGTGCGCACTGTTGCGACGCCCTGTCTGACTGATCCTTCGTTGATTGAAGGTCCTGTGACATATCGGACAACCGCTGGCCCGTGTCATGGATGTGGCTATGGGCATCTTTGGCACAGTTCAGGGCCTCTTGAGCCGTAGCAGCCCCTTGTTCCGCCCTATTATGTGCCTCCTGTGCCTTAGTAGCTGCCTCACTAGCCAACTGGCTCGCTGCCGTAGCCTGAGTGTTAGCTTCAATGGCAACCACTGCAGTTGACTGCAGCCACTTGCGCAAGCGGCGCTTCAAGGCCTGACCAGCGCGACCCTGCTGTGAATTAGGGCGCTGATCATCATCACTGTCCTCTGCACTACTCACCAGTGGGGGCATATCACTATCTCACTCACCACCACAAAGGGCCTCCACTTGCTGGCTCAGACCCTCGCACTTCTCCTGCACCTGTGTTACTAACTGGGATGCAGTGCAGGCGTCATTGGCTGCAGCCTTGGCAGACTGTATGGCATTGTACCACCACACTTCCTTCTACCTCACGTGCCGTGGACAACACCTGTGCTGCAGTGGCAGATGCAGATGAAGCACTACCTGTGTGCTCCCGTGCTTGCTCTTCACTGAGCACCACTGCCTCCCTGGCCTCATCCACGTGAGTTTGGACCTCCATGACCTGCTTATAAATGCGGCCAGCGTGAGTTGCACTGGCCTGTGCCTCCGTGCTAGAGCGAATGGCTTGTTCTACATTAACCTTGGATCCCGCCGCATTGGCTTGTGCCTCAAATGCAGCCTTGGTGGCCTGTTGTACCTGCGCTTGAACAACCTGACCGGTAGGCTCACTGCTACCTGGCTCCCCAGCGTGTGCTGGTTGTAACTTAGACACCAAGGCTGTCTCGATTGTGTGTTGGAATGAAGAGCCCCATTCTACCAACCGGGATTCAGTCACACAAGAGGCCAGTGTCGCTTGAACCTGATGTTGATACTGTTGGAACACACCTTTTTGTACAACATCATCCACAATCCTTGTTACCTCAAGCTGTAACTTCTTAAAATCAGAAGCAGGCACCACACCACCCGCAAGGTCAGCCCTCAAGGATGCAAGAGTGCCTTGTAGCACTTCATGTTCTTTTTTTCGTATCACTTCACCCTTGAATTGGTCCATGTCGGACACCAATGAAGCATACATGCTGGAAGAAACATACCTGCCTGGAATCTCATGAATTTGATTCGCCAAAAGGGCATGTTCTTTTCGAATTTCTTCCCGAATGTTGAAAAGTGACCCGTCAGTATGCTTCTGCAACGCATTCATTTGTCCTTCGATCTCATCTAAGCGAGGCAAAACACCCGCTGGAATATTATCAATTGAAGAAGGCAAAGGCGGACCAGAAACTCCGGCCAATGGTGCTGCTTCTAACCTCTTCACCCGTGATTGCAACCGCTCAACCGTCGTAGCCAACTCACCACTAGATGCAAGGTGCCTCTGTAATTGGGACACCTGGACCTCAGTAGCACGACATTTGGTTTCCAAGAGATCCAAAGATTGTGGTAATTGATCATGTATGCGAAATTTAGCCTGAAGTGCCTCCAATGTTGTATTTGTAGATGTGAGTGTTCTTTGAAACTCATCTTGAGAAACATGTTTAGGTATTTTCTCCTTGACCATTTGGCTCAAGGCTTGGAAGTCTATGGTGTGTGTCTCCAATTGTTTTCTCACACTCTCAAGCTGGGAGTTCAAGGAAGACTCAACCACAGTCATTTTGGACTCATGCACATGCTGTCCCCCACCCGGAAGACTCATGGAACGAATTTGTGCATCAAGTGTAGACATTTTGGCACTAAGTGACACCAACTCATTATTCCGCGCGATCAATGATGCATCAATGGCTGAAAGTCGTGCATCAAGCTCCGTGCGCCTCAACATCTCATTTTCAAGTGCGTCCAGTCGTGACGCCATGGTTCAAGTGAGGCACATAACTCGTTCACCAAAAGATTGTTGTTTGATCAACAGCGCATTTTCCTCACGGACAATGCGCTTCACTTGTTCCAATATGGTTAAGTGGTCAATTGCATGTTGATCACGTGTCGAAGCACCGGCTCCTTGGGCAAGTGATTGAGACACGAGACACCGAATATGGGTGTCCACAACACCTCGTTGTAATCCATTCGCATGTTCCTCACGAGCAATGTTCTTCACCTTGTCTATGATGGCTATCTCATCCAACCCATGAAGTTGTTCGGCTTGAATGATGCCCCTTAGCTGTCCCACGATATCACCGTCATGCAACACTTCTTTGAAAAGCAAACGACGAATGTTATCCCACAATTTGTCGTCCGCCTGCTTGCTATGTTGTTGATTCAACCGTGAGGACAACGTCTCATCAAATTCATCACACTCACGTTGGCGTCGTTCATCATCAAGGGCATTCCTCACCATGTCTCTCATGAGGTCTCCTTGCATTTCATGTGTGACAACTCGTCTCAAATTGTCCTCAAAAGCATTTCCGGACGACTCAATTTTGTCGCCACCCTTGGTCACGTTCTCTTCAAGGCGGGCTAGTCGAAATTCAACTTGTTCCGTGCGATGTTTGCAATCATCGAGGTCTTGTTTAAGCACAACTTGCACGGCTTGTTCAATGGGCGTGAAGGTTGTCGGTCCTCGACTCTCACGTCGTCGCCGTTTCACAATTTTCATCTTGTCACGTGGTGAATTACTTATCGACAATACATTGGGACCAATTTGATGCAAAAAGTCCGAAAATGAATCCGAAGGGGATTTTGAGGAAGTCCTCAACTTTGGTGCATCTTTAGAGCCGGCGGAAGACTTGGTGGCAATTTGTTTTCGACGACCCATAGAATTAGCACTTGAAGTCTCGCCTGAATCACTCATGGCCTCAAAGTGCGAGATAACCTTCTTAACACTTGGTTTTTTGTTTGATAAATGTTCAACGTGAGAAACCAATGGTTGTTCAACAACCTCTTCCATATCGTTGATGAGATCCAAGTCCATTTTGGTGGTGAAATTATCCGATTGGGTGTGGATACACGAAGGAGATTAGAGTTTTCAATCCCACGAACTCGAAACCCAAAATATTTTGCAATATTCCCCAAAGCTTGATTTTCACCACAATGATCCTCAATTGGCCCACAAGGAGATAGGCAAGGCACAATACCAAAAGGAGTCCTGAAGTTCTTGAATAGTTTCAAAGTCCGGAAGACCGAAACTCTAATAGATCCATCATATATCCGTGCTAAAGGATGGCAACACAAAATAAACACAAGATAACAAAACAAGATTGGGCTTGCATATACTCGTCAATGGCAGACCAATCTTAACATCAAGCCTACAATGCTTTACCATTGAGGTATGATCAATCGGCATCAACGGACACGTAGAATCGACTCTCCTATATAACTTTCTGACCGATCCGCAACTGCCATTGGAACCTACAGTTTGATTCGAAAACTGACATCAACACATCAAGAATTGTCTGGCCCTTTCAGCTCCAAGTCTGATTAAAGACGCAACCTCTGCAGCTAAGCGCCACTGTAATGGAACACGCGATCTCACGAGCATCTGCAGCTGATCGCGACTGTCTAATCTGAATGGCAGTCCTGAATTCTTGCACAACTGCTCTTACAGCCCAACCACCCTTTTTGTTGCACTGATTAGAACATACACACTGGTGCATAAACCATTTGCGTGCTAGTGTTTCGATTTGCACGCTTCCGTCTCGATCTGCACTCCACCTTGCTCTCTCTCTCCAGCGGTGAGTAAGGTAGGTAAGCCCAGGTGGGGCCACCCCCTGGTAGAGTCCGTGATTGTGGGTATGATTTGTAGGTTTGCCACACCCAGATCGTCCACTCGTGCATGCTAGCGCATTCACACGCATTAAAGAGTAGGCCACGCGAAATGCGCACCGTAAACCTTGTTTAGGTTACCCAGGGGCTCCTCGGTACGTTCTTTAAGAGAACCTGAGGAGTCTCTTAACGCTTGCTTGCTTGACAGGGGTGTTTGAGGACAGTGTATTATAGGTCACACTGAGAAGCGTATAATACGTGGAGTGTGGCTTGGTTCCTCAGCCGCAAACACCTCTTCATTGGCCTTTGCTTTACAGGTGGGCAGGTAGGGTGATTGGTGCGGCAGCGTCCCATTTTTTTCTTGCCCTGCTAAACAAGGGCGCTGATCACACAAACAATTGACTGCGCCTCAGCCAGGAGTGGCGAGGGCAGTTCCACTCCATCGACATCCACGCTGTGCACGCAACAAGAGCACCCCTTCCCTCCAAACCCTAGCAGGGAAACGCGTTGTGGCGCCCCTGTTAGGCCACAGTTGCTTAGCAGTGCTGTGTTCTCTTGTATTCTTCACAGGAGGGTCATTAGGACCCACGACTTTCTTCTTCAACAACACCCAGTAGAGCGTGAGTGTAGAAGTGGTAATCCTGAGTGGGGGCTTGAGCCAGTTGCAGAAGTGCTCGCCCACCAGGATGGTACCACTGTAGGTAGGGTGTGTAGAGTAATGGTGTCTCCTGTCCCGCGTGCTTTTTCTCGTGGGCAGGGGAGTGTGTTAGCTTTTGGCCTGTAGCAAAAATGGGCGTTTTGTATGCCCTTAGCACACTTGGCCACCCCTCCCCTTTAGTAGGTAGGGCTTTTGCCGTCTTCCCCCAAGGATAGGCGCCAGCACAGAAATTGGGCGCCATAGGAGTGGTACCAGTACCTGACTAGGACCTTCGGTCCGACATCAGCGAAGCCCGTTGATTCGGGAGCCACGCCCGGGAGAGAAGTGAGACACACACAGACATACGTAGCACACTTAGGGGTAAGATTCAGTCCCTAGCTTTAGTCTTGGAGGCAAGCGTCTCAGCGAGCCTCAGCAACTCACCAAGGTTGTTCTGGGACAAGTAGTCAACCAGAACTGAGTTTAGGCGTCGCTCAGGTAGAACAAATGCAGAGAAGGGCTCCCAGGTGGCCTCTTTGACTCCAAACCCTTCCCAGATGGTGAGGAAGCGCCAACCCTGGCAATAGCGGTGGCGTAGGACAGACTTCACCAGGTAGAAGCCCTCCTTAGCCATCTCCTCGGCGTTCATGTCGGGGAGCTCCCCTTCAACTTCCATAGGGCTGGCAGCCCCTTGTAGGTCTAGGGCGGCGATCTCCTCGTCGTTAAGCTCCCATTCTTCCCCACAGAGGTCTTCAGGATCATAGTAGCGCTTCAGATGTTGAACAGCGCACACCAGGGTCCCCCCTAGACGGGGAGAACACCGCACGGTGATACGGTGTCCATCCACTGATAGAATCTTGTACGGCCCGAAGTATGTGTCATCGCTGGTGGAGCGTGGCCAGGCGGGTAGTCGACTGTGTGCACCAGCACCCAGTTCCCCTCCTGGTAGGTGGCCGGTACTCGGTGCTTGTTCTTCTTGTTCCACTGACGCTCCCTCACTCTCTGGAGCATAGCCTTGGCCTTGTCCACCTTCGCTTGTTGCTCTGGGACCCATTCACCCACAGAAGAATGGGTGTCCTCTGGATAGGGGGCATGTAGGAACCATGCCGGGCGCCCTAGGAATAGCTCATGGGGCGAGTAGCCAGTAGCTGAACTCTCTTGGGGGTTCATCATCAAGGATATGACGGGGAGTAGTCTCACCCAGTCTCTGGTGCGTTCAGTTTTGCACCATATTGAAGAGGTTGGGGGGAGGGCAACCTCCATGCTTCCCTCGGCATGCACGACCCCAATCCCATGAAATCCAAGACTTCCTCTTGAAATTCTTACTGATCTTCCATCAGTCTGAGTTTCTCCAAACAATTCTGTGATCCTTGCCTCGGCCATGACACAATCTGGCGTCCTAGGCAAGAGATGAAGGTATATGTAGACAATACAAACATGTAGACAAGTAATATGTATATGTAACACTTCTATGCTATAAAATAGCTTAGAAGAGAGGACGAAATGAAGGCGGCGGCGTTGCCGCCATCAGAAAATCTGACGTCTACGAGTCATCGCCATCAGGATCTCCACTGAGATCCTGCCCAAACTGGGCCAAACAGTGGTTTTTGGGCGAAAAACAGTGAAATATAGTGATTTTTGAGCCAAAAAACACTCATTTAGCGTGTCTCCCCCCAACGCGTCGCGTAGCCGACACGACGCGTTTCTGTCCCAATTCAAACTATATATGAGGAGGGCCACTGTTGGGCCACACCATGGGCGCCTGGCTGATTCCTGGGATCGCCTCAGAATTTTTTTAAAAAAATCGTGAACGTGACTGATTTCGCAAAAATTGACCTTCGCGGAACGCCGCAAAAAGGGTCACGTTATATTCCTATATTTCTGAAAACGATAAATCAATAATAAAATTGATTAAAATCTTCAGAAATCGAGAAATAAAACTTTGATCTGGGGCTGCGTCGCGCAGGCGACGAACGTCGTCGCCAGCCCAAAAATGACGAAAAATGACGATTTCTGGGGTATTTTACAGAAATTCCACAGAAATCGGGATGCCATAAGGCTGGAAATCAGCCCAGGAAAATTCCTGATGAGAAGAGCGCCACAGGCTGGGCAGCGGGTATGGGTGAGGCACCCCATACCGCTTCACCCCCCTCCTTAGAAGCCTTGCCTATATCCAAAGGAAGGCAGGGCCAAGGAGGCGCTCTGACCCCTGCACTGCCCTGGTTTCAAAACTGATTCAGCAGGACAGTGGGGGGGGGGGTTTTGTAAGTAATTTACATGCCACTTACAATAATCTTTGATATATTCATAGGGCAATTGCCCCCCAGGCGACCACACTTGTCCCTAGCACTCCCTCTAGCCTCTGGTGACCAAACCAGGGGCGCTGCAGGTCCTTGCAACCTGACTGATGGCGCTGAGGCGCACATATTGGCCCTTTTTCTCCATGGGCATGGAAACATAATAATTCAATAAATTCAAATGCGGAAAAAAAAATTATTTAGGGTCAAACCCAAGGCAACGAATTCCTCGTGCCTGAATTTAGGGTCATTTCCTACCCAGGGCGACGAATTCCTCGTGCCTGTTTAGGGTCGATTACCGACCCAAGGCGACGAATTAACGCGCCTGATTTGGTGCATTTAGGGTCATTTCCTACCCAAGGCGCCCTGCACCTGTTTAGGGTTGGTTGCGTCCAACCAACCCAAGGCTACGAATTAACGCGCCTGCAACGTTCGCAGATGGCGTCGTCGTCGCTGTGGTCGTCGCCCAGAGGAGGGATGGACTTGGGGGCTCCATAGGGTCTTCTACCCATCGTAAGAGTCAAGGAGTTCCTCCTTCATCACGTTGATGCCCTGGACCTTAGCTCCTGCAGATGTCGACGTCTGGGCTTCGTCGTCGACAATTCTCCTGCAGTCTGGGCGTCGTCGTCGTCCGCAGGCCGTCACACCGCCTTGGTGGCCTTGGCGTCGGCAGAATTCTTTTGAAGAGGTTGGGGGGAGGGCAACCTCCATGCTTCCCTCGGCATGCACGACCCCAATCCCATGAAATCCAAGACTTCCTCTTGAAATTCTTACTGATCTTCCATCAGTCTGAGTTTCTCCAAAGAATTCTGTGATCCTTGCCTCGGCCATGACACAATCTGGCGTCCTAGGCAAGAGATGAAGGTATATGTAGACAATACAAACATGTAGACAAGTAATATGTATATGTAACACTTCTATACTATAAAATAGCTTAGAAGAAAGGACGAAATGAAGGCGGCGGCGTCGCCGCCATCAGAAAATCTGACGTCTACGAGTCGTCGCCATCAGGATCTCCACTGAGATCCTGCCCAAACTGGGCCAAACAGTGGTTTTTGGGCGAAAAACAGTGAAATATAGTGATTTTTGAGCCAAAAACACTCATTTCGCGTGTCTCCCCCCAACGCGTCGCGTAGCCGACACGACGCGTTTCTGTCCCAATTCAAACTATATATGAAGAGGGCCACTGTTGGGCCACACCATGGGCGCCTGGCTGATTCCTGGGATCGCCTCAGGATTTTTTTAAAAAAATCGTGAACGTGACTGATTTCGCAAAAATTGACCTTCGCGGAACGCCGCAAAAAGGGTCACGTTATATTCCTATATTTCTAAAAACGATAAATCAATAATAAAATTGATTAAAATCTTCAGAAATCGAGAAATAAAACTTTGATCTGGGGCTGCGTCGCGCAGGCGGCGAACGTCGTCGCCAGCCCAAAAATGACGAAAAATGACGATTTCTGGGGTATTTTACAGAAATTCCACAGAAATCGGGATGCCATAAGGCTGGAAATCAGCCCAGGAAAATTCCTGATGAGAAGAGCGCCACAGGCTGGGCAGCGGGTATGGGTGAGGCACCCCATACCGCTTCACCCCCCTCCTTAGAAGCCTTGCCTATATCCAAAGGAAGGCAGGGCCAAGGAGGCGCTCTGACCCCTGCACTGCCCTGGTTTCAAAACTGATTCAGCAGGACAGTGGGGGGGGGGGTTTTGTAAGTAATTTACATGCCACTTACAATAATCTTTGATATATTCATAGGGCAATTGCCCCCCAGGCGACCACACTTGTCCCTAGCACTCCCTCTAGCCTCTGGTGACCAAACCAGGGGCGCTGCAGGTCCTTGCAACCTGACTGATGGCGCTGAGGCGCACATATTGGCCCTTTTTCTCCATGGGCATGGAAACATAATAATTCAATAAATTCAAATGCGGAAAAAAAAATTATTTAGGGTCAAACCCAAGGCAACGAATTCCTCGTGCCTGAATTTAGGGTCATTTCCTACCCAGGGCGACGAATTCCTCGTGCCTGTTTAGGGTCGATTACCGACCCAAGGCGACGAATTAACGCGCCTGATTTGGTGCATTTAGGGTCATTTCCTACCCAAGGCGCCCTGCACCTGTTTAGGGTTGGTTGCGTCCAACCAACCCAAGGCTACGAATTAACGCGCCTGCAACGTTCGCAGATGGCGTCGTCGTCGCTGTGGTCGTCGCCCAGAGGAGGGATGGACTTGGGGGCTCCATAGGGTCTTCTACCCATCGTAAGAGTCAAGGAGTTCCTCCTTCATCACGTTGATGCCCTGGACCTTAGCTCCTGCAGATGTCGACGTCTGGGCTTCGTCGTCGACAATTCTCCTGCAGTCTGGGCGTCGTCGTCGTCCGCAGGCCGTCACACCGCCTTGGTGGCCTTGGCGTCGGCAGAATTCTTTTGAAGAGGTTGGGGGGAGGGCAACCTCCATGCTTCCCTCGGCATGCACGACCCCAATCCCATGAAATCCAAGACTTCCTCTTGAAATTCTTACTGATCTTCCATCAGTCTGAGTTTCTCCAAAGAATTCTGTGATCCTTGCCTCGGCCATGACACAATCTGGCGTCCTAGGCAAGAGATGAAGGTATATGTAGACAATACAAACATGTAGACAAGTAATATGTATATGTAACACTTCTATACTATAAAATAGCTTAGAAGAAAGGACGAAATGAAGGCGGCGGCGTCGCCGCCATCAGAAAATCTGACGTCTATGAGTCGTCGCCATCAGGATCTCCACTGAGATCCTGCCCAAACTGGGCCAAACAGTGGTTTTTGGGCGAAAAACAGTGAAATATAGTGATTTTTGAGCCAAAAACACTCATTTCGCGTGTCTCCCCCCAACGCGTCGCGTAGCCGACACGACGCGTTTCTGTCCCAATTCAAACTATATATGAAGAGGGCCACTGTTGGGCCACACCATGGGCGCCTGGCTGATTCCTGGGATCGCCTCAGGATTTTTTTAAAAAAATCGTGAACGTGACTGATTTCGCAAAAATTGACCTTCGCGGAACGCCGCAAAAAGGGTCACGTTATATTCCTATATTTCTAAAAACGATAAATCAATAATAAAATTGATTAAAATCTTCAGAAATCGAGAAATAAAACTTTGATCTGGGGCTGCGTCGCGCAGGCGACGAACGTCGTCGCCAGCCCAAAAATGACAAAAAATGACGATTTCTGGGGTATTTTACAGAATTTCCACAGAAATCGGGATACCATAAGGCTGGAAATCAGCCCAGGAAAATTCCTGATGCGAAGAGCGCCACAGGCTGGGCAGCGGGTATGGGTGAGGCACCCCATACCGCTTCACCCCCCTCCTTAGAAGCCTTGCCTATATCCAAAGGAAGGCAGGGCCAAGGAGGCGCTCTGACCCCTGCACTGCCCTGGTTTCAAAACTGATTCAGCAGGACAGTGGGGGGGGGGGGGGTTTGTAAGTAATTTACATGCCACTTACAATAATCTTTGATATATTGATAGGGCAATTGCCCCCCAGGCGACCACACTGGTCCCTGGCACTCCCTTTAGCCTCTGGTGACCAAACCAGGGGCGCTGCAGGTCCTTGCGACCTGACTGATGGCGCTGAGGCGCACATATTGGCCCTTTTTCTCCATGGGCATGGAAACATAATAATTCAATAAATTCAAATGCGGAAAAAAAAATTATTTAGGGTCAAACCCAAGGCAACGAATTCCTCGTGCCTGAATTTAGGGTCATTTCCTACCTAGGGCGACGAATTCCTCGTGCCTGTTTAGGGTTGATTACCGACCCAAGGCGACGAATTAACGCGCCTGATTTGGTGCATTTAGGGTCATTTCCTACCCGAGGCGCCCCGCACCTGTTTAGGGTTGGTTGCGTCCAACCAACCCAAGGCTACGAATTAACGCGCCTGCAACGTTCGCAGATGGCGTCGTCGTCGCTGTGGTCGTCGCCCAGAGGAGGGATGGACTTGGGGGCTCCATAGGGTCTTCTACCCATCGTAGGAGTCAAGGAGTTCCTCCTTCATCACGTTGATGCCCTGGACCTTAGCTCCTGCAGATGTCGACGTCTGGGCTTCGTCGTCGACAATTCTCCTGCAGTCTGGGCGTCGTCGTCGTCCGCAGGCCGTCACACCGCCTTGGTGGCCTTGGCGTCGGCAGAATTCTTTTGAAGAGGTTGGGGGGAGGGCAACCTCCATGCTTCCCTCGGCATGCACGACCACAATCCCATGAAATCCAAGACTTCCTCTTGAAATTCTTACTGATCTTCCATCAGTCTGAGTTTCTCCAAAGAATTCTGTGATCCTTGCCTCGGCCATGACACAATCTGGCGTCCTAGGCAAGAGATGAAGGTATATGTAGACAATACAAACATGTAGACAAGTAATATGTATATGTAACACTTCTATACTATAAAATAGCTTAGAAGAGAGGACGAAATGAAGGCAGCGGCGTCGCCGCCATCAGAAAATCTGACGTCTACGAGTCGTCGCCATCAGGATCTCCACTGAGATCCTGCCCAAACTGGGCCAAACAGTGGTTTTTGGGCGAAAAACAGTGAAATATAGTGATTTTTGAGCCAAAAACACTCATTTCGCGTGTCTCCCCCCAACGCGTCGCGTAGCCGACACGACGCGTTTCTGTCCCAATTCAAACTATATATGAAGAGGGCCACTGTTGGGCCACACCATGGGTGCCTGGCTGATTCCTGGGATCGCCTCAGGATTTTTTTAAAAAAATCGTGAACGTGACTGATTTCGCAAAAATTGACCTTCGCGGAACGCCGCAAAAAGGGTCACGTTATATTCCCATATTTCTAAAAACGATAAATCAATAATAAAATTGATTAAAATCTTCAGAAATCGAGAAATAAAACTTTGATCTGGGGCTGCGTCGCGCAGGCGACGAACGTCGTCGCCAGCCCAAAAATGACGAAAAATGACGATTTCTGGGGTATTTTACAGAAATTCCACAGAAATCGGGACGTCATAAGGCTGGGAATCAGCCCAGGAAAATTCCTGATGAGAAGAGCGCCACAGGCTGGGCAGCGGGTATGGGTGAGGCACCCCATACCGCTTCAATATCCTTACATTCTCCTTGAGGACACGGATCTGTCGCTCACATAGGGGGTTGCTCGTGTGCGAGTAGGGGATCCCCGTAGACACCTGGACATTGAGGGACCTCAGGACCCTCTTGTACCAGCCGGTATCTGAGCGTACTCGTACGTCCTCATCGGAGTTGATCTCCTTGGGCGCCCCATAGACACAAAACCACTCCTCCAGGAGTATCTTGATAGTCTCCTCCCCGGTAATGTGTTTGGTACATGGGAACACCCTGGTAAACCTGGTCAACCCAAAGGTTACTGGGAGGGCGAAGTCATAGCCCCCGAAGTTCGGCATCTCCGTGTAGTCCACGTATAGCACACTCTTAGCACAGTCGGGGATGGGCAGGGTCGAGTAGAGACCTCTGTCCCTGATATCCCCTGGTTTGCAGGACCTGCACGGGCACTTGTCCACGATAGGCTGGAGGGTTTTCCGCAGTTGGTCGTCAGTCCACGTAGTGTGGAACCACTGGTTGAATAGCCTCAGGGTACGGTCAGCACCCACATGACCGCTGGACTCATGGGTCCACTTCAGCAGCGCTGGGACTCTGTCACTAGGCACCACGATGCGGTCCTCGTGCCAGAGGTAGCTCTTGTTCCTCTTCCACTGATCTTGGTTGACCAGGAGGGGTTCAAGGCGTTTCTCCAGGCGCTTGTAGATATCCCCAAACTCCTTCAGGTACTCCGATTGTTGGAGTCCATCCAGGGGGCGTATCATCGTCATGTTGAGGTCCAAGTGGACGTCCATACGGCTGAACGCCTCCTTAGCCAGCGCTTCAGACCGGGCACAAATCAGGGCGTCGAAGTTGTTGCGGCTGATGTAGTCTGCACACTCGTTCTTCACTCCCTGGATATGGTGTACCGTCAGCCGTAGTTGACTGAGGTAGGTCCACCAGCGCCGTAGCTTGGCCTTCTCAGGTGGGGGGCCCTTCTGGAAACTGCGGACCGGTTCTTGGTCGCACAGCCAGACCACAGGGTTACTCCCCAACAGTCGCGCTTGTGAGGATAGCACTAGCATACCCGCGAGCAATTCCTGCTCATAAGTGGAGTAGTTCCCCCTGGCCTGGTTCCACTTCCAGTTCCAGTGGCCCAGAGGTACTAGGACCCACTTGTCGTCAGGGTAGCTGTGCTTGAGGGTTCCATCTCGGTTGAGACCTTCCGTCCCCCATTGGGAAATGGCCGAGTCGAACTCCTCCTTCTCTAGTGCTTGCCATCGGAACAACGTTCCACCACCGCCAACATTGCTGGCGTCGGTCACCAGGATAATCCCCCCTTGTGCCCTAGGCACGCCCAAGCACTTAGCGTTGGCCACCTTGTCTTTGAGCTTGTGAAACCCTTGTTGCTCTTGTGGGCCCCAGCGCCAAGTAGTACTCTTCTTGATCAAGTCCGTCAGAATGGCGCTGGTGTAGGCGAAGTTTTTGATATGGCGGCGATAGAAGTTGCACGCCCCAATGAAACTGCGTACATCATGAAGTCCTTTCTTGGGGTCTTCGTGTCGTACCTTAGCATCCATCAGGGGTCTGGCCTTAGAGGCCCCTGGGGTCCACCACCCATAGCCAACTTCAAAACCCCAGGTGCTGCATGGTCTCCTGCATGAACTCACACCTCTCCAGCTTGAGTCGTGTGTGGTTCTCCTGGCAGACCGCAAAGAACTCACCCAAGAGGATTGGGTGGTCCTCCTGGGTATTGGTCCCGAGGCATACATCGTCGATGTGAGCTTCCATCTGGGCCCCACGGGATATAAGCTCCTGCACCTTAGGTCTCCTTCGTAGGATGGACAAGATCTTGTTCATCAGCTCTTGGAATAGGGCGGGTGCGTTGGCCACGCCAAATGGCATGACCTTCCACTTGAACACCCTCCCCTGAGGGGTGATGAAGGCCAGTAGCTCCTGAGCGTTGGGAGTCAGGTCCAGTTGCCAGAATCCGCTCCTCTTGTCAATCTTGGTCTTGTAGCGACAGGAGGCTATCTTCTCAAGGGTAGACTCCCTATTAGGAATGGACCCTGAGTGGTTCAGCGTTTTCTTGTTCAGCCCTCCGTAGTCCACTACCAGCCGTTTGGCTGTAGACCCAGGTTTAGCCACCAGGAAACAGGGGCTGCAGTGTAGGGGGTAGTCCCCGTCCTTGTACTCCAGGACTAGGCCAGCGTCGATACATTCTTGTATCTGTCGCTCTATCTCGTCGGCCTGCTCTTTAGGAGCTGGATGGGGTCTCCTCCGCACCTTGTGACCCACGAACTCGGGTTTCAGCTTGAGGTCCATCTGTACCAGCTTGTCACATGAGGCTGGAGGGGGTAGTTCTCCGAACACCTCCAGATAGGTCCTTATAAGCTTCTGCACCCGCGGGTCCAACAGCTTGATCTTGTCCTCCATGTCCTCGTCAGAGTGTAAGTTGCTTGCTCCCTGAGTAATAGACGTCGGGAGGTGATCCTCCACCGACTCTTCGCCCTTGGTAGTGTCCTTCAACCCTTGGTAGGCATAGAGAAGGTCTTGTTCAACCATCTCCGGTGGACGATGGCAACATAGGCACGCTCGAGGGGGTTCACATACACATTCCTCCGAGAGGTCGTCCTCCTCTGGGGTCCTCACATGGGCGCCCCACACGCTCTTCATGAGCTTAAGATCTACCTCCCGTTGCCAGGTGGTGATCTTCTGTTCGAGGTCCCCCCTCAATTGGGATAGATCTCCCATACGTCCTTGCTTCAGTGGCTATGAGCTGCGGGTAGGCTTAGCGTAGCATAGTTTTTTCGCCACCAACTTCCTCTTTGAGTCCACATACTCCCTTAGCCTGGATCGAGGGTCCAGCTCTTCGTCCACGGGGTCTTCCACCCTCATGGGGAGTAGGGGTTTCAGTGGGGCGACGTAGTCGGCGTTCTCCACTTCCTCCACACAGGTCTGCACGAAGAAGGCGTCATGCTCAGCTTCGTCATCTGAGTGTATAGAGCTAGGTAGCTCGGATAGTCCACACTCAGAGACTCCATCAGGAACAGGTACATGGCAGGGAGAGTTGGGGGCGTTGGTGTTAGTCACGACGTATTCATCTCCTCCGGGTGTAGTCTCAATAGCATCTTGAGGTCGTAGTCGATCCTTCAAGTCACCCAAGGCGAGTCCATCGCTTTCTCGTTGTATAGCCTGGACCAGAGTCGGGTCCAGGTCCTCCCAGGGAATGGAGGTAAGACCTCCGTCCACCACGCTGAGCATACTCCCCCATCCGGGTTTCCCAATAAGCGTCTTACGCCCCAGAGGCACGTAGATGGCCTCATCAGGTAACCGAACAGAGCTGATAGTCAGCCTGTCCAGGAGGTTTCGCCAGTACTCGTTGCCCCCATGGGCTCCCCAATCGGGGGAACACAGGACCATACGGGAACGTCCCAGGTCCACCTTGGTCAGGACCTTCCCCAGTTCACTGAACCTGGGGTTCCCATAGGCCATCCCGAAAGAGGGCCAGTAAAATTTGTAGCTGCAGTTCTTCCCCTTGCTGCAGTAAAGGTCCAGTACATGCTGCTTGTCGCTGGCGAACAACTCCACATTCAGGTCTTCTCTAGAGTAACCCAAATCCTTCAGACCTTGGTCTAGGACTTCCCCCAATAGTTGATAGTCCTCAGTTTTGGAGGCCGCCATCATGTTCGAAGGCTCCTCCTTAGATAGCCTCAGGTAGCTCGAGGTATGTTCCGACTGCTCCAGTGGCGAAGACTCTCTGCCACTGCCGTGGTCCACGTAGAGGAGGTAGGGCGCTTGCAGCGTCAGGGATTGTATCTGGGAGTGCTGCACGAAGAAGTCAGTCCCCAATACAAAGTCGAAGGCCTCAGTGTCCATCACATAGAACCGATGGGCGATAGTCCGGGAGCCCATAGGTACCTCCACTTCACAGTCCCGGCAGCTGTGCACCACATGTCCATCCCCCATTCGTATAGCCGCGGTGGTCATGGTGTTCTTCAGGCTCCCACAAGGTAACGTTTTCTTGGCCACTATAGATATGGTGGCGCCAGTATCCAATACCCCCAGGTATTCACGTCTCGCTAGTCGGATACGTACCCCAAACACCAGGTCTTGGGTGCCACCGGAGCGTCCCCGTCAGAACTCCGCGGGACAGGTCATCTCGAACCCCTTGTTCCGCAGCTTGCGGGTCATCCTCATGAAACGGCTTCTCTTCTTAGCGTTGCCGTCATCACCACCTTCCTGCTTCCGCTTGGCCCCTTGTGCTTGCTGGGCCTGCGTTTGTGAGCGTGTGGTCGGACCAGACTGCCCTCCGGAGGGCTCGGAGTTCCCCCCTGGATTAGGGTTGGGGTTGCCTCCGTTCTTGTCCTGGTTCTTGTTGTCCTTGTCTGGCTGGCGGTTAGCGCCTCCTCCTCGTCCGCCGTGACTCTTGTCTTGCCCTTGTCCACGTCCTTTCGACTTGCCCTTGCCGGAGTCGTTGCCTTTGCCTTTGCCTCCGGCTTTGCCTGAGCTTTTGCCAGGATCTTCACCCTTCAGCGTCGCCGAGAGGCGCTGCTTGTGGTAGCACTCATCCCAGTGCTTCCTCTTCCCACAGAAGGCACAGGTGAGTGTACACCTGTAGTGATCCGGCAGCCTCGCCTTGGCGCCGGTGTTCTTCTCCTGCTGCTTCCCTTGGACTACGAAGCAGTCTCGCTGCTGGCAGTCAGGGGCGTGCTGCAGGTGGCCCTGCTCGTCTCTGGCATCACACCAGAAGAGCTCCTTGACGTTTTCCATGATACGGGCGTGGGCGTGTTTGGGGGTAGTCCCCTGCCCAGGTCTGGATCCTTGGTACCCTTTGCCATGGCTTCCAGAGCCTCCACCTCCAGGACGGTAGTTGCTCAGGTGCTGATGGCTTTCTTTCTCCAGCGCCAGCTCCAGGAGTAGTACACATAGATCCTCGTAGCGGAGGGATCTAGCCTTGCGCTCTGCCGTTGAACGGCACTCGTCCCACAGCTCTCGGCGCCACGTCCTGCACAACGTGGGACGACATAGTACCGGACGGAGACATCCGAGCGCTGGCTACGACCGTTCGAGCCACGTCCGGAGACGGCTCCAGACCCGACCACCCGTTTGGAGGCAACAGAAACCCCGCCATGGCGAACGCCATCCTGGCCTACCACAGCTGGTCCACTCAGCAAAGCATCCACCTCCACACCCCGCACGATGACCCACGCGAGTGGCACCCTATTGGGCCACCAGCGCTGGAGTTCTACCTGCACGAAGATGCCGCCACCGGAGCACACAACATCACCAGCCTTCGACCCACAATGCCACAACTGATACCGGAGCCACACATACCCCCCAGTCCTACAAAACCTCAAACGCCCACGCGACACGAACACAGGCCCCCCCAACAAGGACACAGCCCAGCAGCCCACCAAAAGGCCGAACCCCCCAACGCCACCATAACCGTCCAACAACTCGACAAGCCTCTAACCTTGCGTCACGTCCCAGACAACTACCAACTACCCCGAGGGGGCAACCACACAAGGAGCACGGCAACGACATGGCGACTACCGACAGGCACCATCGATTGGAAGACAGTCCTCCCACGGATAGCAACAATGGCATCCATGCGCCTCCTTACGCCACAGCAAGTACACCTAACGCAGGCCACGCACCTCTTTCTAACCACCCAGGGCACGGCGACCATGGAAGGCACGGCCCTGGACGACGACGACCAGACGCCCCAGGCGAGCCCCACACAAGCGATCTGGATAAACACGACAACGGGTACCGACATTACCGTCGACCCCGACCCGGAGTGGATGGCTATCCACTGCACCCTGGACTGCACCAAGGACGACCCCACGCTGACGGAATGGCAAACAAGGTGGGCCGCAGAAGCCAACCGCCTCCACGAGGTCGCCCTTGACGACACCCTCACGCTGCAGACAATGGAACCCGCGGGACGTACCGCCCAGACACACCGGAACCCCACCAAGCACACCCTCTGGCACTACCCCACTACCATACACGCAGAGGCGGTAACCCAGATCAAAGAGACGCCCTCTCTGACCCTACCGGACACCCACAACGCCCACCAGCCGGGGAAGTTCACGATATACTGGAACCTCCCAACAGACACCGGCATGGTGCCCCAGGTCGCTGAGCCCCCACTGCCCCCTACCGTCACGGCACTCGCCAAGGCGGCTCAAGCCATGGCGCACAGGGAAGGTGCCCCACAGGACTGGACACCGAACGTCCTTGTCGAACAACGCACCCACCACAACGCCAACAAAGCACAGCAGGCTGGACGCCAAATACACCCGCCATTGCACGACAAGAACGGTAACCTCCAACCCCACAGCCCATGGATGGTACACTTCATACTGGAAGACCATGGGGACAAACGAAAGGGCACGGAAGTACAAATCACTCACGCCCTGGCACACACACACCTGAACTACACCGTCCCCACCTCAAATGCACTAGTCACCTACGGCGAGGCACGGAAGTCCATGTACAGATTGCAGGCCGACACCGAGGGCACGGCATACACAGTGTACACTTGGGCAAGGTACGGGGACCTACCGGCCCCCATCTGGCACCCGGACCCATCCTGGCACCAACCTCTCCACGGGAGAAAAGTACCACGCCAGAGTGTCAAGCCAGCGGGGAACACCGCCGCCGGCACCCACGACTACCCACCCCCCCTAAACATCATAAACTCCGCCCTCGCAAACGCCAGAATGCCTCTCATAGACACGGGGTGCCCTACCCCAGATGGAACCACCCACCGCCGAACGTGGGGCACCATCAGAAGGACCCTACACCACGACATCGACCGCAACCAAGCAACCTGGATCGATCAGGGCTCTGTCAGCATCAGGGTGGGGGAGTGGTTGAACACCCTAAGCCCCAACAAACTACGCAGGGTGGCGGGGCCCTACATACTATATCCAGTACCACACGGCATGGATGGCCCCTGCCCGGGACTGCGACCCGGGGACCCCCCCTGCGGCCACCCCTGCCCCCACGCACTGTTCCAACCATTGGCCCCACAGCCCGCCCCAGTCCCAGGTATATACCTAAACACGATAACAGGCGCCAAAGGAGTATACCTCACGACAGGCGACACCACGGGCCAAGCCGTCCCTCTCGATCAGGTACACCACATGGCCCTGGGGCCACGACTACCCAACGCCGACAAACCGCGGAACCCGTTAGCAGGACGCGGCGCACGCGAACCCAGACCAGTGGACCCAAACGCCCCAGGTCCCGACAGGGCGCTACTACACCTCACCATGAAACACACGGCCCAACTCCCGACCACCCTGGCGGGAGAAAAGTACTTCATCGTGGAGGGACTGACGGACGATGTCATCACCCTGGCAGCCAACACCCTGGCGGCCACCACGGACGCGTGGGACGTCGCCGTGGGCCACCCCACGGCGCGTAAGGACAGGGTACAGGGCACAGAAGACACCCTGACACTGGACCTTATCAACCACCTGGTGACCCTGACCAGTCCACCAGAACAACACGACAAGAAAACCGAGGCTCCGAAGGTCACTGACTGGGCGGCCTTTAATGACAAGCCCCCGGATACCCCCACGGTGACACTAACGTGCCACCAACACACATGGTGGGTGGCACGGTGGAACGCCGGGGGCACAACGGACAGGGTCCACACATTCACACCGGCAGCAAAGCCGGCGACCCCACTGGCACTGGGGGACCGTTTTAGCCACTCCACCCACCACACCAACCACCCCAGGGCGCACTGGGTAGCCCTCAAAACGGCGATGCACTGGACAGTGGATGCCCCAGCCACGGACACCACGCTACCCGAGACATGGCTTACACTCACGCGCAACCTGGCGGCCTATGTGCGGAAGTACGGGACAGCACAGGAGCAGCGCTGGATGTCCTGGCCCACGGACACGGAACGAACTCTCAAACTCCGCACCACCAGCCTACAAGAACACACGAATCGACTTCGGGGTATGCACAGGCCGCAGGAGGGACAGGGACCGGCGTACAGCACATTCCGCCGCGACGCACCGAAGCCAGCCCCCAAACCGGCGCCAGAGCAGCCTTAACCCAAACCGAGGCCCCGCCCGGGGGGAGCGGGCGCCTCAGCCCGCAGGGCCAAACGGCCCAAACCGGAGATCAAAGTGGCCCCAGCGCCGCCGCCAATCGATTCAGAACCGAAGCCGAAGGCTCCAGCATGCCCGCTTTTCACACCGGCTGAACGTGCCGCCATGCACCTCGAATAACAGGACGGCGCAGAAGTACAAGGAGTATACGGAGCCACGCTTAGAGGACAACCAAAACAATTTGTATGCTTCCGGGGCAAGATACAGGGCAGACTGGCCACACCGGGCCAACACGGCAACCTACAATTGAAAATCAAGTGGCACGCACTCCCAGAATGGGGCGAGAAAGTGGAGACCTCACACCCCGAACTCTGGGACGACAGACAATTCCCGGAGTGCCCGGTGCAGCTCCGCACACCCGCCAACCAGTTACCACCGGGCACCGTCTGGACGGGTGACGTGCCGCAGACATGGCGGGAGGAACCGGATATACCGGAGGAAGAGAGGATAGCCGCAGCGATCAACCACAAACTGCGACTGGGACAATGACTACTAGCACGCCGCGCCAGGGACCCCCCAGGGGCCACCAAAACGCGCGCCCACGAGGTCACAACTGCGCTCGTCATTCTCATGTCCCTCAACGAACCGGGCGCCCTGTACAACGCGACCAAAGCTCCGGACCTACAAGACGTGCCCATCATGGCGAAATGCGACGCGGACGCCATGGTGTGGCAGGAGCAGGCCCTCAGAACCCAGACAGCCCACCCCAGCTTAACCCCCATCCTCACCAGGACGGGACACCAATACCGCACCAAATGGGTCAAGGGGGTTCCCATGTCCCACAAAAGTGAAGTCCAAGTACACATCCACCACCACCTGGGGGTGGAAGGCCGCCTAGCGGCATACGAACTGGTAGGCTCAACGTGGCAACTGAATGTCATCAACGTACACGTCCCCTTTGGAGACGCCACGGAGACGTTCCTCGAACCTCTCATGGAGGCCTACCGACAACTTGCCATGAAGGGCCCGACTGTCATCATAGGAAACTTCAATGCAGCCCCATCAGCGGACGATCGCGGAGGACGACCGAAGCCCGAGGACGCAGCGGTACAAGTGGCCATGCAACATCTAGGCCTGCAGGACCTCACAGCCTCTCTACGAGGCCAGCCCTCACACAGACCACCACAACCTGGCGCGGCATATTCCCGCATCGACCTCTGCTACTCGGACTCGGCACACGTCGAGGTGACGCGGGTGTAATACCACGACCTGCCATCCAAGATCACCGGACACCGACCCCTGGAGGTACAATTCAAGGTGCTTCAGGTACCCCTGGCCTCCAGGGATGGCATGGACCACGAAGAACAACCACCCATCCAACCACCAGGAGAGCACGACACCCACAGATGGGTAGCATACTACCGCACGGTACAACGCATCCTAGGCCAGCAAGACAAAACGGACCTCAACCTCGCCATGCGACAGGCGGCCACGGCATGCGGCCTCAGCGGGCAACGCAGAACACAGGACGACGCCACCCCGCATCAAGACCTACCATCCCTGGTTACAACCATATGGCACGACAAGTGAGCACTGCACACGGCAATGCACTCACATGACCTGCAAGCCCAACATGACACCCAGGAAATCGCATCACGACTGGAAACCGCACGCCGGCAACTCAGAGAATGGCACGTCCGCCGGGCGAAGGAGCTGGCGCAAGAACGACAACGCTACTTCCAAAACCCCCAACCCTACAAATCACTGAAACACTTGGACAAGGTCCTGGGGGAGAAGGGCCACCGAGGCATCAAGGCGGTACGCCTACAGGACGGCACAGTGACCAACGATCCCAAGGTGGTCCTGGAAGAAGTCTTCAACAGCTTCCTGCGCCAGCACAACACTGAGGATGGCGAACTGTCAGCATACACAGAGGAACTGATATCCCACCTGCTGAAACTTTACAACCGGACACAGCCACGAGACATGCACCGAACCCCGTTCACCATTCGGGAGCTCGATGAGGTGTTGTACAAACTACAACCGGGGAAAACTCCGGGAGTGGACGGACTCCCGGCGGAGCTCTACCGTAGACTACCACTGAACCTGAAGAGACACTTAGCCGCGCGCCTGTGGGATATCGCCATCGGGAAAACGAACGTGCCACCCGACTGGGCGAACCTAGTACACCCACTCTATAAGAAAGGCGACTGGGCGAACCCCGACAACTGGAGACCCATCGTGTGCGCCACCACGGAGGCCAAACTCATATGGATGCTCATCCTCAAACGGGTGGCCCCGGCAGTGTACCGGGCTGTACCGCCCACCATGTGGGGGGCCATATCGGGTAGATCACCGTTGGAGGCCATATTTATGCAAGACGCCGTGGTGGACATGGACCCGATCAGCCTCATCATCACATCCCTGGATGTCAAGGGGGCCTTCCCCAACACCCCGCACCGCCTCCTACGGGCCGTCTGGGAACACATGGGACTCCCCTTCCAGGGCTTCCTACAAGCGTACCTCGCCACCCGCATGTACGCCATAAAAACCGACGTGGGCACCACCCCATGGATCCACCCCGCCACTGGGGTCCCACAAGGGGGTGCGGAAGGCCCATTCCTCTTCCTACTCGTCACCCTCCCGCTGGCGTTTTACATCCGACGCACGTACCCGGACGTGGCACCATATCCCCTACGGACCACGCTCCTAGCGTTTGCAGACGACATGGCGGTGGTGACCGCCACCGCGCGTCAACCCCTGCCGACCACCCCGGACACCGCCAGAGCCACCAGAGTCCACCACGTCGTCACCACCTATCTGGAGAGCAATCAGCTGCTGGTACACAACGTCAAATCTGCCACCATGGTACACAATGCACCGCCGCCGCCCCTCCGCCCCAGAGACCTGCCCATGGACCCAGTAAACACGACCACCTACCTGGGAGTCCAGCAAGCGGCCACCGCAGGCGGGGTCACCCTACCGCCAAACCTGTTACGGCAGCTGACAAGGACACTGGTTATAGCACGCATCACAGCACTCTCTACCCAGGCCCTGGCATACTTCCTACAAGCCGTGCTCAACGCAGCTATAGGATTCCAAGCCTTGCACCTAACGCACCCCCAACACATGCTACAAGCCGCCACCACCACAGTACGACGAGCGTGGACCATCCACGGCCACCGGCCCACGTCACTGCCTGCAACGGTGCGTGCGGCATCGCCACCGTACTACGGAGACAACACCGACCACCTCGTCCACAACGCGTACACAGCTCACACTGCGGCCCACCTGCATCGTCTCATGCACAATCACGAGCCGGAGGTACAGGAAGTCTTCACGCTGACGCTGCGGGAGGCCCAGTACCACCGCAACAGCTGCCCCCAATACATACTTCACCAGCGGGGTCTCCCCACCAAGGTGGGGACCCGCATATGGAACCACCTACAACTCCTACGGCCCCACCACAACCACGTCATCCAAACGAACCATCGGTGCAGGGAAACCGGCCCTCTGGCGGTCCTTCACACCGATGTGGGGGGGGGACCAACGGGTAGCACCACCACTCTGGGCCTGGTGGGCACCACCCTCCACCTCGTACGGGTCACCCCGAGCCAGATGAAAGCCCTCCAACAAGTGGGCACACACCACGTCGGATTCCTACAACACCCGGAGTCGCCCAACAAATCACTCCTGGAGAACCACATGCGCAGTGCGGCCACCCAAACCGGGCACCCCCAGCCCACAGATGGGGAAGTACGTGAGGCGTACAACCTGTTTTGGAACACGCACCAACGACCACTGCCACCGAGCCCACCGCAAGGGAACCAGTCCCACCACAGGCCACCGGAGCAAGTGAGATATGTACCCGGCGCCACGGTACCAGCGGTACTCCTCCTAGCACCCAACGGGCTAAAGACCACGTTGCGGCCGGGCAAAGCGGGGGGCAACCTGTGGATGCTACTGCCACCCACGGCGCGCCCCTTCTGTCCGCTGCCACTATCGCAAGACAAGCTGACGGGCACCCCCACCACTTGCTGGCGATGTGGGCCCCACGCGCTGGCCACCCCATGGCCCATTCCTCCAGTTACTGGCGCGCTACCACCCCTTGCCAACGGCCCACGCTACCCCGGAACAGCACCGGTGGCTACGCACGCACTTAGAAGAGGCCGCAGAGGGTGACACGGCCACAGTGGCGTGGGACCCCAGCGCCAAGGCGGAATGGAGATTCCACAGGGGCACGTGGAACACCCAGCACCCAGCCATCACCTTCCCGGTGATAGCCAAACACCGCAGCGCCACGCCGGAGGCCCCAGCCTACCCGGTCAAACACCGATGCTCCCAAGTACAGGACTGGCAGACGGTCGAGTGGACCACATTCCACCCGCAGACAGCATACCTACTCCAGTACGTGTACGGCTACCTGACACAGGGCCATGAAAGGAACAACGACTATGTCCGCATGAACCCGGCGGCAACCGAGATCATCCGCCAGGGGATGGGGGTGTATGCTACCCGGAGACTCCGACCGGACACCAACACGCCGTGGGCCACCACGGAACGGGGGGCACACATCCATGCCTACCAACCAACGATGCCGTGCCGCCTACCGCACCCGGACAACCACAACACGATCATCTTCGCAGATGCCTCCGGCACTACAAGCCTCACCCCAGCGGCCGGGGGGGCGGCTTTAGAGTTGGAAGTGGACACGACAAACCGACTGCACCACCGCCACCTCACGGGGGCTACCATCTTCGGGGCCTCCTCTCACGGAGAACTAAAGACGCTGGCGATCGTCGTGGACGCCGTCAATGACACCCACCAAGCGCCGCGTGACCAGACGCACCATGTGTGGGTAGTAGTGGACGCAGAGGTGGACTTCCAAATCGTCCGCAGGCTGGCGCGGCAACCCCTGCACAAGACGACTGACTCTAGCCTGGGCACCCAGGCCCTACACCTCTGGACAGCCCTGAGGCGCCTCCCCAAACACGTCGTCCTGCATCTCGTCAAACAAGAATCTCATCGGTATAGCCTGGGCAACGGATACATAGACCTGCACGCCCACAACCAGCTTGCCGAGCACATGCCGGACATCGAGGACCCACCGCTGCGAGACCACATGCACACACACCTCCAGCACCTGCCACCCATCCCACGCCCCGGGGAACCACCAGCCTGGGTGCCAGACGATCGCATCTATAACGACACGGGGGGGGCATACCACTACCCACAACCCATCCGCACCATGGCGCAAATTCGGGGCAGTCAAGCCGACAGCGTCCTTTTGAGCCGTCTCCAACACGAAATGCGCACCGCATTGTACTTCTCGGCTCTTGACCCATCCCTGATACCGGTGCACCTGCAGACACGACGTGCCCAGCTCTTGCTCGAGCAACTACCCCTTCTAGACAGGGTGGCACGCTGGTATGCCCGGCGAGGTATAGACATACCCCTGGAATACACCATATGCCCCTGCCATCTCCAACAGCCAGAAACATGGGAACACTGCAAATGCTGCCCATTAGCCCAAGGGGACAACCACCTGGCCACGTGGGCACCGGAGAACACCATCACGCAACACGCCGGATGGGGCCCGGCCACGCCACCGGCAAATGGGGTTCGACGCCTGATGCGGCAGCCGGAAATCAAGGAGGCAGTGCTCAGAGGACTCCAGCTTTACAGGGTCGTCGCCGACCACGCCCCAGAACCCAGGGCCACAATACGTCACATGCAGCTCACCGCCGTCAAAAGGGCGGACGCACAGCTACAGCACCGCATCCAAGTATACACACAGGAAGCACAACAAACATCCCACGACCGCCACACGTACTATAATCTCCTCATCCACTACCAACATGTGCAACCTAGCGACTAGCCACACGCAGGGGCCCGCGGCAACAGCCAGGCACCTACCGTAGCACCGCCCGGAGCGCGCACGCCCCCTCCCCTGTAGTGGCCCGATCGTCCTGCGAACGACACCTCTCCTCAGGATGCCCGAAGGTGAAGCCCCGCATCCACGGCCGGGGAACCCATGCGGGGTCTGCATGGAGGTGAATGACGACGACGGCAACCCCCTTCGCGGGCATGACCTTGGCTGCGGCTGCACGGAGCAGCTGCACTGGTTCTGCAGCCCGTGCATCGCGAACTTGTGGTCGTGCTCACTCTGCCGGCGACCGCACCGACTCTGCACGGCTCCGCCGCCGCGCGAAACGCAAGACGAAGACCTCACACTCCAGACGCTGCGGACTCTGATCCAGCAAACCGTCTGGAACCACGGCGCGAGGGAGGACAGCCCCGACGTCGAGTGGTTGGACGTCCTCACCGACGAGGACCCAGCGACACCCCCCCTCCCGCCCGCACTGGCGCGCACCAACCTGGGCGCTGCCAGACCCGGACGCGGACCCCACGGTTTACATCCCCGACCACGAAGACTACAACGACGCGCCACGGGGCAGTCTGCCCCCCATTGGCAACCTGCCGGACAGTTGGGGCTACCTCAGCCCCACGAACCAAAACAACTACCGCAACATCGTCGTCACCCTCACCACCCGCCTCCCGATCGCCTTCGGCTGGCTGGTAGGGGACGCGGAATGGGCGATGGGCATCACCCGCGGCGCCCATGGCGCCGAGTGGGGGGACTTCTTCCACCGCGGCGGGGCCATCTCCCCGGGGGCGACCGAGAGGCTGATGGCGGCCTACCTCACGTGGAGGGGCATCCCCCCTCCACGCAGCCTCGAATCGCTGATACAGCGCACTCTGCAGCCGCACGTCCCGCCATCACAACCGGGCACATACGGCAATGCAGCAGTGGCAAGGATGATGGCCAGAGGTACCCTGCTCAACGGCTCATCCTACTCCCCCCGGAGAACCACCGCAACCATCACCACTCCCCCGCCCCGATCCCGCGCCACGACAGCAACTAGGGCCACGAACGTACGGGCCCGAACGTCGGCCGCGACGTCCTCCACATCCCCCAACCCATCCACCTCCGCCCCTCCCACACCCGCCGCCGAACCACACCAACAACACGCCGCCGACGCCACGCGGACTACAGGCGATCTGGCACCATCTAGGGCCGGCACACCACAGAGCCCCCGACAAGAGCGTGTGTCCAAACGGGCGGCGCAACGACAACCAACACAACGCCACGCGGCCACAGGGAGCCGGGGACACCCAGCATCACCTGCCAGGAGCGGAGCCCTACCCGGCCCCACGAATACGGGGGCGGTGGGTACCCAGCCCGGGCAGCCCCCCGGCACCGCACACCCGCACAGGGTACCGGCCCCGAGCCCCAGAGGGAGCCCGCAACCCCTAACACCACCCGTCGCGCCTGCGCACGGCCCACGGCCGGCAGCCAGCCAAGCGGCAACAACACAGGCCCATCCGGAACCCCGCCCGCACCATGGCACACCTGACCGGCCGGCAGCGGACCCAACGTACACGCCGACCGACAACCTCCCCACACAGACGCACACCGCTACCCCGACGGATGCCACCACCGCCCGGCCCTCCGACGCCGGGCACCCTCAGACCCACGGCCCCACCGGGGGCCTAACCCCCGGGGCTTCGGCAACGTCCGGCACCGAGGACCTACCGGCCACAACGCACAGCGGGCCGGTGCCCCAGCGGCACCACGCACCACCAACCGGACCGCCGGCACGGCCGGCAGAACCGTCATCTCCCGGCCGCCCGGCCCCCGGCCCAGGCCCCGGCCCGGATCCGCCACGCACCGCCGCCCCGGCGGACGCCCCGCAGCCCGCGGACCCGGGGAGCCTACCCGAGCCTCCACCCGTGGCGGGAGGCCACGCCCGGGGGGCACGGCCACCGGCAGACGATGGCGCCGAACCGCCCACACCGCCGACCCAACCGCAGCGCGACGCGCCCGCGGTGGGCGCGGAAGGACTGCAGAGACCCCCGCAACGAACGCCGACACCAGTACCAATGGGGGAACCTGGCGGGGGAACGGACCAGCTATCAGTGCGGAGTGCCGACCTGACAAACGAAACGGCACACGGAGGCGACGAGGCATTGGCAGATGGCCAGCCTGACGCGGAACCCGAGGGGCCAGCTCCGGACACCGGGTGTGCGGACGGCCCCCACCGGCCCTCGGCCGCGGATCACGCGGGCGCCGCCCACCGGGCGAACCTGGCGAACCGCGCAGGCGCGAGCACGCCAGGGGAGGCGCTGCAACGAGATCAACCGGAAACCAGCGCGGGGTCAGAGGCCCGGGAAACCACGCCCGACACGCCCCAGCGCGCGGACGAAGGAGGAACGTCACCCAGCGGGCACAACCCCGACGACGACTCCTTCGATGCCTTCATGGACTCCTGCAGGGATGACCCCCAGGCGGTCCCAGCACCTGAGACGCCACACGTCCACCCGGAGCCGCAACGCGACCAGGCGGACGATACGCTCCGCACGGTGCCACGACAAGCGCACCTTCAGCGCGACTACACCACCCTGGGGCAGATTGCCACTACGGGCGAGGGGCAGGCGACTGCGAGCGGCGCGGCGGACCGAACTACGGACGAGCGCAACGCCCCAGGTGAGGGCACGCGCGTGGAAACGGCCACCAACACCGCGAGTGAGCCTGTCACCCCACCACCGGGGGCCGCCCCGCCCTGGGGGCGGGGACACCTGGACCATGCACGCTTGGAGGGTGACGCCAGCCACCCCAGCGAACAAGCGGAGCAAAAAGCGACCCAAGACCTAGGCTTCTGGATCCCCAGGCTTGTCACAGGGGAGCAGCTCGAACTGGCGGTCCGCATATGATGGGTACTTTCTTCGCGGTCCCGCCACCTCGCGGAGGAAACACGCACCATGGCAGACGTCACGTTTGGTCATCGGACAGGGCACACGCCCCCCGCCACCATGGACCAGCCCGGCCAATGGCGCTATGTGGCCACCCGGCTCATGGCGCATATGGGCGCATACAGCCCAGATGAAATGAACGGACTGCACTGGCGGTGGCACCAGCGCGCCGCCCTGCGCATCCATACGGCCATGCAGGACCATAATATCTGGGACATCCCTGGATCACCGGGCTACCAGGGACACGCCTCAGGCCACCGGCGGCAGCGGTCCCAAGACGTCCCGGAGCCCCCCCGGCAGGCGGCGCGCCGAAACTCGCAGAACACCCACGGGGTCCACCACCCGGTGGGGGTTCCCCCTCTGGCACATACAGCAGGCCCCTACGGCCGTTCGCCCCACGGAGGAGCCCGGGCAGTCCCCACGCCTCGAGGGTGCAAGGCGACACGCTGGAGCAGCGCCAAGAGACGAGGCACCCTGGC
This sequence comes from Eutreptiella sp. 'Long Island Sound 2002', assembly GCA_964036045.1. Lineage (NCBI taxonomy): Eukaryota > Euglenozoa > Euglenophyceae > Eutreptiales > Eutreptiaceae > Eutreptiella > Eutreptiella sp. 'Long Island Sound 2002'. The sequence continues at coordinate 54,819,668 of OZ038390.1, forward strand.
CGATCCGGTCACCGCAGCCGCACGCCGCCCCCCGCAGCGCGACGAGTCGTCTTCAATGAGGATATGCACAGGGACCACGGGGGCCCCCGCGACCCCCACGCTTGGCGAACATCATCGACCTCCGACCCCAGACGCTGGTCCAAGAGGCCCCGCACCGAGCGGACGCACATCCCCACCATTCTCATGCCGGCTGAGCGCGAGCGGCATGCAGCGCCTCAAGCGGACCCTCGCCAGACGGCGGGCGAAACGTCCAGCTCATCCGCCGCCTCCCTCCCGGGGTCATCAGCCGATCCGCTACCGAGAGGACCACACGCCACGGACACGCGACCAAGGGAGCCCGCGCCCGACCCCAGCCCTACGCAAGGGGCGGGGGGTCAGCCCTCCTCGCAGTCGAGAAGCCGCCAGGCCACGGAGGGCACATCGCGGCAGCCGGGACACAACGCGAGCCGACCAAGGGCTGACACAGAGATGACAGGGACCTCCAGCCCCCAGGAGTCCGCTGGCCCACTGCCCATCGCCACGCCCTGCTCGATGCCCCGGCAACGGGAACCCCCCACGGAGTACGTGCCTGGGGGACACCCGGGCGCCACCTCACGGCACCCCTCCCCGGCTGACGCGGCACTGGACCAAGACCGGGTGGCCATGCCCCCCCCGCCCCCCCGGCCGCCACAGCAACAGGGCACGGGTCCCTTCGACGAAGCGGAACTGAAGGCGCTGTACGACATCCACGCTTCCACGCCCTCGAGCGAGCTGGTGGCCACCCTCCGGGAACACCTCCGTAACGTCGACCCGAACAGGCTTTTCGCCGTAGTCCCCCTGCCACATGCCCTGACAACCCACATCTTTGTGCGACAGCTCCAGGCGCTAGTCAGCCCCGGGACACAGGTCTCTGACGACCTCATTGAAGCGTGGATCTGGTGGTTCAACACCCACCAACCGGCCCAAGGGGGCGTGTGGGTCCCACACCTGGGCTGGGTACACATGCTCATAGCGCCGCCGACAGACCCCAGGCCCGCACCCACCACCGGAGGCCGGGAGCGGGCCGCCCCACCATCGAGACCCAACAACCTGCGTATCCCACCGCACGAGGGCCTGGAGGCATGGGAAAGCGGGACCGCCCGTAGCAGGGGGCACAACCTCACAAACCTGACGGCGCAGTACCCGGCGACGGCGCGCGCAGCGCCCCAGCCGCGCGAACGTGACCCCGGTACCATGGCCATGATCGTGTTGGAGAATGGGCACTACTACCGGTGCGGATCATCCCACACCCGCAGGACAACCATTGGAGCCTGGAGGCCGTCGACTCCATGCTCCCGGCGACCACGGACCTGCCGGACAACCCTACCCCCCTGCACCCAGACCAACCCCCGGACCCCCTGACGGCCATTGTGTCGGGGACGGCAGGCACCTGGCACCCAGGCCACGCCCTCTACTGCCTCTGGCGGTGGGCGCGGCGCCGCTGGCCGCACACCAGGGCGTGGTCAGCCGCGTGGAGATTCTACCTCGACGGCCGGCAGCAGATGGAGGCCATCCCGGAACCGACGGCAGAAACCCCCGGAGAGCCCAACCTGTGCCCCGTCTTCGCGATCCACCAGATCCGGGCACTGGCGCGGGGCGGGCAGCTGCAGCCCGCCATCCGCACTGAGACGGAGGCCCGGGCGGCGCACACGGCCCTGGTGCACAAAATCTTCAGTGCCCTCCGCAGCGCCCTTGTACGACGTGTGGGTAACCCCCAAGGGCCCTGACCCGCGGCCGACCACAGGACCTGCAGCGACGACGCACGGCCGCACGCGCAGGGCACGAGTCCCACACCGGGCACGCGCAGGGAAGAGACGGCGCGGCGGATCCGGGACCGCCTCCTCCCGCCAGAGGACCGGACAGTGACCGTCACGCCAGCGGCAGCAGGGTCGGCCACGAACCACAACGACCCCGGCCGGGCAGACCTCGCCCAACAAGACCCCTCTACAACCCAGCAACGCGCGGCTGCCCAACATGCTACGGCACCACCCGTCGACCGGACACACCGGCGGGGACGGCGTCCACCTGCCCGGCACGCACGACGGACACCCAAGGAGTGGAGGCTAGCCTTAGCAGCCCACGGTGTCGGACACAAATACAACCCCTGCGACCGCTTCTCACATCCCCCGGACGGGGGCCGCACTTCCCGGACCCCAGCGACCCGCCTGCAACAAGGAAAGGGGGCAGCGCCACACCCGGGGCCGCCATCCCACCTGACCCTCCTCTCCCACGTAACGGGTCCGCGAGGGGCGGGGCAAAGGGGCCAGCCACACAAGCGGAGCCCGCGGCCAAACTGATGACCACGGGGGTGTTGTCGAACAGCGCAAACCACCGGATCCGGGCGCTGGCGCTGCGCAATTGACGGCAACCCGCCGTCCGCACTGAGGCGGAGACCCGGGCGGCACGCCCAACCCTTGTGCACGCAAACTTCAGTAACCTCCACGGCGCCCCGGTGCGATGCATGGGACGCCCCCCCAGGACCCTGAGCCGCGCCTGGCCACAGGTCCTACCGCGACGACCCAGTGGCACACAGCCGCGCAACACACCCCAGCAACACCTGACGGTCCGACAAACCGACGAGACGGACGTCAACCTGCCCGACACATGCAACAGATGCCCGGAGAGTGGAGGCCGGCCTTCGCAACCCGTGGTGTCAAGCACGCACGGAAACCCCACGATTTCCTCCTACAACCCCCCGGGCGAGGGCCACGCTTCTCCGACCCCGCGACCCACCTGCAACAGGGAACGGGGCGGCGCCACGCCCGGACCCGTCCTCCCGCCTCACCCTCCTCTCCCGCGAGCCGGATCCACAAGGGGCCGGGCAAAGGGCCCGGCCAAATACGCGGCACCCGCGGCCGGGCCGATAACCACAAGAATGTTAACGAACCACCGGCCAGAGTATTACCAACCAGGGCGAGCATCCGGAGATAAGTGCACCGCGGGGACCAGCGCGCACCTCCTCCGGGGAGTTGAGCGCCTGGGACGCGCAACGTTACGACACGTATAACCTATGCGAATGGTACGGGGGGCACACTCCCCGCAGACAGTTAACAGCGTCCATGAGAGGGAGGGGGGCTGCAACACTGCCCGGTACTCCTGTCCTCCACAACCCTACCCGGGGCATGCGGGGGGCCACAAGCTCACCACACGGGGCCGCGCCGACCCCCCTGCCAACAGGCACGGGTGTGTTACGCCGAGCCCAACCCGCCACGTCGGACGGAGCGTCCCGACACCACAGCACAAGTCGAACCACCCTAACCATCCTAGCCACCACACCCAGCACCGTGACACAGACACGCCACCCGAATGACCCGCAACGCACGACACGAGAAGGCGCACGGCAGACAGACAGGCATAAGCACGAGCACAGCACCACCGAGCTGGAACAACACCCTGGGGCTCCCATGGGGAGCACAGGGACACACCGAGGGGGACCGGCGGGGCCTCGCCACCGACGGGGGGTGTACATATGAGTGGCACAAGCGAAACTGGAAGCACGGCTACGGAGCACCACGAAATACCGGATAATGGATTGTGCATGCAACACTGCCAGGGCGGGGCAGGGAACAGGGCACCAACAGGTCATGGCTTTTCTCCCCCGCGGCGGGCGGGCGGCGCACAGTACAAACGTACCGTGCCGGCCCCACACACCTGGCACCGACCAACATCGCAGCAAGCGGAACACCTGCACAAAACAAATCCGACTGCGCGAGCGCCCGCTGCGACGACAAGGAGCGAACGCCGAACAAACCAACCAAGACGCGACTAACACGACCACACACCGCCAGAACCACTACAGCGGATGCAACGTGACCGTGAACAGACCGCGCGCACACCGACCAGCGCCAAGCCGGCCGGGCGTGCATGGGCCGGTGCGAGAGCGACGTCCAACGAGCTAGCGACACCGTGGCGAGCCGCGCCCCCCGACCACCATGGCCACAAACACAGAGGAACACTGTGGCTCTACCGCTGCGGACGCGGCCCACGAACGTTCCCAAACTACACTACACGACACTTGTACAAACCAAGACGCAACAAACCGACGCAGACACAAACGTGCTGGCTACACGGGCAGGATTCCACGACAAGACCACCGGCAGCAGCGCAACGGAACCCACACGAACCGAGCCGACCATGAGGCGGCCACGACAACCGCGCACCAACAACACCACAGCTGCAGCCACCACTTGACCGTAAACAGACCACATGCAAGCCGGCCAACGCCGAACCAGCCAGGCGTGCACGGGTCGAAACGGAAACGGCGCCCAACGGGTTGGCAACACCGTGGTGCGCCACGCCCGCCGACGACCATGCCCACGAACAAAACTGGGCTCTACCATCACGCAACCGACCAACCTACATTAACAAACCACACCGCAACCGCACCATACGACCGAGCAACCGGCCACATCGACCTACTTCGAACCCCCGGCCCCCCGGGAGAGCGCAAGCTCGACCGAGTCAGGAGGTGTGAGTGTGCGCCAGGGCATGCGAGTCCCGTAGCACGTGCTTGTTCAAGTCGCCTCACACCTACTGAAAACCAACCCAGGTGGGGGTGCCTGCAGGACAGGGCCTTTGGCCTGGCTCCCGGCCCCTGGGCCCCAGAATCCGGAGGTTGATGAGGATGTGCGGTGGGACCCTCCCCCACGTATCATCCGCCGGAAGGAGAGGAATGTGAGACTTCGGTCGAACATGGGTTACCTCTCTGAGCAGAACCCGCTGTAGGGTACTGCTCGCGGCGACCGCGCCCTTCCCCCATGTGGGGGAGCCGCTTTGTCGGGGCACGTGCAGTAGGGCCGTGGGTGGGTGAGCAAAAGCCCCTTGGTAAGTCCCCCCTGCGGGGCAACCCCAGTCCCGAGTCGACCTACCTACCTACCTCTCGAGGGAGCTTAGCCAGCAACCAGAAAAGCAGGTCGTCGCTGCTGTAGGAACCGGGCGTCGGTCGTCCAGCCCAGTGATCCAGGTCAGCCAACAGCTCAGAGACCCTGCCAGGTTTGGGGTTGTTGGGCAGCACGGCCAGGTTCTGGATCTCGGCCCGGATGGAGAGGTCAGTTTCATAGGTCGGGTACTGCCTGTCCAAGGCAACCAACACATCGACAAAGGTGGCGGAATTAGTCACGATCTGTCTGACCTGCTTCTCCAGGTACTTGGTCTTGCAGCACTGCAGGAGCAGATCGCACTTGACCCGTCCACTAGCGTGGGTTTGGCCGGTCAATCGGAGAAACCGGCCAAAATTCTCAGCGAACTCGCTGAGGTCCTTGCCTGTGAACTCAGGCAGGTTCACCACGATCTTGGAGGTGGCAATAGCCTTAGCCTTCTGAGGCCTGCGTCCCTCAGGGCGTCGGGTCTTCCTCTTCTTCTTCTTCTTCTTCCCACTTGGGTTCTCGGGGTCCTCCGGGTCGTCGTCCTCCGTGGGCGAAGCAGAAGTCATCGACGGCGGCTCATCATCAGAGGGGTCTCCGCCTAGATCACTAGAGCCATAGGGCTCCACGTCAACCATTGCCCTCAGGGCTGTTAGCCCCAGCCGGTCCAGCTCGGCTCTCGTAGAATTTGTCACGTGGCTGTAGGGCGGCTGGGCCGTTCTCGGTACGAAAGGGCTTCTAGGTATCACAGCAGGGGTCGGCATCGGTCGGCTCCTCAGGCTCCCCAGGGTGTTTGTCAGCCCTGCCACCAGGTGGTTGGCCTGTACTCGATGGGGTGACATTCCCACCGTGGTAGGTGACGCTTGGGGCGGTATCATCAGGGGCTCCAGTTTCTCTCGAATCTCTTGAGTGAGGTCGCCAACAATTTTAGAGGTGGCTCCTCGGAGCACCTCGTTGATCTCCGACCGCGTCAGGGACCTGTTGGAGGATCTCCCCGATCCTCTACTCCTGCCTCCAAGAGACTCAGGTCCTCTCCTCAACCCACTCAGGGTTGCATACCCAGGAGCATCCACATAGGCTCCCGTAGCGGGTAGAGGATGGTGATAGTCAGCCGCATACCATCGCGGCGCAGAACTGGAGGTCACCGGCTCACTGGTAGTAGTTGCCCCAGGAAACGCAGTGGTAGGTGGGTTCACACCATAGGCAGGGTAGGTAGGCACACCAGTAAAGCCTGTGCCCTCAGCCATAGGCGGGTTGGTTATGGGTGTGGATGTTGCAGCGGCTGGGTCTGGAGTTGGGAGTGTGGTGGTTATAGGAGAGGGTGATGCGTGGAGGCCAGAAGCGCTTGGTGCGCCTTCGAAGGTAGGATCATTCGTCGGGTCGTGCCCTTGGTCTACTCCTTCGTCTGCTTCGTCTCCAGCATCCTTCTCTCTCTCTCTCTTTCTCTTCACAGGTTGGGTGTCCGGCTCCTCGACTGAGAGGGCCCGGAAGGCCGACTGGAGTCCTTCCAACAAATCCTCCGCCACGTCCACTGGCCCATGTAAGGGCTCCGAAGGTACAGTGCTAGGTCGAGGTCCAGGTTCACCAGGTGCTGGCATTGCCGGTGCCTCAGGCGCTGTCTTCACGTCGGTGTCCTCTTTCTTGGTGTCCATCTTCGTTCGCCCTTCTGCTTATATATGACTGATCTCGGCGCACTGGTTGTACGGCACGGGGTTGCTGCCGGTACGCAGAGACAGTCTGCCTCTTGCTACCAGAAAGTTTCATAGTGATTTCAACACTGTGTGTTTGTTTTGCCTCTCCTGCTGCTGGCTGCTGGTGTAGGGTTTCCTGCTGCTTGTTTTTGATGAGGAAAATGTTTTGTTTGCTGAAATACAACCAATCCAGGATAGCCCAAGCCAGAGATAAGCAAGTAGAAGAGAATCAGGATCAAAGCATGAAGGGCTGCAGTGTAAACAGTGAAAGGTGTAAGAGTATTCACAGAAACTGCAACTCAGGGCACATCGGATTGCATATTCACAAAGATAGTTGAAATGTTTTGGAAAAAGAGTTGGAAAACTACCTCAGGGTCACTCTCTCTCCATAGTGCCATCTCAGGAGATGCGCACTCTTTGTTTTGGGTCCCATATGTGCTGAGGTGGCAGGGCATGTGGCGATGAGGTCACTGCCATGTCACATGGGATCTTCCTGCTTAGCTAGGCTGACCGGGAATTGAACCCAGGACCTCTCAAAAAGAGGTGCCAAGCCCCCTAGGGTGCATACCACTAGGATAGCTAAGAATTCATGAGAAAACATAGATAAATTCATAGGCTCTGCCCTGGATATGTCAGTTCTCAGTCAACTCAGGAAAAGATGAATAGCCTCACAATGATAGGGGATTAAGGGGTCCACTCCATATCCTGATTTAGTGTTTGGTTCCATAGGTCAAAATGTGTTATCACCACTTTTGGTTGGGCCAATACTAAGATAGAAATGCCTGTGTGCTTAGAGCATCTCTAATACAACTAAAGTATACCCTGAAGCATTGGAAAAGCACTTTTTCTTACTTGGACCACGTCATCAACTACATGCGGATGGGGATGCACGACCGAGTGGCAGCCAAGAAGGGGGAGGCCATGGTCACATCTCCGCATTGGTGAGATGACAAGATGTTGGTCACCGGCAAGTACGAGAAGGATGAATTCGTGGCGAGGGTCATGGATCACATCGCGGACCAATATGATGGTCCAGTTGGGTTGGACCCGCCGACGTGGGATTTTCCAAGAATGGGGGCCGGTAGCGACAAGAACCAGGCCGATGCCGCAAATTTCCGAGGACTATCGGTGGGAAGCGCGCCTCACGACGATGAAGACGGCATATCGGACGAGGAGAAGTCGGACTCGGACCCGGAAGAGGCCTATACCGCAGTGCGGTCGGTTATATCGATGCCGAAGCAAGCGGCTGAAGAGGCCCAGGAGAACCCGAAGGTCGCCGAGCTGAAGGAGAGGCTGATAAATGGCTATCCGCGGCTATTCAGTGGCGTCGCCAACAAGAACCCTCCAGATCGTGGGAGGTTTGGGACAGCGAGGATCAAGCTGAAGCCGAACCCCATTATCTATCGCCATCGGGAGTACCAACTTCAGGGCGATCGGGCCGAGGCCATGGAGAGGTTGTTGGCCGAGTTTATTGAGCGGGGCTGGATCGAACCCTCCGACAGTGAGTGGGCCAGCCCAGCCTTTATCGTGCCCAAGAAAGAGAAGGGCGAGTGGAGGTTGTTGGTTGATTACAGGGGTTTGAACAAGCAAACCGAGCACGACTCGTACTCGCTCCCTCTGATCGACACCAAAAACAACAAAAAAAGCGGATCTTCACGGTGTTAGACCTGAAACACGGCTATCACCAGATGCCGCTACACCCGGACCCCAGGCCCTGTACAGCGATGTCGACGCCGCTGGGGCCCATGCAGTGGAAAGTGGTGCCTATGGGCGCCAAGAATGGCAACGCCGCTTTCCAGCGCATGATGGAGGACCTACTCGGTCCTGTCCGGGACTGTGCCGACCCCTTTGTGGATGACATCATCATCGGGTCCGGCACGGAAGACATGACTGAGGACGAGCTCATCGAAGCGCATGAGAAGGATCTGCGCCGAGTGCTCAGCGAGCTGGACAAGCACAACATGGTGTGCAAGCCCACCAAAGCCTCACTCTTCGTGAGGGAAGTGCAGTTCGCGGGTCACGTGGTTGGTCACGGGCAACGCCGTCCCATGCCTGGGAAGCTGGCGTCCCTGCACCACTGGGAGAAGCCCCAGACCATCAGCGAACTCCGGTCCTTCATGGGGTTCTGCAAATACTATTCGGGCTATGTCCGGGTGTATGCAGAACTATCGGGCCCGCTGCACAAGATGCTGCAGGTGGGCAAGATCGATGGCCGGAAGGGTAGCAAGAAGAAGCTTGCCTGGACCCCTGAGGCCGAAGATGCGTTCAGCCGCCTGAGGGAGCGACTCCTGGGGCAGCTGGGGCTATTCCTGGTGGACCCGGACAAGGGATTCCTGCTACGGACGGACGCCTCGGACTATGCTGTAGGGGCAGTCCTCGAGCAGGTCCGGGACGACGGGTCGCACGTACTCGTGGCGTTTTGGAGCCGGATCCTGGCCGAGGGCCAACGTCGAACCTGGACCGCGAGGGAGAAGGAGACGTACGCCATAGTTTGTGCGCTCAGGAAGTGGTCTGGCCACATCGGATTACAACCGGTGGTGGTTTGCACGGACCATCAGTCCCTACAGAGCTGGCACAAGGAGCACGTCGACACCCCCTCGGCACCGGCGGCAAGGAGGCCCCGATGGCACGAGACGTTCGCCAAGTTCGACCTCAGCGTCGTATATGTCGCGGGGAAGGACAACACTGTGGCAGATTGCCTCAGTCGATGGGCCTACCCCGCGGGCAAGGCATGGATGGACACATCATCGAGATGGACAAGGCCATGGAGCAAGAGGGGGTCAAGTGCTTTGTGGTGATGGCAAACGGTACAGACCTGGCCAAGTTCCGGGGCGCCCGAGTCCAAGCTATTCGAGAGGAAACCCTCGAGCAATGGATGGTGGCCCCCGTAGAGCTAGTCAGGTCAGTGCTGACAGAAGACTGGTCGGATGACTAGGCGGCATCTGACCACTGGAGCAGGTACTGGAATGCCGTGAGCGCCCCGTCGGACGACGAATGGCCTGAGGGCTTGACCGAAGATGGGGATAAATTATTGCTCAAGGACAAGCTATTGGTCCCTGAGAACCGAATGGAGGAGCTCATTGACCACTGGCATAACGCCCAGCTCATGCATCCTGGTCGGGACAAGATGCAGCAGGACCTGGAGTGGCGCTTCAAGTTCCCACCGGGGTACTACGCCATCCTGGACAAGTACTGCAGCGACTGCGCCGTGTGTTGGGCCACGAAAAGCCCCAACCACTCCACGGCGGGCAACCCGGTGTATACGGCTATACCGGAGGCCCCTATGCGGTCCGTGGCCATGGATGTATTCGCCATGCCTGAGGTCACCGTGGAAGGATAGACCTACGACTGTGTCATCCTGGCGGTGGATAGGCACAGCGGGTATATCGTGGCGGTCCCTGGCAAGAAGTCCAAGAAGAAGGACAAGAAGGACAAGCATGGAGTGGGTCTGCAGGCCAAGACCGTCGCTAATGCCATGATCAGGCAGTGGCTGGCGTTTTTTGATGTCCCGGCTGTCATCTGCAGCGATCGGGGCAGTCAATTTGTGGGGACGTGGTTCAAGACGATGTGCAAGCACATGGGGATTTGGCACGCCAAGACCGTGGCGTACCACAGCCGGTCGAATGGCTGGGCTGAGGTGGCCAGGCGGCAGATGTTCCAAAAGTTCCGCCAGCTGCACATTGACGAACCGGGCCGGAATTGGTGTAATTCGCTGTGGAGAGTACTCCAGGCGTACCACGACCTTCCGGGGCCCACTTGACTGTCGCCCCATCGTATCCTGTTCCTACGGGATCGAGTGTCGCGCACTCTCCCGTGGTTGAACCATGGCAAGGTAGCCCGGGATGCGAGTGCTACGATGGCTGAGGCGGACGACACGGCGGCCAAGGTGTGCAAAGCACTTCAGGACGAGCATGAGAAGAGGGCCAAGTACTTCAAGCAGGGAAAAGTCCAGAAATATGCTCTCGGGGACACCGTATGGGTGGAGCGGCACCACAAGGATGTCCTGTCCAGGCATAGGCAGGCGTCTTGGTATGTGCCGGGGGTAATCGTGCGGAAGGTCCGGCAGGATGTATATGCGGTTCATGTGGGGGATAACAAGATCCTGGACCGCGACCATACCCAGCTTCGTCCCCGAGCACCAGACCCCAGCGGACGTCCCGTCACCTTCGAGTTCACAGCCGGCGATGTGGACTCTGATGACGAGGGTGAGGACGACGACTTCACCGCCGAGAAGATCCTGACGGACAAGCCAGACCCGGGGACGCCTGGGGGGAGGCTATATAAGGTCCGTTGGAAGGGATTCGCCGCATCCAGAGATTCGTGGGAGCCTCCGAGCAGTTTCGTGCCGAGGTATACTACGGTCTGGATGAATTATCTAAGGAAAAAGAACATTTCCTTGGATGTCAAGGACGTGTTGGTCCATTTGGTGGCTGCTAAACCACCGTAATGAATCCCCCTTGGCATTTTTGTTTGTTTTTGTGCTTGGGAGACGGGTGAGGGCGTTCACCCGGGGATTTTTGGGCCTTGATTGGCCATATTCCCCCTTCACTCGGTCTCCACATATATATTTCATTGTGGTATACGTATTTAGGTCGACCGACGGCGTTTCTCTATCTTTGATCCCCTTGGTCCATGTTGTAGATCAAGAGGAGACCGGATATGGCGGAGGGCACTGATTATGAGTGTCCTCACCCCTCCCTTGGGGCATGGGGGACGCCTACGCCGTATGTGGGGCCTCCATGTGTCCTTGGGACATGGGGGGGGGGGGGGTTGGAGCCCATTGGGTCCTCCCGTCCTCTCTTCAATGACTTCCGAGCGGATACAACGCTCTGAGAAGGGGGCTGAAGCCGATTCGGACCCCCGTGGCCATCTTTGGGTCACTTGGGGTGTGTATCTATGTGCCGGCAAGCCGCCATTGGCTGATATCATACTCTCCCATCCACCTGACCTAACCTGATGTGATAGTGTGATAGGCTTGGCCATTCCAGCTATGAGCGGCCATATTCAATACCGAGGCGCCGCCGGCTGAGATTTATATATCAAAATATCAGGAATCAACAGGGTTTTTTTATCATATTGTTTCCGTAATTTTTCAGCTATCCGTTCTGATTGTCAATGTATCGGCGACTGTCAGTTGGCTCGCGATTTTGCGGTAACCGATTGGTTAACTGTTATTTCCAGATATTTTAGCGGAAACCCCGATGAAGGGTTAAATTTCATCAGAAAAGGGTTCGTTGCTTCCGCAATTTTCATGTTATACACTCACAAAATTAATCCGATTTTTTTAGACATTCAGAATCGGATTTTTTATTTCGAGGTCGCCGCACTGGATATGATGAATTTCGAGTGGTCCTACATATTTCCCCGATCACGAATCAACCTTCCTTTTGTTGTCTCCTTCATTTTTCTTGGAGATATAGGCGAAACAAAATTGATTCGTGAGGCCACTTTGAAAAGTCATATCTCTGGCTCACTGCGAGGAGTTACAATTTTGAGATATGGGCTGGAATTGCCTTGGTCTCAACTTAATTTGGGAAGCATCAAACGCTTTTGATGGGTACACATGCCCGTTGTAGCAAGGGATAATGGTCAAGAGGGTAGAAAATGATTTATAACTCTTGGACCATGCAACCGAATATTTTAATGCGACTTTCGAGTGTACCGCATGAGTGTTGGTGTTGCATAGAAACTTTCCTTGGGTTCCTACCTATTTGTAACGTGAAGTTATGTCCATGGAGGGGCATGGCATACCATGGTGGGAGCCATTTTTGAGGGTATGTGTTATATGGGTGGTATGTGCTTCGCTATGTTCACCCCCATGTTATATATCTCCGTTTGTTGGAAGATATGTGGAGTCATACGTGGCAAGGGCTTCGCCCATGTCCCAATGGTGTGCTCCATAGCGCTAGACTAAGTCTACCGCACATATAGTGCATGTGAAAAGGCTTCCGTAGCAACCCACAAGCGCCACTATCAATTTTTCTATTTTCATGGTGCGTGTCGGGAGGAGGTTCGAAGGTGTCCCTATGCGTCCATGTGGGGATCCAAGTGGGGGGATTGTTCGCAAATGGTCCCAGGCAATTGTGTTTTGAATCATATGTTGATACCATGGGTGAGCGAAGTTATATATTATTGTGATTATCTTGAATTTAGCAACATTTGCATGTTTTTGACCTCATTTTATGCTCATTTTTGTGTTTTATGTGCTCAACTGGTTGGCTAACAGTAAGGTGCCTAGAGATCCGTGAACTATGGTATGTTGCTTATATGTTGGCATATGCTTCGGTGTTGCACCTCACCATATGCCGGATCACGGGGTCACTTTGGCGTGGCACAGGAGGCCTCACAAAATTAGGTCTCAAATTCGTGGGTTCACATGTGAAGCATGGCAGGTGTATATCCGGAGGGGTTTGGGACCCAATGTTGTGATATTCTTGGGCATGGACATTTGGTCTATATCACCCTTGTATATTACTTTCCGGTTTGACACATGCATGGAGCATTTGAACATTTGCCGTACGCATTTTTGAGTATATAATTGAATTTTTTAGGCACTATGGTGTGATTTGCCTAATTTTGCTATGTTGTGAGATCATCTTCATGGGGCAATTCTCCAAGCCCAATCGACTCCAGGTCCAACCAAGGTTATGTCAGGGTAGGGCCTGGTCCTGAGTGCCACTCTAGGCCATGACACGCCACCTCCCCTATTGGGCTAGGATTTAGAGGCTTGGGAGTGAACACATTTTTGGGGTTTGTGTAGTGACCTTTGACACATGGCATTTAGCCATCTTATTTGACCTGGTTCAGGGCAATATGTTGGTGAGTCAAGGGAAGGTTTTGAGTCCAGGGAATGAGGGGTCTATGGCTGTGAATGTCTATGTTTACCTCTTTTGTCAATTTTGCTTGATTTCTGTTCATATGCCAATTTCAGGGCTTCCTCTTCATTGATTTTGGTGCAATTCTATGTACATGCCCAACGCCCATGTCTCCGTTTGCACCGTGAGACGACTGGCGTGTTGAAAGGAGTTGTTGAGTGTCAACGCGGGACCTCAAACACCCTTGGAAGCCCTCAGTGTGGATTATTTGGATTGGAGCTATTGTACTTGGGAGTTGGTTATTGCAAGGGATCAGGATTTGTGTGAAGGAGCCATATTTTACTATTTTTTGTGGGAAATTGTGCAGGATAGGGCAAGATCATGCAGAACCTGGTGAGAAGCAAGACCATAGGAGTGACAGGAAATGGTGGAAGGGGTACAGCAGGGGCCGGTCCTGGTAGGGACCTTCTTTAGCATGTTAAGCTGAGCTCTAAGCTGGCATGTTCAGCGCAAAAAATGACTAACCTTGGTGAAATATATTAAAATCCCAAAAATTCGGAACTCTGGCCTACCACATCAACGTCGAATAACCCGAAAGTTGAATGAATCTAGTTTTGGACCTTGTTCACGATTTTAGCATCCAAACTTGAGCATTGTGCATCAAGATGCCAAAATTGCAGATATGCACCGCCGATCAAGAAATCGCGCTGTTTCGCGCATGATAATCTCACAGGTGCTCATCTGTATAAATTTTCACACAGCAATGCATTCAGATCGATTTCTGGCGGCAGAAATCGAAATCGCAAAATCCGCCAGATGCGAGACGACGCGCGCGCGCCCCGCCTGTTCGCGATATAGATGGACGTTGTACCATATATATATATATATATATATATATATATATATATATATATATATATATATATATATATATATATATATATATATATATATATATATATATATATATATATATATATATATATATATATATATATATATATATATATATATACATACCCCAAAGTGTCCGACATTCGCAGCGTTTCTCCGGTTGGAACCTCAAGCTTACGGTCTTCGGTAATTATCAAACGGCTTTCGGCCGGTGGAACCTCGAGCGTGAAACGGTATGTCAAAGAAAATTGTAAAAACCAAATCCGCAAACTAACTCATGTATGTTTTAATTTACTCTCCAATGTACCCGGGTAAACCCATTACTCTGCCCAAAGGCTGGGTACCTTTGCTCAGATTGTAGGTAGGTACGTATGGGCACCAAGATGGGCACACGATAGTTGCTCCAACGATAGGCACACACACCCGAATTTCAAACAAGATGTCGAAGAATCTTTTGAAATGAAAATACGTAAACTAATAGGTATGTTCCAATGTAACCCGGAAAACTCATTTTACATTTTACTATCTATTGTTGTTCACTCTTTTTGGCAAGGGGGCCTTCGGCCCCCTTGCACCCAACCCTTGTCTACAACATCTTTAGGCTAGGATGTTGTCCGCAATATGACACCAACAATGTGAAGTGGAGACAGCTTTCCTTTTCAACATTTGTGCTCCCAACCTACGTGGCAAAAGGAGGCCACAAGGGCCAACATTGATGTTTTGCAAGTCATTTTGGTGCAAAGGAAAGGTAGTAGGTTCAATGCTTGAGCCATGGTGTATGACCATGGGCATGGCAAGCTAGCATGTTAAGCTGAGCTCTAAGCTGGCATGTTAAGCGCACAAAATGACTAACCTGGGTGAAATACATTGAAATCCCAAAAATTCGGATCTCAAGCCTACCACATCAACGTCCAATAACCCGAAAGTTGAATGGATCTAGTTTTGGACCTTGTTGACGATTTTGGCATCCAAACTTGAGCATTGTGCATCAAGATGCCAAAATTGCGTATATGCACCGCCGATCAAGAAATCGCGCTGTTTCGCGCATGATAATCTCAAAGTGCTCATCTTTATAAATTTTCAGACAGCAATGCATTCAGATCGATTTCTGGCGGCAGAAATCGAAATCGCAAAATCCGCCAGATGCCAGAGGACGCGCGCCCGCCCCGCTTGTTCGCGATATAGATGGACGTTGTACCATATATATATATATATATATATATATATATATATATATATATATATATATATATATATATATATATATATATATATATATATATATATATATATATATATATATATATATATATATATATATATATATATATATATATATATATATATATATATATATATATATATATATATATATGTATATATATATATATATACCCCAAAGTGTCCGACATTCGCAGCGTTTCTCGGGTTGGAACCTCAAGCTTACGCTCTTTGGTAATTATCAAACGGCCTTCGGCCTGTGGAACCTCGAGCGTGAAACGGTATGTCAAAGAAAATTGTAAAAACCAAATCCGCAAACTAACTCATGTATGTTCCAATTTACTCTCCAATCCACCCGGGTAAACCCATTACTCGGCCCAAAGGCTGGGTACCTTTGCTCAGATTGTAGGTAGGTACGTATGGGCACCAAGATGGGCACACGATAGTTGCTCCAACGATCGGCACACACACCCAAATTTCAAACAAGATGTCGAAGAATCTTTTGAAATGAAAATACGTAAACTAATAGGTATGTTCCAATGTAACCCGGAAAACTCATTTTACATTTTACTATCTATTGTTGTTCACTCTTTTTGGCAAGGGGGCCTTCGGCCCCCTTGCACCCAACCCTTGTCTACAACATCTTTAGGCTAGGATGTTGTCCGCAATATGACACCAACAATGTGAAGTGGAGACAGCTTTCCTTTTCAACATTTGTGCTCCCAACCTACGTCGCAAAAGGAGGCCACACGGGCCAACATTGATGTTTTGCAAGTCATTTTGGTGCAAAGGAAAGGTAGTGGGTTCAATGCTTGAGCCATGGTGTATGACCATGGGCATGGCAAGCTAGCATGTTAAGCTGAGCTCTAAGCTGGCATGTTAAGTGCACAAGATGACTAACCTGGGTGAAATATATTAAAATCCCAAAAATTCGGATCTCTGGCCTACCACATCAACGTCCAATAACCCGAAAGTTGAATGAATCTAGTTTTGGACCTTGTTCACGATTTTGGCATCCAAACTTGAGCATTGTGCATCAAGATGCCAAAATTGCGGATATGCACCGCCGATCAAGAAATCGCGCTGATTCGCGCATGATAATCTCACAGGTGCTCATCTGTATAAATTATCACACAGCAATGCATTCAGATCGATTTCTGGCGGCAGAAATCGAAATCGCAAAATCCGCCAGATGCGAGACGACGCGCGCGCGCCGCCTGTTCGCGATATAGACGGAAGTTGTACCATATATATATATATATATATATACATATATATATATATACCCCAAAGTGTCCGACATTCGCAGCGTTTCTCGGGGTGGAACCTCAAGCTTACGCTCTTCGGTAATCATCCTTTTATTCATGACTGGTGTAGATGCTTTTTTTCATTAACTAACCAGCAATTGAAATGTTCTAGCATCAATGGCTGACAAAAAATTCCAACAAAAAATCTGAAAAGATGTGCAAATCAATGATCCTTGTTGTGTCAGTGAAAAATTATGGCTCACAAAAGGTGAATGAAATACAAGTTGTGCTGGGATGGCTCTGCTTAGGAAGGGGGCGCAACCCCTTTGTAAGCCAAGACCGGTTTTAGAAAAGTTTATAGTGTTTTCAGCACTGTGTTTTGCCTCTCCTGCTGCTTGCTGTTGGTGTAGGGTTTCCTGCTGCTTGTTTTTGGAGATGAAAAGCTTTGTTTCGATGAAATACAGTCACTCCAAGTCACTCCAGGGTAGCCCAAGCCAATAGTATGCAAAGAGAAGAGGATTCAGGATCAAAGCATGAAGGGCCGCAGTGTAAACAGTGAAAGATGATTGGATATTCACAGAAACTGCAACTCAGGTCACATATGAATGCATATTCACAAAGATAGCTGAAATGTTTTGGGAAAAGAGTTAGAAAACCGCCTCAGGGTCACTCTCTCTCCATAGTGCCATCTCAGGAGATGTGCACTCTTTGTTTTGGGTCCCATTTGTGCTGAGGTGGCATGGTATGTGGCGATGAGGTCACTGCCATGTCACATGGGATCTTCCTACTTAGCTAGGCTGACCAGGAATTGAACCCAGGACCTCTCAAGAAGAGGTGCCCAGCCCCCTAGTGTGCATACCACTAGGATAGCTAAGAATTCATGGAAAAACATAGATAAATTCATAGGCTCCACCTTAGGTATGTCAGTGCTCAGTCGACTCAGGAAAAGATGCTTTACTTCACATTGAAAGGGGATTAAGGGGTCCACTCCATATCCTGATTGGGTGTTTGGTTCCATAGGTCAAAATGTGTTATCACCACTTTTGGTAGGACCAATACTAAGATAAAAATGCATGGATGCTCAGTGCATCTCTAATACAACTAGAGTATGCCTCAAAGCAAGGAAAAAGCACTTTTCCTTAGGCCCCCCTTGTGCTGTGGTGGCCACCACTGTCGCATTTTAGGAAAAAGGGAATTTTTCTTGGCCTTTCCTTGGTTTCCACATCTACTTTCAAATACCTACAGTTTCCCTCACACTGAAAAATGGGCGCTGACCATGGCTGGCGCTCTTTTGCTGCTTTGTATGTAACATATCCTACAGTAGACTCAGCGCTCATGGCGCTGCCGGGGCTCCTGTGGCTTGGTTGGGTTAGTATGGGAGCATGCCAAACATGTGCATATGCATCCCTCCCTCCAAGACGCAGCGTCGACACAAACCCAACGCAAGACACATTATACACACTCGCATGGGTTCTCGTAAACCTGCTGGCGACCTGTGACCTGTCTTAGGGCGAAGGGAGTCGAAAGAAAATTAAATTTGCCCCTTGGTGGGGTCTTGGTTCTGCTCAGTCTCTCCAGGCACCTGCGTTTCGGCCCGAACACCGCCTACTCAGCGAGGCTGCGCGTGGGTATCTGCAGAGGCAGGAATGGGACAATTATGGACGAATCCACGCAAAAACGAAGCGACGACACCAAAATCCGTCAAATGACGGCGTAGAATTTTTCTGAAACGACACACCTGAGCAGAATCCAATTGTGCATCAGAAGCACATTTTTATAGAAATTATAGTCATCTCTGGATTTTTTAAATCCAGAAATTCATACGCATAAAATGGCGGCGCGCAGGAGCGGCTCCTAGCGAAGCGCCGGAAAATGGAGAAATAATGGAATTATAAACGTATGTCTCACGTAGTCTTGAAAATGACGAGACACACATTAATAAATAAACATACAGATTCCACCCACACTAATAGAAGCTTCAAAAATTCAAGAATTCGAAAATGAACGAAAAGACTTCAATGAATCAGGTATAAACTACAGGTATGTTCCTCTCGCATGCCGCATACACATTGCTCGTCTCGTGTCTCCGTGAACGAGCCTTGTAGCAGCGCTAACAAAGATAGAACGCGATAGAGGGATTGATTAGAAAGATTGCAGATGATTAGCGGTCAGATCAGGGTGATTAGACATACACACAAGTGCATAGCAACGTTCTTCGCGTGCGCCCCTCACTTGCTCTCTCTCCCAGCGGTAGGTAAGGTGAGTAAGCCCAGGCGGGGCCACCCCCTGGTGGAGTCGTGATTGGTGATGAGATGGGCAGGTTTGCCCACGCGTCTCGTGCATACTCGCGCATGCACACACGCATTAAAGGGTAGGCCACGCGAAGTGCGCACGGTAAACCTTGTTTAGGCTACCCAGGGGCTCCTCGGTACGTTCTTTAAGAGAACCTGAGGAGTCCCTTAAAGCTTGCTTGCTTGACAAGGGTAGCTGCCCCTGCAGCGTGTTTGCGGACAGCGTATTATAGGTCACACTGAGAAGGGTATAATACCTGGAGTGTGGCTTGGTTCCTCCGCCGCAAACGCCCTTTCATTTGCCTTTGTTCTACAGGTGGGCAGGTAGGGTGATTGGTGCAGCAGCACTTTTTTTTATGCCCTGCTAAACAAGGGCGCAGATCACACAAACAAGTAACTCCGCTCCGCCTGTGGCAGAGCAGGGAGTCCGACTGCATCGACATCTGCGCCTTGCACGCGAGAGCACTCCTTCCCTCCAAGCCCTAGCAGGGGAAACGCGTTGTGGCGTCCCCTGTTAGGCCACAGTTGCTTAGCAGCGCTGTGTTCCCTTGTCATTTCACAGGAGGGTCGCTAGGACCCACGAGATCTTTGCCTTCGCAACGCCCAGTAGAGTGTGCGTGTAGGAGTGGTAGTGCTGCGTGGGGGCTTGAGCCAGTTGCCCCAGTGCTCGCCCACCAGGATGGTGCCACTGTAGGGTGTGTAGGATCTGTAGTGCGTGTGTCACTGTCCCACCCGTTTCCTGCAATTTTAGCAGGGTTGGTGGGCTGTGGCAGTGGTTAGGTCAGTGTTTTGGCCACATAGCAAAACGACGTTTTCATGCCTTCATAGCTTTTGGCCACCCCTCCCTGTAGTAGACAGAAAGGTAGGGAAAACAATACCTGGATTAGTACGCTGGGTATTCCCCAAAGGTTTTGCGCCAGCACAGAAATTGGGCGCTTAGGGGAGGGGAGACCCGGGGCGTACCCCGTGGCATCAATAAGCCAACCCTCCAGGTTTAGCAAGGGCGCAGACTTGGGTATAATTAGGACACCACTTCTGCGGCTTGCTCTCATGACCTTAGGAATAGCACACTCACACATACGCTTTGGCAGGTAAGGGTAAGGTTCAGTCCCTAGCTTTAGTCTTGGAGGCAAGCGTCTCAGCGAGCCTCAGCAACTCACCAAGGTTGTTCTGGGACAAGTAGTCAACCAGAACTGAGTTTAGGCGTCCCTCAGGTAGAACAAATGCAGAGAAGGTCTCCCAGGTGGCCTCTTCGACTCCAAACCCTTCCCAGAGGGTGAGGAAGCGCCAAACCTGGCGATAGCGGTGGCGTAGGACAGACTTCACCAGGTAGAAGCCCTCCTTAGCCATCTCCTCGGCGTTCATGTCGGGGAGTTCACCTTCAACTTCCATAG
The DNA here is from genome assembly GCA_964036045.1 of Eutreptiella sp. 'Long Island Sound 2002'. Taxonomy (NCBI): domain Eukaryota; phylum Euglenozoa; class Euglenophyceae; order Eutreptiales; family Eutreptiaceae; genus Eutreptiella; species Eutreptiella sp. 'Long Island Sound 2002'. Next base: position 54,840,101 of record OZ038390.1, read on the forward strand.
GGCTGGCAGCCCCTTGTAGGTCCAGAGCGGCTATTTCCTCGTCGTTCAGCTCCCACTCCTCCCCACAGAGGTCTTCAGGATCATAGTAGCGCTTCAGGTGTTGAGCAGCGCACACCAGGGTCCCCCCTAGACGGGGAGAACACCGCACGGTGATACGGTGTCCATCCACAGATAGAATCTTGTACGGCCCGAAGTAAGGGTCATCGCTGGTAGAGCGTGGCCAGGCGGGTAGTCGACTGTGGTGCACCAGTACCCAGTCCCCCTCTTGGTAGGTGGCCGGTACACGGTGCTTGCTCTTCTTGTTCCACTGACGCTCCCTCACTCTCTGGAGCATAGCCTTGGCCTTGTCCACCTTCGCTTGTTGCTCTTGGACCCATTCACCCACAGAAGAATGGGTGTCCTCTGGATAGGGGGCATGTAGGAACCATGCCGGACGCCCCATGAATAGCTCATGTGGCGAGTAGCCAGTAAGTGAACTCTCTTGGGAGTTCATCATCAAGGATATGACGGGGAGTAGTCTCACCCAGTCTCTGGTGCGTTCAGTTTTGCACCATATCCTGACGTTCTCCTTCAGGACACGAATCTGTCGCTCACATAGGGGGTTGCTCGTGTGAGAGTAGGGAATCCCCGTAGACACCTGGACATTGAGGGATCTCAGGACCCTCTTGTACCAGCCAGTATCTGAGCGTACTCGTACGTCCTCATCAGAGTTGATCTCCTTGGGCGCCCCATAGACACAAAACCCCTCCTCCAGGAGTATCTTGATAGTCTCCTCCCCGGTAATGTGCTTGGTACATGGGAACACCCTGGTAAACCTGGTCAACCCACAGGTTACCACGAGGGCGAAGTCATAGCCCCCGAACTTCGGCATCTCCGTGTAGTCCACGTATAGAACACTGTTAGCACAGTGAGGGATGGGCAGGGTCGAGTAGAGACCTCTGTCCCTGATATCCCCTGGTTTACAGGACCTGCATGGGCACTTGTCCACGATAGGCTGGAGGGTTTTCCGCAGTTGGTCGTCAGTCCACGTAGTGTGGAACCACTGCTTGAACAGCCTCAGGGTACGGTCAGCACCCACATGACCACTGGACTCATGGGTCCACTTCAGCAGCGCTGGGACTCGGTCACTAGGCACCACGATGCGGTCCTCGTGCCAGAGGTAGCTCTTGTCCTTCTTCCACTGGTCCTGGTTGACCAGGACGGGTTCAAGGCGTTTCTCCAGGCGCTTGTAGATATCCCCAAACTCCTTCAGGTACTCCGATTGTTGGAGTCCATCCAGGGGGCGTATCATGGTCATGTTCAGGTCCAGGTGTACGTCCATACGGCTGAACGCCTCCTTAGCCAGCGCTTCAGACCGGGCACCAATCAGGGCGTCCAAGTTGTTGCGGCTGATGTAGTCGGCGCACTCGTTCTTCACTCCCTGGATATGGTGTACCGTCAGCCGTAGTTGACTGAGGTAGGTCCACCAGCGACGTAGCTTGGCCTTCTCAGGTGGGGGGCCCTTCTGGAAACTGCGGACCGGTTCTTGGTCGCACAGCCAGACCACAGGGTTACTCCCCAACAGTCGTGCTTGTGAGGATAGCACCAGCATACCCGCGAGCAATTCCTGCTCATAGGTGGAGTAGTTCCCCCTGGCCTGGTTCCACTTCCAGTTCCAGTGGCCCAGAGGTACTAGGACCCACTTGTCGTCAGGGTAGCTGTGCTTGAGGGTTCCATCTCGGTTGAGACCTTCCGTCCCCCATTGGGAAATGGCCGAGTCGAACTCCTCCTTCTCTAGTGCTTGCCATTGGAACAACGTTCCACCACCACCCACATTGCTGGCGTCGGTCACCAGGATAATCTCCCCTTGTGCCCTAGGCACGCCCAAGCACTTAGCGTTGGCTACCTTGTCTTTGACCTCGTCAAACGCTTGTTGCTCTTGTGGGCCCCAGCGCCAAGTAGTACTCTTCTTGATCAAGTCCGTCAGAACGGCGCTGGTGTAGGTGAAGTTCTTGATGTGGCGGCGATAGAAGTTGCACGCCCCAATGAAACTGCGTACATCATGAAGTCCTTTCTTGGGGTCTTCGTGTCGTACCTTGGCATCCATCAGGGGTTTGGCCTTAGAGGCCGCTGGGGTCCACCACCCATAGCCAACGTCAAACCCCAAGTACTGCATGGTCTCCTGCATGAACTCACACTTCTCCAGCTTGAGTCGTGTGTGGTTCTCCTGGCAGACCGCAAAGAACTCACCCAAGAGGATTAGGTGGTCCTCCTGGGTATTGGTACCGAGGCATACATCGTCGATATGAGCCTCCATCTGGGCACCCCGGGATATGAGCTCCTGCACCTTAGGCCTCCTTCGTAGGATGGACAAGATCTTGTTCATCAGCTCTTGGAATAGAGCGGGTGCGTTAGCCACGCCAAACGGCATGACCTTCCACTTGAACACCCTCCCCTGAGGGGTGATGAAGGCCAGTAGTTCCTGTGCGTTGGGCGTCAGGTCCACTTGCCAGAATCCGCTTCGCTTGTCCATCTTGGTTTTGTAGCGGCAGGAGGCTATCTTCTCCAGGGTAGACTCCATATTGGGAATGGACCCTGAGTGGTTCAACGTCTTCTTGTTCAGCTCTCCATAGTCCACTACCAGCCGTTTGGCTGAAGACCCAGGTTTAGCCACCAGGAAACAGGGGCTGCAGTGTAGGGGGTAGTCCCCGTCCTTGTACTCCAGGACTAGGCCAGCGTCGATACATTCTTGTATCTGTCGCTCAATCTCATCGGCCTGCTCTTTAGGAGCTGGATAGGGTCTCCTCCGGATCTTGTGACCCACGAACTCGGGTTTCAGCTTGAGGTCCATCTGTACCAGCTTGTCACATGAGGCTGGAGGGGGTAGTTCTCCGAACAGCTCCAGATAGGTCCTTATAAGCTTCTGTACCCGCGGGTCCAATACCTTGATCTTGTCCTCCATGTCCTCGTCGGAGTGTAAGTTGCTTGCCCCCTGAATAGACGTCGGGAGGTCGTCCTCCACCGACTCTTCGCCCGTGGTAGTATCCTTCAGCCCTTGGTAGGCATATAGAAGGTCTTGTTCAACCATCTCCGATGGACGATGGCAGCATAGGCACGCTCGAGGGGGTTCACATACACATTCCTCCGAGAGGTCGTCCTCCTCTGGGGTCCTCACATGGGCGCCCCACACGCTCTTCATGAGCTTGAGATCTACCTCCCTTTGCCAGGTGGTGATCTTCTGTTCGAGGTCCTCCTTCAATTGGGATAGGTCTCCCATACGTCCTTGCTTCAGTGGCCACGAGCTGCGGGTAGGCTTCGCGTAGCACAGCTTTTTCGCCACCAACTTCCTCTTGGAATCCACATACTCCCTGAGCCTGGATCGAGGGTCCAGCTCTTCGTCCACGGGGTCTTCCACCCTCATGGAGAGTAGGGGTTTCAGTGGGGCGACGTACTCAGCGTTCTCCACTGACGCGTTCCCGTGGGGGGCCGGCCACGGGACGCTGCGGTGGACACGCGCAAGTGAGCAGGCAGGCAAAGCACTACGCTCACAGGGGCATCAATGCGCTCATGTCATGTGACAAAGCGTTTCAGAATCCTTGCCACTCTGAAATGAGGGAACGAAAGTATGTACAGCAACACATCAGGATATGTACACATGGGGTTAAGACTGGACTGGGGTAAGGGCACCACAGGACAATAGACACTCTATCCTAACTTGTATCCCAATCCCAGGTCCGACCCTCTCAGTGGCTGGTGGGGGCGGCGGCTCAAACACAACCCATGCCCTGCTCAGTCCGGACCCTGAAACCCTGCCAATGGGGGAGGTGTCCCGCACAGCCACAGGCGAGTTCCTGGGAACCAATAGGCTCCAAGGCCAACCGACAATGGCTCCCTATGGTCCCTCTACGGCAGGTCCCAACTCCTCTCTGAGCCAGAGATATGGCCCCGCCATTATCACCCAGGAGTTGGTAGCTGAAAATGGGCTGTTTCAGCCCAAGCTGAAATTAGCTCGAAAATCTCCAAAATTGACCCCTCGTCCGGACCCGCCAGAGGTAGGGACGAGGCAACTGACCCCATGCCCTTCGAGTACGAACTCTCTGGAGCCCTCACCCAACCTGGTTCCCTCTGAGGTCCCGGCATCAGGGCACCACCGGTTCGTCAAGTGGGGTCATGATGCCAAAATCACCAAAATCGGCCTCATTCCCACGCGTGGCTTGCCCGGCCAGGGCAAGGCCAATGGCTCACAGGTTAGGAGGCAGGACCTAGGACTTATATCTGAGTGTACAACTTGTATTTAGGTCCGGGCTCCCTGTGGGCATAGAGAAATGGGGCCGCCAATTGACCACACGGAAGGGGGAAATTGGGGTCCCAAAATGGGGTCATTTTGGCTGCTTGAAATGAGCCAAAATTCGGTGTGCTACCAATAGTATATCTCCACGCCGGCTTGGAGATCAGATCCGCCATTCCATACGCGATCCACCAGGAGTCCAACAGAGACTCCCATGCCCTTGGCTCTCAAAGATCTCCATGCCACTTGGCGTGGTGACGATCCAAATTGGGTCCACAAATGCCAAAATTGCAAAATTGCCCACACTCACTTTGGGCTAGCGCCTTAACGAAGGTGGCTCCACTTCGCCCACGTGGTGTGTGGACCATGGGGACCATTACCCATAACACCCATGTCATATATGGTCCATTGGTCCATGCGTCCGGCGTGCACGAGGGTTAGAACATAGTGCACGGCGGGCAGCAAAAGTGGAAAATTGCTCAAAATGGCCAAAAATGCGCACACTCATGGTCGGGGCAAATGAGGCACATGCCCGACTCGGACCGGAGTGTGCCATAGGATTGGTATCAAGTCATATGTATCCAACATATCTTTTGGGCGTCGCCCAACTCCTCCGGTATTGGGAATGGCAGGGTCGCCAAGTGAGCCCATGATTTGGGATAGTCTCAAATCGCCAACATGGCGGCCACGGTATGCCAAGCCTAAGAGGAGTTATCCGCCGGGTCCAAGATATGTTGGGCACCGAAGTATGTACCCTCATGACATACTTGGGTCATGATGTCAATTGAACGCAACGTTGAGATACACGGTCGCCACTTGACATCATGACGGACCAAAAACGGCAAAATTGGCACAAAGACACACAAAAGTGCATTGAAAGGTGCACAATTATATTATAATATCTTTGGCTTGGATCGTGCAATCAACTAATCCTTCTAAACATAATGACTTGACACCAATGACCTTCGATCCCACATATGTGCTCCACTTGGGGCGCCTTGAAAGGTTACGAGCGCTACTTCCCAAGTGGGCACATGAAAATATGGAAAGTTGCAAAACACACACCTTGCTCCCAACGCATCGCTTCGGGATCACCACACAAGCTTCCCTTCACGAAGGTTAGGCTTGCAATTGACCGTAGGGAGTATGGAGAAGGGACTTGCACAATATGAGGTCCATTGGCGGTCTTGGCTTGGAGCGATGGACCCGCCAAATAAGCACGCAACACAACACAAGGCACATACTCCATATTGCCCAAAAAGGTAGCTCCCCCCACGATATGTCATGCCCCTCCAAGGGCATAACTTTGTGTCAATCGCTCATAGGAACTCAAGGAGAGTTCCTATGCAACACCAACACTTGCGCGCTACACTCGAAAGTTATCTTAACGCACGCAATGTCATGGCCAAAGAGTTACAACGCAAACTCTACCCTCTTGACCATGATCCATTACACTAGCGCGCACGTGTGGAAAAGCAAGGCATATAAAGCTTCCTAAATTACGTCGGGAGTATTGTGAATACATCCCACGTTTCCTTATTGTCATTCCTCGCAAGCAACACGAGATATGACCTTCACAAGTGGCCTCACGAATCAACTTTGTTTTGCCCATATCTTTGAGACAAATGGAGGGCAGGATAAAAGGAAAGTTGATTCGTGCATAGGGAAGCACGTAGGTCCACTCGAAAGAGGTCAAATCAAGTGCGGGGATGTCGAAGTCGAAAATCCGAACTCGACATCCTGAAAAATTCGGATTAAGGTTGCGAGTATTAATTATGAAAATTGCGGAAGCATCCATGCAGTACCTGAAGGCTTTGGAGCCTTCGTGACGGATTGCGTTAAAATTTCCATTATAAACAGTTAAACTGGCGGTTACGGTAAAGTCGCGATCCAACCGCCAGCAGTCAAAACAGTGAGTATCAGAACGGAAGCGTAAAAATTGACGGAAACAATATGGAAATAAAACCCTGTTGATTCCTGATATTCTGATATACAAATCTCCGCTGGCGGTGCATCGGTTGCCGATGCGGGGCTTTACGGCACGGAACACGCTCCCGCCGGGCTCGCACCGGGCGTCAACGGGCGCCTTCCGTACATGGGGTTAGTGGACCGGAGACCGGTCTTCCCTTTCGTACATGGGGTTAGTGGACCGGAGGCCGGTTGTATGCCCTAACCTAGCCATGGGGTTCTGGGTACCGCTTCACCCCCCTCCTTAGAGCAAACCCTGGGGGGGGCTCGATAACACCCAAGCATGGCAGCGGGTACCCAGGACCACATCCTGAAGGGGGGGGTGTCACATCCTCACTTCAGGCTGATTCGCAGGCTGGGCTCCAAACTCCACAGTAAGATAGGTATGATGCTGTAAAAGCTCGTAGCACATGTATAGTATCAAGTATCAAGTCCCGGGTCCTGGCGGCGATTGTTAGGCATCCAAAGGACCCGTTAACCCATACCAGGCGCACCGGGTGCCGGCTGCTACGGTCACCACCACAGTGGCAGTGGCATACACGGCCAACATAGGCGACACACGACGACCGAGGTTGTCCCACAGGTCGAGAGCGACCACAAAGATCCATCAGGCTACCCCAAGCTTCCCAAGGCCCGCCGACTGGGGAGAGTCCCCACGGGTCCTTCCTCGGGCGCACCATGTCCATATCCATACGACGCGAGTCCAGAGTGCCATAGTCGAACTCCTTAAGAACCCCAGATCTTAAGGGAAATCCTCCTGAAGGGATCGGGCATCAAGGCCGTCTTTTCCCTCGCCCTATTACCACGAAGGCCATACATGAGGGAGTCCTCATGCAGTGTGGGCGGAGGCGTCGACTCCTCAAACCACCAGTTTCCCAGGCCGACTGACCGAGGTCAGGAGCACCGGAGGCCGCCATCCGAATGCAAGTGCGTCTGCGAATCGGTAGGCTCACACTGGGACTGACAGTGGCGGACCGCTGGGAGTGTAGTCAGGCAACTGGGCTTCCCGCCTGGCGCCATCAGGATCTCCACACATCACAGCGAATAGGGCAACACGGTATCACAGGCACTCAAACAGAAGAATATGTAATGCGGTACTGGTCCAGGCTGGACCCTGTGTATGAACATGTAAACGGCGACTCAGGGCGCCTCTGTATCCCGATTCGTGGTGAAAAACAGTCCATCCCTCAGCGATGGGCTGATGACACTTAACATACAGATGCACATATCCTGGAGGGCAGAAAAACAAGCAATAATCTGGGTAAATAGGCGTGTAAACACGCTCTGGACAGAGCGCCAAACCACGCCACGGTCAGGATAAGGCAATGCAGGAGGGTGGACAGGATAACGCCTGAGTTCAGGCATATATAGTCTCGAGACACACGTCGACTGGTCTGGATTCCGCAGGTGCCATGGAACCAGACCACACACCCAAAATCGCAATGCCGATGACAGCGGCATCCGTTGCGCAACGTCGTATAGGCTTCAAGGCCCCAAGAGCTCAGAAAAATGAAGGTCAGTCGCCCTACCTGGTTTCCCAAGGATTCAGCAGGTGGGGAGTGACGAATAGAATTGAAGAGAGGGGCCATCCTCCTCTGGACTCAGCAGGGGGGGGTATATGGCCACTATGTCACCGAAAGATGGGAGAGAGCAAGCAAGTAAGGGACGATTCGTCGGCCTCACAAGCGCTCAAAACGCATCAGGGGAGAGCTCAGGGCGCTGATCAGGCACCCCTGGCTGCAATCGCCCGGGTGAGTGCTGCCAAGTCCGAGACGTGGATCTTGGTCCTGTGCTTGCGGATGTACTCCATGAAGGGAGTATTGACCCGCGGCACGAACGAGGAGACGGGTTCCCAGGTGTCGTGGGACGGCCCATAGCCTCGCCAACGAACCTTGAACTCCAGACCTCCGGGTGCCGAGGCCTTCGGACGCTGAGCCAGGATCTTCTCGACTGTATAGTCGTCCTGCTCAGCATAGTCGTCGTCCGAATCGGCCTCATGTGCGGCATAGCTCAGGGACACATGTTGGCCACGGAGGTCGGGTTCCCGCACACGGAGTTGACTCTTGTGGCGCTCCCGGAACTGTCCGTGACCCACCTTGATGCGGTAGGTGTCCTCACCAATCCTGCAGACCACCTCGCCGGGTGTGAACCAGGTTTTGGTGCGGTGGGTGCCCATAGGGCGGGGTCTGATCACCCACACCGGGTCTCCCACCCTGAACTTCTGCGCCGTCGAGCTCGGGGCGGACTTCTGACGCTCAGCATGCTCCTTCTCGAGCTGCTGGCGGATGTCCCGCGCCGTTTGCTCTTGCCGCGCGAAGAATTCCTTGGCATCCATAGCCATGCCATCACCAGACAAGGGAAGTCCCCTACCCAGAGTGTCCCTGCCGAACAGAATCTGGTGAGGGGACAAACCGCCCGGAGTGGGGGTGTCATGATGGGCCTTCAGAGCAGGCCACATCTCCTCAAACCAGTTCCGACGTGGATTGGTGATGTGGATCTTGCGCAGCTTCTCGAACAGCTGCCGTCCAGCCACTTCAGCACGGCCGTCAGACCGGCTGAGATAGGCGACGCTCTTGGCGTGACGTATCCCCATGAGGGAACACATAGCCTTGAACCAGCCACCAGTAAACTGGGGCCCTCGGTCACTGCAAATGGTGCGGGGGATGTCAAAGACGGTCAGCCAATGACGAATCATCATGACTGCCACTTCCTTGGCAAGCAACCCCTTTTTGCGTGCCGGAACGGCTACAACGTAGCCGCTGTGGCGGTCCACACAGAGAACCACACAGTCAAAGGTCTCCTTGCCAATGTGCACTTCAGGCATGGAGAAGATGTCCATGGCCACGCTCTCCATGGGCTGGTCAGGAACCGGGGTCCATTGGGCTTCCCCCTTGACGTTCCGGTTATCGGGATTGCAGGATTGACAGACCGAGCAACCCTTCCTGACCTTCTTGATGGCGGTGTAGAGAACGATATGGTCGATCTCGAACCGACGCTGCATGTCAAGAGCTTGCTTCTTGACCCCTGGGTGCAGTATGTGGTGGTGCCAAGCTTCACACAGCTCGAGCACCCGGGACTCTGGTACTAGCAGCTTACCATTCCGGTAGAGCTTGCCATCATCCTCAGTCAGCCCCTTTGGCCACTTCTGCCCGTCCTCAGGGTCGGTCACAGCCCTATACTCGGCCGCAAAGGCCTCAGACTTGGCGTAGTCGTCGGTCCAGTCGTCCTGGAGGCAAGACTCCGGGAAGAGGTGCTTGTCGGACTCAGCTCCCTTAGGGGCGAGTACACTGACCGCTCTGCTCACCCTCGACGCGTGGGGGCATTCGCAGCCATGACGACGAAGCATTTAGCACCCTCCTCCTCCATCAGGCGCTCCATTTCGATGATCCTCTTGGCTTCAGCGGTCTCAGCCTCATCGCCATGGGCAGAGATGTCCGTCATGCCCTTGCTGGCAGGATAGGCCCACCTACTGAGACAGTCCGCCACGGTGTTATCCTTTCCAGGAATATACACAACCGTGAGATCGAACTTGGCCAAGGTCTCATGCCATCTTGCCCGTCGGGAGGCGGGACCAGAGGGGTCGTCCACGTGCTCCTTGTGCCACGACTGCAGACTCTGATGGTCGGTGCAGACGGTGACGGGATGGAGGGCTATGTACCCAGCCCATTTTCTGAGAGCCATGACGATGGCATACGCCTCCTTTTCACGGGGCGTCCACGTCCGTCTCTGGCCTTCCGCCAGGACTCGGCTCCAGAAGGCCACGGGCACGTGCCTCCCGTCGTCAAGCACTTGCTCCAACACAGCGCCAATGGCGTAGTCGGAAGCGTCGGTGCGCAGGACGAACCCTCGGTCGGGATCCACGAGGTGCAGACCCACTGCGGATAGCAGCGCCTGCTTCATCCCCTCAAAGGCACGGTCGGACTCAGCTGTCCAGACCAGAGCCTTCTTGGACCCCTTCTTGGTCTCCTCTCGGTTGCCCTTGAGCATGGTCGTCATGGGGGCTGCATACTCGGCATACATTTTGATATACCCCGAGTAGTAATTGCAGAACCCCAGATACGCCCGTAGCTCAGAGACCGTTTTGGGCTTTTCCCAGTGCTCAATCGCAGCCACCTTGCCAGGTATGGGCTTTCGCTGCCCGTTCCCGACTACGTGGCCAGCGAAAACCACCTCGCTTACCGCAATGGTGGCCTTGTCACTGCTGCCCGTGAGTTTGTGCCGAACCAGGAGGTCCAGCACTCGAGTGACGTCCCTCTCGTGTGCCTCCAGGAGCTCCTCGTAGCTCATACTGGGGTCCCCGGACGCGATGATCACGTCGTCCACGAAGGGGTCCGCACAGTCGCGCACCGGCTCAAGCAGGTTCTCCAGCATCCGCTGAAAAGCCGCATTGCCGTTGGTAACGCCCATGGGCATCACCTTCCACTGGAGAGGTCCAAGTGGGGTGCTCATGGCTGTGCAGGCACGGGACTCCTCGGCGAGAGGCATCTGATGATAACCATGTTTCAGGTCAATCACCGTGAAGATCCTCCGCCGGTGTTGCTTTTGCAGCATGTCCTCAATGAGGGGCAGCGTATAGCTGTCGTGCTGCGTTTGGGCGTTCAGGCCGCGGTAGTTGACCACGAGCCGCCACTCACCGGCAACCTTCTTGGGGACGAAGAAGCAGGGAGAGGCCCACTCGGAGTGGCACGGCTCAAGCCAGCCTCTCTGGATGAAGTCACGGAGGATCTTCTCCATGGCCTCTTTCCTCTCGCCCCTCAGGGCAAACTCCCGGTGCCGATACACACGGGGGTCCTGCTTCAGTCGTATCTTGGCCTCGCCATACGGTCCACGCACCGGTGGCGGAAACACAGGCTTTCCGCTGAAGAAGGTATCACCATACTTCTGCTTCAGCCTGGCCCTCAATGCCTGGATCTTGGGGCAGTCATTGGACTCCGCCTTGGCTTTTCCGGGCACTTGAACCACGGAGCTTACTTGAGGGGTAGCGACCCCGCTCGCTTTCGGCTCAGGCGGTCTTCCCAGGTGGCCCAAAGGGCCATCTCTGGTCTTGCCTCGGAACAGATCGCCGTAGGTGGGTGGGTTACCGCCAGGCGGCTCGTCTTGGCTGGACATGTGATCCAGCACCCTCTGTACGAAGGTATTCCCGTCATAGGAACCGGAGACGATTGAGTCCACTTCCCACCAGGCTTTGTCCTGGCCTTTGCCCTCACGCTGGTTTCCCCAGTCGTGAAAGGGCTGATCCATATACCCCTGAACCAGATCCCATTCCTCTTCAGTGAGGGGGTCTTCCGATTCCGATTCTTCGATGTCAACAGGGGGAACCGCAAAGCATTGCCGCCAGGGCTCTGCTATGATGCGGTTGACACACACGAAGTCCGTGGTATCGGCCTGATCAAGGCCCCCATCCACATAGTGGAATTCCGTTGGCCATCTCTGGGGTGGCATGGGCTGTCCCTTAGCGTCCTGATAGACACTCTCTCCAGCCGGTAGGACGACCTTGTTTAAGGTCATGTGGGTCAATGAGGCTACCCAATGTCGGGTACTTTCCTCCTCGGTGCATCCCATAGGAACAACCAGCACTGCTTTGGAGCGGTCCTTGCGAATCTTCGCTATCGCTCTTGGAATGTCCCAACGGGGGCAATGGATCCACATCAATCCCTGATGCGGACCCCAGTGCTTCTTCCACGCGGAGTCCTGTGCGCTCCAGTACTTCTCACACACCCGCAGATGGGCGGAGGTTCCTGAAGAGAACGCATCCAGGGCCAGATCCGAAGCTCCCAAGTCCGCGACAACTCGGCTCGCCACTTCCGGCCTTACGCCGTACTCCTGGTTTGCAGGACCAGTTGGCTCAGTGTCCAGCGCGGCCACTTCGAGCTGATTGCGTTCGGGGTGGATCCATTGGCATTCCACATGGTGCTCAGGTGACGAAAGCCACGAGAGTTGGTCGTCCTGGTACAGGGTCATGGAGGCCTGGGCCGGGAGAACGCCGGAGTCCGTCTCCATCATGAAGTCGTACCCAACGATCATGTCCCAGTCCATCTCGGCCTCGTAGAAGCGACCGTGCAGGAGGATTTCCTTGCCGAGGTCTGGGCGGCTCAGCTCACGATGGTTCACGAACTGCAGCCCGATGGCCGCTTCCTTCGTGCCTCCCACCATGAACTGGCCGTTCGCCACCTTCAGCCTGACAGGCTTCCGACTGTCGGTCAGACACTCTGGTGGAAGTAGGCCAGCCTTGACCAAGCTGACTTGAGCTCCCGTGTCGACCAACACGTCGAAAGCCTTTTCCACTTCCCCGCATAGGGCACGGACCTTAAGATGCAACTGCCGCTCGCGACCGACACGGCGCACGGCGTGCAAACTCAGGATCTTCGGCCGTTCCAGAAGCTCCACAAGCGACTGGTGCAGGTCGTGGACAATGGGCTCAGGCTGCCCATCTGCAGCATCCAGCTGCGGTCCGGGTGATCCTCCGATACTCTCGGATAGATCGTGTAGTACATCAAACACATTCTTGGTCGCGAAGGACGGACGGGTGCAAGGGTTCGTGCCTTCACGTGCCCTCACCCCGCCTCCGCGACTGGGCGCCGGACCGGGCCTTCCGCCCGCGGCAGTCCCCTTGTGCTTATCGACTCCCGACTGGGATGGTTCGGCGCTTCCCACGTCACCATCCTGCGACCGCCCTAGCTGGGGCCCTTGGCTGCAGGGGCTCCGCTAGGGGGCGTCGGTTGTGGAAGAGGGGGTGTTCTCCTCGGCCTCAACGTCGTTGACGCCCTTCTTCCTCCTCTCACTACGAGTAGGCTTCTTGTCCTTGTCCTTATTCTGGTTGTTCTGGTTGTTCTCCTTGTTCTTGTTGTCCGACCTGGGGACCCAGTTCCTCTTGATCTCCTGGATCTCCTTGGCCAACTCGGTCCCCTGCGACACCAGCTTGGAGAGCTCGTCCCTGTCCACCTCCACCTTGGCTTCCCGGATACCCGCGGGCGCACGCTTCTTCGACCCGTGCGCCTTCTTGTAAGCCTCCGTGTCGGCCTTGTGGACGGGGCATGTTCGGTGGTCATGGTTGAAGCCTCGCTTCCTCCCATAACACACGAAACAGCCCTGAGGGTGAGCTCGTATGAACTCCCCAAAGGACAGCGGAGGGTCGCCAATGCGGCGAGGGTCCCTCTTCTCCTGCTTCCTCCAACCCTGCTGCAGGGGCTTCCAGTTTCCCGGTTTGCTCCCCGCGCTCAGGTTTTTGGCCACGAAGGCACAGATGGCCACCTCGGCGGGCTCATCGTCGTCGTCATCGTCGACGAGAGTCTCATCGCCGCCGGCTCCCGCTGGGTCCATGGCAGCTTCGCCGCCAGGTCCCTCGCCAACGTAGTTGACGTCGCGGTCGCCGGGCCTCAACCCGCGGGTGTGGTGGAGGTTTCGGTACTCCTTGAGTACTTCCTCGCCAACCCACTCCAGGATCTCGTCGCAGCTCATCCGCGCCGGGATGGCCTGCAGACGGATGGTCTGGCCGCTCAACTCACACTCGTCAAGGCGCCACATCGCGGTCTTCTCGCGATCGCCCGAGACGGTGATGAGAAGAGCGTTCCGCAGGGAGTTCCGTTTGACATCCCGGGCCACGTTCTTCTTCGCCCAAGCCACCACGTTCGAGTGATACTCTTTGGGGAGCATCATCTTGACCGTGTGGTTGGACTTGGCCCGCTTGGATTCCTCCTTGGTGACCCTTTTGATCCATGCTTCCGGCAGCATGGAGAGCAGGCGAGCCTGCTCGTCACCCTCGTTCCAGTCCTCCACGTTGCGGCGGAAGAGGGTGTATTTCCCTCGGAAGTCTCGCCAATCTCGTAGGCGGATCTCCCGTCCATCATGCTCAAGCTTGATGGACTTCCAGCGCTTGGCAGCCACCTGCGGAGCGTCCACCCGCTCCTGCTCGTTGAGCCACTTCTTGGCTTCCTTGAGGGTCTTGATTCTCCCCTCCTTGGTCGCCACGAAGTATAGCTCGCCGAGCACTTCCGGCAGGCGGTACCTGAACCGTTTGAAGACATATCTCTCCGCATCCGCGGGAGGCAGGTCTTCAGTGACGGTCAGCCCCCAATCGTCCAGCTTCTCCAAGAAGCGGTCGAGGTTGAGGGGGTCGCCGTCGTACATGGGGGGCTTGATGTCCTTCAAGTCTTCCCACACGGCGGCGTCCGCGGCCTTAGAGACCATGAACGCCGGCCGCGAGGTCGACCGAGGTTCCCATCGGCCTCGCCCACGGACTCCCACGGCCGCCACGTCCATCTCCTCCATGGAACCCCTGTGGCTACGCCGCGGTTCCTCCACGTACGCTGAACCAAAATGTTCACGCCGTACTGCTTCCATGTACGCATCCTCATCACGGCCCCGCGGCTGAGTTCAGCGGCCTCCCGTCGTACACCACGCGGCGGGCTGATGTCGAACTCCTCCAGGTCCAGATCCAGGTCCTCACCTTCACCGACATCCCACTCCACGTCTCCTCTGGGGACCTCATCCCTGAGTCCACCATAACGTCCCCCAGCCATTGGGATTGGCTCCAGGGCTGGTGCGGGGCGCCGGGGGCGTACCGGTGTCCGCGGTGGAGCACGGCGGTTGCGGTACTCCGCGCTGAGCCACTCATCACGCCAATCCTCACTGCCACTGCCGGGCGGCACGCGCTCGTTGCGGCGGCCCGCGCTGTGGTGAGAGGGGGCGGTGAGAGAGGGGGCACTGGCGCTGGGGCGACTCCTGGGGGCTCCGCCGGGGGCGTGGGGTCTGCCTGGACCTGGTCCGGGTCCCCAGCCGTCGTCCGACGAGCCAGAATCCAGGGGTGGGTGGTCGCTGCCGACGCTCCCACGGGCTTCCAGCGCGTCCAGCCTCTGCTGCAGGCCGCTGACGACGTTGGTCAGCGACTTGGTCTCGGCCCTGGCGATGTCCAGCTCCTTCTGCGCGCGCGCGGCGACCCTGGAGATGCGAGCCATCTCGCCCTTGCCCGTGTCTACCTCCAGCTCGAGCAACTGGACTCTCCTGCGGAGGTAGACAATCCACCGCCAGGTGGTATCCGGGTCGCCGTTCCCTGGTGGGTCGTCGGGGTCCCCAGGGGGTCCTCCAGGAGGGCCTCCGCCGGGTCCGCCCGGTCCAGGGGGTCCTCCCCCGCCCGGTGGTCCGCCTCCAGGGGGTCCACTGGGTGGGCGTCCTCCAGGGGGTCCTGATGGTCCTCCGCCAGGGGGTTCCGGTGGGTCTCCGCCGGGTCGCCTCGGTGGGTCCGAGGACGGGCGCTTCCTCGTGATGCCGAAGTCCATGTCGTCATCCTCGTCCATGTCGCCCCACCTGGGCGTCTCGGTCACGGAAGACTCCGAGCTCCGGTAGGGAGGAGGGAGATCCTCATCCTCACCTTCCGGTTCCATGGGGACGTCTCCGCCTCCTCCGCCCGTCCAAGCCACCACTTGGCGATGTCGACGGCCTCGTTCATCCCCGTCACTGGCGGTGAAGGAGGGGTCACTGTCGTGAAGGTGTCCACCCGTTGGCCTCCGCGGCCTCTCGGGGGTCTTCCCCTTGCCCTTCCTCCGTCGATGGGCGGTGGTGCCACTGCTCCCACTGCTGCCCGTGTCCGCCTCATCCAGCGTCATCCTGGAGGAGGCGTCCCCTTCGAAAGGCTTTCGAAGGGTCTCCACTCGTGATCCTCCCGGGGGAGTCTCGCGGCGGAGTTTGGCCTCTGCCTCCTCCATTGCGGCGGCGGTGGCTGCGGCAGCTCGCGCTTCGGCTTCCTCCCGAGCACGAGCCGCCTCGGCTTCCCGGGCCTGCTGCAGCCGCGCCTTCTGCGCTTCCAACGCTGCCAGCTCCGCCTCCGTCTTGGCCTTCTCCTCAGCGACCTTCCGTCGCGCGGCCTCGATGGCTTCCTTCTTGGCGGCGTCCTCCTGGGCCTTAGCCGTTGCTTCGGCGTGGGTCCTTTCCTCCACCTCCTTCTTTGCCCTCCCTTGGGCAAGCGCCTCTTCCAGCGCCTTCACCTCGGCCTCCTTGCAGGCAATGGCCTCCTGCGTCCGGCGGGCTTCCTCGTCGGTTGCCCTGATCCGGGCAGCCACTGCCTCATGGGCGGCCGCAGCCGTGAGACCGGCCGCGATGGCTGCCACTTTCGAGGCGTGGTAGTCCATGCCTCTGCCCCACTCGGTGGCCTCCTCATGGGCGATGCCGACGGCGCCCTCCACGGCAGCGTTCCGCTGCGTGGCCCGTTGCCGGGCAACCCGAAGGTTGCAGGGCACCCTACAGACGCGCTCACAGGCGCGCGCCACGTCCCTTTGGGCGGGAGCGGCGCTGCTGCTGGAGCTGGCCTGGTCGGCCGGCATCCTCCCGCGGTGGGCCGACTCCACGTCGCTGCTGGGGCCTGCTGGGGCCTGCTGGGGCCTCAGGAGCAGCGGACGGGGCTTGGCCCTGGTCTGCGTGGCGACTGCCATGAAGTCACCAAGGGTGGCGTGGCCGGGGTGGTGACCACCATTGGCTCGTTGGGGACTGGGGGCTGGGGTTCCGCCCTTGGCGCCTTGGGCGGCTTCGGCGGCCAGGGCCTCCTGGTACTCCCGCCACTTCCGGTCCCGCTTCTTGTCCCTGGCGGACCGCTTCTCCTTCGCCGGAGACGCGCTGCTGCTGCCCTGCAGCCTGCGCTCGCTCCCCGGCTCCGGGAACTTCCTCTCGATCAAGTCCCACATGGAGACGTTGATCGAGGCGCCCGACGGGTAGGCGTTGGGGTCCTCGTCCTCCTCAATCCCGTCGGGGCGCAGCCCTTCGCCGGGCCTGTCCGGCCGGGTCCAGGTCCTCCAGCGCCTCTGCTGGTGGCGGTACTCGTACCCTTCCGCCCGCAGCCAGTCCTCCACGGCCTGCAGGCGGTCGGGGGTGATGTCCGTGCGGAGCTCGAAGCTCCTGGGCATGCCGCCTTCGCACTGGGGGTGGTTGTGGCGGTAGTGCTGGTCCCAAACCAACCCACGCAGTAGTTGCGCTGCATGGGGGTGGGGCCGCGGCCACGTCCTACCCGCTTCTTGCCAATTCACCATGGCAGCGGGGGCGTAGTTGGTCTTGAGGTCCTTGGTGTGCACTCGTTCAACTCAACGAACTGGTGGTGGTTGTTGAGGCGGGTGCTGCAGCACTGGATTGGGAGTGCGGCTGGTGCTGGTCAGCCGGTGGTTGTGGAGGTGGTTGACGCGGCCTTGCTGGTCGGCCGATGGGACTCCGGGTCGGCCGATGGGGCTGATGCAGGAGTCCTGGTCTGTGCACCTCTTTGACGGTCGCTGCGCGGTCAGGGCGATGCTCTGGACGGCACTGCGGGCTCCGTGACGAACTCGGCGCTGTCGCTGGGCGGCGCTGCGAGCCGCTGCGCTGCGCTGCGAGCTGCTGCGCTGCGCTGCGAGCTGCTGCGACGCGCTGCTCGGGGTTGGTGGCCCCGAGTGGCACGCGAGGGTTGGGTAACCCCGCGGCGGCGAAACGCTTTTGACGCGTTCCCGTGGGGGGCCGGCCACGGGACGCTGCGGTGGACACGCGCAAGTGAGCAGGCAGGCAAAGCACTACGCTCACAGGGGCATCAATGCGCTCATGTCATGTGACAAAGCGTTTCAGAATCCTTGCCACTCTGAAATGAGGGAACGAAAGTATGTACAGCAACACATCAGGATATGTACACATGGGGTTAAGACTGGACTGGGGTAAGGGCACCACAGGACAATAGACACTCTATCCTAACTTGTATCCCAATCCCAGGTCCGACCCTCTCAGTGGCTGGTGGGGGCGGGGGCTCAAACACAACCCATGCCCTGCTCAGTCCGGACCCTGAAACCCTGCCAATGGGGGAGGTGTCCCGCACAGCCACAGGCGAGTTCCTACGAACCAATAGGCTCCAAGGCCAACCGACAATGGCTCCCTATGCTCCCTCTACGGCAGGTCCCAACTCCTCTCTGAGCCAGAGATATGGCCCCGCCATTATCACCCAGGAGTTGGTAGCTGAAAATGGGCTGTTTCAGCCCAAGCTGAAATTAGCTCGAAATCTCCAAAATTGACCCCTCGTCCGGACCCGCCAGAGGTAGGGACGAGGCAACTGACCCCAACTCCTTCGAGTACGAACTCTTTGGAGCCCTCACCCAACCTGGTTCCCTCTGATGTCCCGGCATCAGGGCACCACTGGTTCGTCAAGTGGGGTCATGATGCCAAAATCACCAAATTGGCCTCATGCCCACGCGTGGCTCGCCCGGCCAGGGCAAGGCCAATGGCTCACAGGTTAGGAGGCAGGACCTAGGACTTATATCTGAGTGTACAACTTGTATTTAGGTCCGGGCTCCCTGTGGGCATAGAGAAATGGGGCCGCCAATTGACCACACGGAAGGGGGAAATTGGGGTCCCAAAATGGGGTCATTTTGGCTGCTTGAAATGAGCCAAAATTCGGTGTGCTCCCAATAGTATATCTCCACGCCGGCTTGGAGATCGGATCCGCCATTCCATACGCGATCCACCAGGAGTCCAACAGAGACTCCCATGCCCTTGGCTCTCAA
The DNA here is from genome assembly GCA_964036045.1 of Eutreptiella sp. 'Long Island Sound 2002'. Classification (NCBI taxonomy): domain Eukaryota; phylum Euglenozoa; class Euglenophyceae; order Eutreptiales; family Eutreptiaceae; genus Eutreptiella; species Eutreptiella sp. 'Long Island Sound 2002'. The sequence goes on from OZ038390.1 coordinate 54,858,836, forward strand.
AGATCTCCATGCCACTTGGCGTGGTGACGATCCCAATTGGGTCCACAAATGCCAAAATTGCAAAATTGCCCACACTCACTTTGGGCTAGCGCCTTAACGAAGGTGGCTCCACTTCGCCCACGTGGTGTGTCGACCATGGGGACCATTACCCATAACACCCATGTCATATATGGTCCATTGGTCCATGCGTCCGGCGTGCACGAGGGTTAGAACATAGTGCACGGCGGGCAGCGAAAGTGGAAAATTGCTCAAAATGGCCAAAAATGCGCACACTCATGGTCAGGGCAAATGAGGCACATGCCCGACTCGGACCGCAGGGTGCCATAGGATTGGTATCAAGTCATATGTATCCAACATATCTTTTGGGCGTCGCCCAACTCCTCCGGTATTGGGAATGGCAGGGTCGCCAAGTGAGCCCATGATTTGGGATAGTCCCAAATCGCCAACATGGCGGCCACGGTATGCCAAGCCTAAGAGGAGTTATTCGCCGGGTCCAAGATATGTTGGGCACCGAAGTATGTACCCTCATGACATACTTAGGTCATGATGTCAGTTGAACGCAGCGTTGAGATACACGGTCGCCACTTGACATCATGACGGACCAAAAACGGCAAAATTGGCACAAAGACACACAAAAGTGCATTGAAAGGTGCACAATTATATTATAATATCTTTGGCTTGGATCGTGCAATCAACTAATCCTTCTAAACATAATGACTTGACACCAATGACCTTCGATCCCACATATGTGCTCCACTTGGGGCGCCTTGAAAGGTTACGAGCGCTACTTCCCAAGTGGGCACATGAAAATATGGAAAGTTGCAAAACACACACCTTGCTCCCAACGCATCGCTTCGGGATCACCACACAAGCTTCCCTTCACGAAGGTTAGGCTTGCAATTGACCGTAGGGAGTATGGAGAAGGGGCTTGCACAATATGAGGTCCATTGGCGGTCTTGGCTTGGAGCGATGGACCCGCCAAATGGGCACGCAACACAACACAAGGCACATACTCCATATTGCCCAAAAAGGTAGCTCCCCCCACGATATGTCATGCCCCTCCAAGGGCATAACTTTGTGTCAATCGCTCATAGGAACTCAAGGAGAGTTCCTATGCAACACCAACACTTGCGCGCTACACTCGAAAGTTATCTTAACGCACGCAATGTCATGGCCAAAGAGTTACAACGCAAACTCTACCCTCTTGACCATGATCCATTACACTAGCGCGCACGTGTGGAAACGCAAGGCATATAAAGCTTCCTAAATTACGTCGGGAGTATTGTGAATACATCCCACGTTTCCTTATTGTCATTCCTCGCAAGCAACACGAGATATGACCTTCACAAGTGGCCTCACGAATCAACTTTGTTTTGCCCATATCTTTGAGACAAATGGAGGGCAGGATAAAAGGAAAGTTGATTCGTGCATAGGGAAGCACGTAGGTCCACTCGAAAGAGGTCAAATCAAGTGCGGGGATGTCGAAGTCGAAAATCCGATTTCGACATCCTGAAAAATTCGGATTAAGGTTGCGAGTATTAATTATGAAAATTGCGGAAGCATCCATGCAGTACCTGAAGGCTTTGGAGCCTTCGTGACGGATTGCGTTAAAATTTCCATTATAAACAGTTAAACTGGCGGTTACGGTAAAGTCGCGATCCAACCGCCAGCAGTCAAAACAGTGAGTATCAGAACGGAAGCGTAAAAATTGACGGAAACAATATGGAAATAAAACCCTGTTGATTCCTGATATTCTGATATACAAATCTCCGCTGGCGGTGCATCGGTTGCCGATGCGGGGCTTTACGGCACGGAACACGCTCCCGCCGGGCTCGCACCGGGCGTCAACGGGCGCCTTCCGTACATGGGGTTAGTGGACCGGAGACCGGTCTTCCCTTTCGTACATGGGGTTAGTGGACCGGAGGCCGGTTGTATGCCCTAACCTAGCCATGGGGTTCTGGGTACCGCTTCACCACTTCCTCCACACAGGTCTGCACGAAGAAGGCGTCGTGCTCAGTTTCGTCATCTGAGTGGATAGAGCTAGGTAGCTCAGATAGTCCACACTCAGAGAGTCCATCAGGTACAGGTACATGGCAGGGTGAGTTGGGGGCGTTGGTGTCGGTCACGACGTACTCATCTCCTCCGGGTGTAGTCTCAACAGCATCTTGAGGTCGTAGACGATCCTTCAAGTCACCCAAGGCGAGTCCATCGCTTTCTCGTTGTATAGCCTGGACCAGAGTCGGGTCCAGGTCCTCCCAGGGAATGGAGGTAAGACCTCCGTCCACCACGCTTAGCATACTCCCCCATCCGGGCTTCCCAATGGGCGTCTTGCGTCCCAGAGGCACGTAGATGGCCTCATCAGGTAACCGCACAGAGCTGATAGTCAGCTTGTCAAGGAGGGTTCGCCAGTACTCGTTGCCCCCATGGGCTCCCCAATCGGGGGAACACAGGACCATACGGGAACGTTCCAAGGCCACCTTGGTTAGCACCTTCCCCAGTTCACTGAACCTGGGGTTCCCGTAGGCCATCCCGAAAGAGGGCCAGTAAAATTTGTAGCTGCAGTTCTTCCCCTTGCTGCAGTAAAGGCCCAGTACATGTTGCTTGTCGCTGGCGAACAACTCCACACTTAGGTGTTCTCGTGAGTAACCCAACTCCTTCAGACCTTGGTCTAGGACTTCCCCCAATAGTTGATAGTCCCCAGTTTTGGAGGCCGCCATCATGTTCAAGGGCTCCTCCTTCGATAGTCTCAGGTAACTCGAGGTATGTTCCGACTGCTCCAGTGGCACAGACTCTCTGCCACTGCCGTGGTCCACGTACAGGAGGTAGGGCGCTTGCAGCGTCAGGGATTGTATCTGGGAGTGCTGCACGAAGAAGTCAGTACCCAGTACAAAGTCGAAGGCCTCAGTGTCCATCACATAGAACCGATGGGCGGTTGATTTTTCTTTTTCTTTTTTCCCAAAAAAAAAAGAAAAAACAGGTTAAAAAAAAAAAAAAAAAACAAGTAAAAAAAAAACAAGTAAAAAAAAAACGAAAATTAGGGGGGGAGGAAGAGGGACACAACCACACATGGCACACGCGCACCGCACACAGCACGCACACCGGTGAACAGGAGCCCAGTGGCCCAGGACACCGCACATGCAACACAACACACCGAGCGAGCACACCGGTGAACAGGAGCCAGCTGGCCCAGGACACCGCAGACGCACCACAGCAAACCGCGCGGGCACACCGGTGAACAGGAGCCCAACGGCCCAGGACACTGCACACACGTAGGGCGGCCGAGGGACAGGAAAGAACCAATACCCCATGGGTCGGACGCACTGAGGCGACCCAGCCGACCCACCGGGCCAGTGGCAGGAGCGGTACTCCAAGGCCACTGGTCCGAGCCCGGCCAGGCTGCATCGGGGACCATGGCAAACGTCACCCGGAGCCATGGAAGCAACCGGTGACAGGCGAGCCGGTACACAGTCCAGGAGGGTATCACCTGCCAAGCAGAGTGGCCCCGCAACTCAAGCCACAAGGGTGAGGCGGTCGTACCGTAGACAAGCGGGAGCAATACCCCTTGTGGTGAGAGATACTCCACACGGCTGGGCAGCCCCCCAGAGCTGCCGCCCAAAGGAGGGGGCATGTGGCCCTACCCATGGACACATGTGGGGACACCCTCCCACCTGGGAAACATGGACCGGGTGGCCGCGACAATGCCTTCCCAAGCACATGCGGGAGCGGCTCAAGAGGCACCTGACATAGGGCAGTGGGAGGGACAGGACGTCCCCTTGGTAAGACCTTCTTCCTGCAATGTCAAAGGAGGCATCCCGAGCTCCCGAAGATACCTACCTACCTACCTACCTCAGTGTCCATCACATAGAACCGATGGGCGATAGTCCGAGAGCCCATAGGTACCTCCACTTCACAGTCCCCGCAGCTGTGCACCACATGTCCATCCCCCATACGTATAGCAGCGGTGGTCATGGTGTTCTTCAGGCTCCCACAAGGTAAAATTTTCTTGGCCACTATAGATATTGTGGCGCCAGTATCCAGTACCCCCAGGTATTCGCGTCCCCCTAGTCGGATACGTACCCAAAACACCAGGTCTTGGGTGCCACCAGAGCGTCCCCGTCAGAATTCCGCGGGACAGGTCACCTCGAACCCCTTGTTCCGCAATTTGCGGGCCATCCTCATGAAACGGCTCCTCTTCTTAGCGTTGCGGTCATCACCACCTTCATGCTCACGCTTGGCTCCTTGTTCTTGCTGGGCCTGCGTCTGTGAGCGTGTGGTAGGTCCAGACTGCCCTCCAGAGGGCTCGGAGTTCCCCCCTGGATTAGGGTTGGGGTTGCCTCCGTTCTTGTCCTTGTTCTTGTTGTCGGGCTGGCGGTTAGCGCCTCCTCCTCGACCACCTTGACCCTTGTCTTGTCCACCTTGGCCACGTCCTTTAGACTTGCCCTTGCCGGAGTCGTTGCCTTTGGCCTTGCCTCCACCTTTGCCTGAGCCTTTGCCAGGATCTTCCCCCTTAAGCTTCGCCGATAGGCGTTGCTTATGGTAGCACTCATCCTCGTAGTGCTTCCGCTTACCGCAGAATGCACACGTGATGGTGCAGCGGTGATGATCCGGCAGCTTCGCTTTGGCGCCGGTGTTCTTTTCCTGCTGCTTCCCCTGGACTACAAAGCAGTCTCGCTGCTCGCAGTCAGAGGCGTGCTGCAGGTGGCCTTGCTCGTCTCTGGCATCACACCAGAATAGCTCCTTCACGTTCTCCATGGTACGGGCGTGGGCGTGTTTGGGGGTAGTCCCCTGCCCAGGTCGGGACCCTTGGTACCCTTTGCCTCCAGAACCTCCACCACCAGGACGGTAGTTGTTCAGGTGCTGGTCGCTCTCCTTCATCAGCGCCATCTCCAGGAGCAGCACGCATAGATCCTCGTAGCCGAGGGATCTAGCCTTGCGCTCAGCCGTCAAACGGCACTCGTCCCATAGCTCTCGGGGGAGCTTGGCGCACAACCAGAACAGCAGGTCGTCGCTGCTGTAGGAACCGGGCGTCAGTCGTCCAGCCCAGTGATCCAGGTCAGCCAACAGCTCGGAGACCCTGCCAGGTTTGGGGTTGTTGGGCAGCACGGGCAGGTTCTGGATCTCGGCCCTGATGGAGAGGTCGGTTTCGTAGGTTGGGTACTGCCTCTCCAGGGCAACCAACACATCGGCAAAGGTGGCGGAGTTAGTTACGATCTGCCTGACCTGCTTCTCCAGGTACTTGGTCTTGCAGCACTGCAGGAGCAGATCGCACTTCACTCGCCCACTCGCGTGGGTTTGGCCGGTCAGTCGTAGGAACCGGCCAAAGTTCTCAGCGAACTCGCTGAGGTCCTTGCCTGTGAACTCAGGCAGGTTCACCACTATCTTGGAGGTGGCAATAGCCTTCGCCTCCTGAGCTCGGCGTCCTTCAGGGCGTCGGGTCTTCTTCTTCTTCTTCTTCTTCTTCTTACCCTTGGGGTCCTCAGGGTCCTCATCATCTGAGGGCGAAGAAGAATCCATCGACGGCGGCTCGTCATCGGAGGGGTCTCCGCCAAGATCACTAGAGCCATAAGGCTCTACGTCCACCATAGCCCTTAAGGCTGTCAGCCCCAGCTGGTCCAGCTCGGCCCTCGTCGAGTTCGTCACGTGGCTGTAGGGCAGCTGGGCCGTTCTCGGGACGAATGGACTTCTCGGTATTGCTGCAGGAGTCGGCATCGGTCGGCTCCTCAGGCTCCCCAGGGTATTTGTCAACCTTGCCGCCAGGTGGTTAGCCTGTACTCGGTGGGGTATTCCCACCGTCGTAGGTGACGCATGGGACGGGATCATCAGGGGCTCCAGTTTCTCCCTGATCTCTTGCGTGAGGTCGCCCACGATTTTTGAAGTGGCTCCTCGGAGCACCTCGTTGATCTCCCCCGCGTCAGGGACCTGTTGGAGGATCTTCCCGATCCTCTACTCCTGCCACCCAGAGATTCGGGTCCTCTCCTCAACCCACTCAAGGGTGCATACCCAGGTGCATACCCAGGAGCATACCCAGGAACATCCACATAGGTTCCAGTAGCATGTAGTGGATGGGGATAATCAGCTGCATACCATCGCGGCGCGGCGCTGGAAGCCACAGGCTCACTGGCAGTAGTTGCCTCATGGAGCGCAGTGGTAGGTGGGCCCATACCATAGGCGGGGTAGGGAGGCATGCCAGTAAAGCCTGTGCCCTCTGCCATAGGCAGGTTGGTTGTGGAAGTGGATGTTGCGGTGGCTGGGAGTGTGGTGGTTATGGGAGAGGGTGATGCGTGGAGGCCAGAAGCGCTTGGTGCGCCTTCGAAGGTAGGGATACTCGTCAGGTCTTGCCCTTGTTCCTCTCCTTCGTCTGCTTCTCCTCCGGCATCCTTCTCGCTCTCGTTCTCTCTCTTCCTCTTCACAGGCTGAGGCTGAGAGACCACTTCTTCGACAGACAGGGCCCCGAAGGCCGTCTGAAGCCCATCCAGGGAGTCCTCAGCCGTATCCACTGGCCCATGTAAGGGCTCCGCCGAAGGTACAGCGCCAGGTGCCGGCCTTGCCGGTGCCTCACGCGCTGGCGCTGTCTTCACGTCAGCGTCCTCCTTTCCTGGATCCATCTTAGTCCGCCCTTCTGCTTATGTTTGCCTGTACTCGGAGCACTGGTTGTACGGCGCGGGGTCGCTGCCGGTGCACAGAGACAGGCTGCCTCTTGCTACCAGAAAAGTTTATAGTGTTTTCAGCACTGTGTTTTGCCTCTCCTGCTGCTTGCTGTTGGTGTAGGGTTTCCTGCTGCTTGTTTTTGGAGATGAAAAGCTTTGTTTTGATGAAATACAGTCACTCCAAGTCACTCCAGGATAGCCCAAGCCAATAGTATGCAAAGAGAAGAGGATTCAGGATCAAAGCATGAAGGGCTGCAGTGTAAACAGTGAAAGATGATTGGATATTCACAGAAACTGCAACTCAGGTCACATATGAATGCATATTCACAAAGATAGCTGAAATGTTTTGGGAAAAGAGTTAGAAAACTGCCAAAGGGTCACTCTCTCTCCATAGTGCCATCTCAGGAGATGTGCACTCTTTGTTTTGGGTCCCATTTGTGCTGAGGTGGCATGGTATGTGGCGATGAGGTCACTGCCATGTCACATGGGATCTTCCTACTTAGCTAGGCTGACCAGGAATTGAACCCAGGACCTCTCAAAAAGAGGTGCCCGGCCCCCTAGTGTGCATACCACTAGGATAGCTAAGAATTCATGGAAAAACATAGATAAATTCATAGGCTCTACCTTAGGTATGTCAGTGCTCAGTCAACTCAAAAAAAGATGTTTTACTTCACATTGAAAGGGGATTAAGGGGTCCACTCCATATCCTGATTGGGTGTTTGGTTCCATAGGTCAAAATGTGTTATCACCACTTTTGGTAGGACCAATACTAAGATAAAAATGCATGGATGCTCAGTGCATCTCTAATACAACTAGAGTATGCCTCAAAGCAAGGAGGAAAGCACTTTTCCTTACTGTTTTTGGTCATATGTAAAAGGCATAAATAGTGCACCACTTCACCTGAGGCTGACCAGCTTTTTTATTTTGCAAGAAATCAGTGCAGGAAGAATCCTTTTAGACCTGTTTTTTATACAATAATCGTGCCTATGCCACGGATATTTGCCTGTATCCCGTGGCATAGGCACGGACACCGACCGGAGGGAGGTGTCCGTGCCTATGCCACGGGATACAATGTTTCAAGCGAGATGCTACTACTAGGTGCTCTGCCTAGAGGTTGTAGCCATGCAAAATTCCTTAGACTTGTTCGGTAGGTCCCATACAAGACTACCGGCCAAAAAGGCTCAATACCTAGGCCGGGAGCGGAGTAATTCTAACCAGGGGGCACCGCCGAGGTTCCTTGCTTCAGTGAATGACAGTCAAGGTTTGCAATTGGAAGTGCTCTCATGGGATGCCGCATGTGACCATGTGTGTTGCTGGAAGTCAATTTGGAAGTGTTGTAAAATAATACACATGCCGTGTGAGCTTTGGGACAATTTTTCGGTCAAGAAGGTTCATGGATGATTGCTTTCATTTTTGCTGGCATATCACACAACATGAATTACCGGGTGCGCTTTGCAACAATTGTTTGTGTTGCCTTCACTTTTGCTTGCCTGTCACACAACACTATCGGCCGTGCTTCGGAACATTTTTCTTTTCAAGAAGGTTCATGGACAATTGTTATCATTTGTGCTTGCCTGTCACACAACGCTACCGGATGTGTTCTGGAGCAATTTTTTGTCAAGAAGATTCATGGACCATTGCCTTCAATGTTGCTTGCTTGTCACACAGCATTACCGGCTACACTTTGGATAAATTTTTTTTCAATAAGGTTCTCTATGATTGCTCTCATTTGTGCCTGCCCGTCGCACAACATTACCGGGTATGCTTTGCAACAAGTTATGTTGTGTTGTGTTGTGTTGTGTTTTTTAGTGGTGATATTCTTTGTTTTTTGTAATGCACCCATTTTTGCGCTTGCGAAACCGACAAAAACCGCTACAAAAACAACAAACGTGCGGCAGGCAGGGGGGGGGGGGTTTCGGGGTGGGTGATCCGGATCATTTTTGATCCAAACACTAGGCAGTGGGGAGGGGGGGGGGGGTTTTCGGGGGTGGTGATCCGTGGATCACTTTGGATCATTCTTGGACCATTCCGGACCATTTTGCTTATTGCACTTTGAACTTTGTGTCAATGGTCGTGTGGACTTGTGGATCATTTTTTGCAAGTTAAATTGATGGAACAAGTGAACTTCCATTTTTGGTTCCTTTTTTTTTATGTTGCTGTGTGATACTTACATTTGGAAGATACATTTTTGGATCATTTTTTGCAACACAAATTGGTCAATCAATATGTTGTTTTGTGCGTGCTCTACGTGATACTTACATTTGGAAGTTACATTTTTGGATCATTTTTTGCAACACAAATTGGTCAATCAATATGTTGCTTTGTGCGTGCTCTACGTGATACTTACATTTGGAAGTTACATTTTTGGATCATTTTTTGCAACACAAATTGGTCAATCAATATGTTGCTTTGTGCGTGCTCTACGTGATGCTTACAATTGGGGGTTGCATTTTTGGATCATTTTTTGCAACACAAATTGGTCAATCACTATCTTGTTTTGTGCGTGCTCCGTCTTTGGATCATTTTTGTTGCTTACGATTTGGTGGATCATTTGCCCTTGTGTTCTCTACTTTTTCTACTAGTGGCCTAGTTTGTGTAATGTCGGAGCCATCCCATTTGCAATTGCGTTGGCAATGGTTGCTCGTTGCCGATGAGGCTTGGTGGGTTCAAGCCGCATCACGACCACGGGTTCCTGAGCCCCTAGGACTGTCCACGTGTCCGAATTAGTGATCCGGAAAATTGCGGATCATTTTGTTAGGCAGTGGGGGGGGGGGGGGTTTATGGGGTGGGTGATCCGTGATCCGCGGATCATTCGGTGGGGGGGGGGGGGGGGGTTGGACCCCCGCGGATCAGTGATCCGCGGACCGCCTACCACACAACGCAAACACAGGACACCGATTATGACGAAGACCTTGCCTATTTGGCAATGAGGAAACAGAAAAAATCGCTTGTTCACTGAGTGCCTGCACAGTTTATGGTCGGCACGTACCTTGAGGGCACACAAACGCGCTACGCGGAGGCAACCCGTGCAGGTGCAGGCAAATAATACAACGTGACAGTGAGAAACTTGCAGCCACGTGCACCTCAATTTCAGGTTGCAAATTTTATTGGCATGGACTGGGAGTGAGGGGGGATGGTCACTCTTCCCTACCGCAATGTTTTTGTAATCCACGAGGTACCCGAAGATGGGTACTATTATGTACCCATGAATGTTCGGACCGAAATGACGGCGTATGCAGAAAAATTTGACTTGGTGGTGCAGAACTACCGTGATTCGTTTCTAAAAGACAACTGATACCTTGATTCTTCAAATTTTTATAGAATGAATTGTATTCTGGTTTTATTGGACAATTAAACTTCCCACGACCACAGTGTCTCCTTTGTATCCTTAGTATCAGGATACAAACAAGACTTATGCCTTTCTGCGGCCACCTGGGACAAACAGCCGTGCAGCATCCATTCATTCATCCATTCATCTGTGGCGGCTTATACCCCTGCCTGGGCAAGTCCGCGTGTGTTCGAAAAATAGGGATTATTGTGCAGAGCAATATGAACATGTGTGTATTTGACAGAGGCTTATGTAAGAAATCTGGGACCGAGCAAGGGCGGTGCAGTTGGCGACAGCCGGATGTTTTGGCAGTAAAGAGTGGCCAGAGCTTTTGTCATCGACTAGCTCAGAACTCTGGCGTAGCGGATTATGTGCTAACAAAGTTTCATTTTGCTCTGCGGGCTTGTCGTTGGCGTGCTTGAACGTCAGGTTTTGTGAAGGTAGTTGTACTGATCTTCAAACGAAGTGCGCAGCGGGGAAGTTGTGTTCTGCTCTACAAAATGGTGGTGTTGGTGTGTGTCGGCGGTGTCTGCGACAGTTTGATCTCCAAAGTTCGGATATTGAGGCGCCGGTGTTCTTTCAAAAGCTTGTAGAGTGAGTGGGGTTGAGTACCTTGACGTTGCTGGATGTACGGGATGGCATAAAGGCGGCGTGAGATTGAAAGGACGAAGTTCCGTTCACGTTAGATTGGTCAGTGAGTGGCATATGGCTGGTGGACATAAAGAGTGGATGCGTGTTTGAACCAACAGCATGTGGTACTATTTTTCTTTCATCAACAAAGTCTCTGTGGGGTTGGCCCATGAACTCAACGCTTGTCTTTTCTCTTTTTTTCCACAGCTGGCACTGTTGCTGCGGATCTAACTGGTTTGACTGCGCGCGCGATGAACCAGTAACCGTCAGTAACCTCCCCGCATCCCGATCTCCCGATCAAATTAGCTTCTGAAAGTGTACCTTTTGTACCTGTGGCCCAAAAATCGTCTTTCTTTGCTAATTATATTCGCAATTTGTTCCTTTATCCATGCTGCAATTTTACCTGATCGACAAGTACTGATTTCACGGTCCAACACTCATAGTGCTTTATTTGCTGCTACACAGGCATTGTTCTTCCATCCTCTCATGTTTTTTGTACTGCTCGTGTGCACTGCATCAAACAATTGAGGACTCTCCTTTGTTGAAGAGCTACGGTGACCAGTGCGGGACAAGTAGGATTGAGTTAAGCTTTGCTACGTGTGCCTCGCGGCCGACAAACATAACAAGTTCCCTTATCCCACCCCATCACACCTTGGTCGACTACGAGTTCCCCATCGTGTCTACCAATGCCAACTCTTGAATACATTTCGCCGCCGGACAAGAACATGACGCCATATCGGGGATCAAAATGGTGTGACCGGCATGGTTGGTGTACCCATACCACGAAGCAATGTCGCGGCCTTGATCGCTCTAAGAGTTCCTCTTCACGTTTGAAATGTCTGAAGTGCAAATCCACGGAACATTTGTATCGAGATTGCCCTTTGCGACAAAAGGACGTCAAATGTGACAATTGCCATGGGCCTCATAAGTTTGATGATTGTCCGAAGCCCTTTGATCCGGATACCTATTTCCCTACACGAAAGGCACGGATTGCAAAATATCCGAAACGTGAAGAACCGGATTCGGAAGCTCCCGTTGCTATCGTTGGATGTCGCTTCCAAGTACACTCGGAGGACCTTTCGGCCGACAAGTATCTACCGTTGCTTGATTCCGTCCCGGAATACATGTCTCTTACCTTTATTTCTGCGAAGGAAGGCATCCGGTTGGGCTATGGCTCGGAGATTGAAGCGGAGAACGCTACCGCCGCCCTCCAAGAGGTTACGAAGAAACACGTTGCAACGGGCCTTACTTTGCAATGTGCCCGTGTCCAAGGTCCGGGTGCGCGCACGGAAAAGTCGGGTAACGCTCTCGGTGCTCTTGGTACTTCCGTGACATCATCGTCTTCTTCTTCACCGGTTACGCCTTGGAAAAAGGACCTTGAAGCGTTGGATACAAAACTCTCGGGTGAAATCATTTCTTTGCGGACAAAACAAGAAGACTTGTCGTGCACGGTTACCAAAATTCAGGATGTTCAAAAACAAGATAGCTCGGTGCTTCGCCTGGTATCCATCCGTATGGGTGTGACTCCGCCGGACCCAAATAATCCTATTGAAGTTGCGATGGCCACTGCCTCGGTTCCCGGGGTTTCATCCTCGTCTCCGTCTCCGCCCCTATCTGCTCCTTCACCTTCAACACATGATGCTATGGAAGGAGTCATTGGCAGTGGTTTGAAACGCAAAACTCGGACCGAAGAAACGAGCTTGCGTACCCGTTGGCTCCTATTAGAACCCGGGTCCGTCCCTACCCACGCTGCCGAATGGGGACACCACCGCGTGCACCTCCTCTCTCAAAGCGGTGACAACGTGTGGCTTATGACGCTTGTGAACGGTGACGATCAACCTGTTGGAGAGCCGTTCTCAATTCGGAACCCGGCCGTTGCAACGACCGCCGAAGAGGCCGACTCTTTGTTGGCTCAGAAGCTCGCCCTTAAACGTACCTAGCCAATATTACTTTGTTTCCACAGGATGTTCAGTCACCTTCTGGCTCCCGTTACACTTGTGCTCTTCGGCGCGTCGACGTGTTATGGAAGCATATGACACCCTTCTGAACGATGCAATCTGGATTGTTTACGTTTGCTTTTTCTTCATGGTCACAAATCCGTTCTGCGGGAGCTGAATCTCTGTGTTACCGCCATGTACATACATTACCACGGAAAACACTTTTTCATATTTCCTGTGCAGCTTTACATTCAAATTCTCATTCATGTTCGGCGTGAGCATTGGGAACCTTTCTATGATTTCTTTCCCCGTCTGCATGGTTACACTGCTGTTGCGGATCCGACATAATAATTTTCAGCCCTCCACTTTCCGGTTCTTTGCTCACCAGTGCCTCCATACAGAACTGCTGCCTAATGCCCTGTGCAAACAAGTGTACGTATTCATTTCTTACCCAACCGGCCCTTGACCCTGACCCCGACCCCAATGTCCCCCCTGTCGTTTCTACCTTGCCTGATCCACCTCCAGCTACTGGAGTGTCCGCCCCTGTGGTAACCCAGGACCCACCTGCTTCCATCTCTGGTAATTCTACTACCGGCTTCCCGGAAATTGACGCTGTGTGGACAACTGTTACTGGGCGCCGTGCTGCACGGAAGTGCTCTGCTCCCTCCCCTGAATCTTTTTCGTCCACAAATTTCTGGGGATCACTACAGAATACACACCGTACACGCTTGAACCATGGTGTCATGCACGCCGAAGACGTCCACGCCATAAACGTCTAGGACCTACACCGGAACGACAGTTTGTTGTTCAAGCTCTTGCTGATCTGTTTCCTGAGAAACCGGATTTGATTCGACCTGAAGAACCTGTTTTTGATGCCTTACCCTCCCTCCCGTGGACACCTACTGTAGATGATCTGCTTCATCGACCTTTGTCTGACTTGGTCGACCTTTTGCCTATCTTGCAACAACGACAAGATTGGTTGAACAGTCAACAGGTGAAGGTAGATATTGCTGCTGCTAAGCTGACAACTTCCCTCTCCACACCTCTACGGTCATCTGAACAACTCCCTCCTGCAGCACCAACATCTCCAGTGACTTTTTTGCCGTGTCAACCCTTGCCACCAAACCCTCCTGATTGGCTTGTCCGTTTCCATTCAACTGCAACTTCACATCCGCGAATCATGTCCCTTAGGACTTTGGTGTGCATATGCATCTCAGAAATGTTGTCCGTCTTGGAGTACCATTACGTATGATATGCTGGCCTCATTTGCTGTTTCTGCACGACAATATGTTGCTGGAGTACCTGATACACGATGGCGACCACAATTTAATTGGCTACTGTCGTTGGTACAAACCTTTAATGCCGATACCATCATTGACGGTGGACCACCCCCTCCTGAATTCTCCCAGACCTATGTTTCTTTGAACCCTGATATGCAGTCTTTTTCTTCTGTTCCGATGTGGTCCACGATAGCTACTACAACACCTACTCTGAATTCTGTCTGGTGTGTGCAACCCTCAACAACTGTGGGACAGTCCCAATGGTTGCTCGATCGACTTCATGCTCAATTACCTACTACTGTCTTACTTGTTGTTCCTGTTGCTCATACTTTCAATGCATACTTCCAAAAGCACCCATCTATTGAAATTCTGTCGGTAATACCAAAGTTCTCTGTCTTACCCCAATCTTTCGTAGTGCCATCGTGCCCCTATTCTCAGCCTGTAACATTGTATCTTGCCCATGTTGGCCAAGTGTTCTCCCCACATCATCTAGTTTCAATGTTGGGCCCCATTTGCCGCCGGCATTCTGCTGTTCTCCAATCTTTGCCGTCCCATTGGATTCAACCTACATCTCGACAACGCGTACGAGACATGTTTTGGTCAAAGTGGCATGCTCAGACAGCCCATGTACGTGATACTTCAGATAAGTGGTCTCATACCGACTGGTGTGCCTTTTTACAGCAGCGAGCCAATCTTTTAAGTTTTGCTCCGCAACCTTGGCTACGCCGCTTGTGGAATTTTCGACGGCACCGCCGGTGTCAAGATTTCAGTCAGAAAGGTACTTGGATCTATGCACTGTTCTCGGTCCAGGTGTCTACAAAACGCGTGTACGTTGGGCAGACTGTCATGGTGCTTTTGGCCTGCCTAAACCTGGCGTTACGCGCTTTCGGCAACACTTAATTGAGAGCGTGTAGAAGTTATACTACGCTCTATGGCATGAAACATTGCCGTGATCTTGGTTCGATTTACCCCGTGATGTCACGCACGGGCTTTGAAAACTGGGGGATGGTTCTTTTGGAACATTGTACCCCGAGTAATGCTTTACGGCTTGAACGGTCATGGATCAGACGCCTTACTCCTACTTTAAATGTCCGTGACGTTCCTGTTTATTCGCGCAGGTGGGAACTCCCTCTCCGTGGAAAGATGGCTTCTGCCCCCTCCCAACGACAGTCTTTGAACTCGTGTGTTCAATCAATTCTTCACAGTCGACGCCAAACGACCCCTCTGGCTCACCGTTTGGCGATCCTGTCCAGAGGGGGTGTTCCTAGCCGCGGCTAGCCGCGGCTGGGCGGGTTGGACCCCCCCTCCCCCCCCCCCCTCCCCCCCTCCCCCCCCGTGGCTGGCCACGGCTGGCCAAAAATGGCTGGGGGGGAAATTTGGCCAAAATCAAGGAAAACGAAGAAAAAACAGCCACACTTGGGGTCCCTAGGGGTGCAAGCCAACCCCTTTTGACTTGTGGCTATATGTGCTACTGCATTTGGGGCTACTAGGTTGTGTGGCCTCTTTTGAAGTGCGAAATGACCACCCTCCCTCCCATGCTCAATATCAAGTGCAGCTGAAGGGGCACGAGAAAAGGCTGGCAATACTTGTCCCAAATGAGTTCAGCCAACCAAGCGTGCACACCAATTGTCCGCAGCACAAATGCCTTGCCGTTGCATGACTTCTCCCAGAAGTTCAGCCCCGGGCACGTAGCCGCACGCGCTTTTGCACGTACGTGGGCAAATGACAAATTATCACTCATTAGATAGAAAAACCTAAAATGGGACCAATCAAAATGACGTGGAAAAAATTAAGAAAAAGGTGGATAACACGGCACAAAAATTGACATTGCACGGAATAGACCTTGTTAGCATGCAGCATGCACTACTCATTAAACCAAACGCCTAATTGAAACAGACGCCTAATTATGCACCAACCGTGGAAAAATGTTTTGGCCTCTCTATACCATACCGTACATACAGTGCCAGTAAGGCTGGTTTGCGAATGGTGGCGCGTCCCGTCTTTAAACCCCAACGCGCCATGGGGCTGGGCCATTCTACATCCCCGGTCCTGTCGACGCATGTGAATTTGTTGTGCAAAGATGCCAACAAGTTCACACATTTTTTCCTATCTAAAAAACACATGCACTGGGGCAGCTCCATGCATGCTCGCCGACCTTAGTTGGACACGGGGACGCTACAACACACTGCAACGGCAGTTGTGTTGGTGATTGTGCAACTGGACCAAACATCCCATAACCACATCCCGATGCATAATGCAACTAATTACCTAATTACCTAATTACCTAATTACCTAATTACACAAACATGACAAACGTAGGTGCATGGAAATTGTACCAATACCTGCTGCAGAGACACATCATCATCATGTAATCTTGAGAGCAAAGGCAAAGAGGCAAAGAGGCAAAATGCAAAAGTGTAAGGCCCAACGCAATATGGCTAGACGGTTGGGTGGCTGGGTGGCTGGGTGGCTGGGCGGCTGGGTGGCTGGGCGGCTGGAGCCCCCCCCCCCCCCCCCGCCCCCTCCCCCCCACTGACCGGAACCCGCCCAGAGTTAAGAAGTATTTTTCTTCTGATGTTGCCAACCAAGTTTTTCAAAAAGTTCAACATCAGGTTCATCAGAATACCGGTTTGAAGTTACGCGCGACGACCAAGGGGGATGGTGCCCTACAATACACCACCGGACTGAGACAGAACAACGGACGACGAAGCGAGGAAGGGGATATCAACACACTGGGGGCAAGTGGCAGAGCCTAAGAGATTGGGTGGTGCCGCGCCAACAGCATGTGTTTTATCCCTGGAGCATAGTTGAGCGGTAAAACACTTGACTAACAACTCGACGACCTGAGTTCGATTCCCGTGCCAGTCTTCGTACTGCAACTGTCGCATAGCCGCTTGTCCTCGCGGCGATTACAACGACAGCTTAATCCGAGGCACTTAAATCAAGAAGAGACAGGAGCGAGCAAAGCCGCGACGACCAAGGGGGATGGTGCCCTACAATACACCACCGGACTGAGACAGAACAACGGACGACGAAGCGAGGAAGGGGATATCAACACACTGGGGGCAAGTGGCAGAGCCTAAGAGATTGGGTGGTGCCGCGCCAACAGCATGTGTTTTATCCCTGGAGCATAGTTGAGCGGTAAAACACTTGACTAACAACTCGACGACCTGAGTTCGATTCCCGTGCCAGTCTTCGTTACGTCAACGAATGCCCATCAATGTGCCTACATTGCGCCATATCGAACCGCGGATTGTACGTGACACTGTAGCCTCTTTCGTCTCACACCTACCCATACCCCAATGTCTCCGTGAATATTATGGACGCGTCCTAACCGTTGTAGCTAAGCGCCATACATGTGTGCGTGATGTGCTGTGTACTCGTAAGATTACGTTGTCTTTCACTGAAATTCAAGATGCTGCTGCTGAGCCCTGTAATTGTGCCGCCATTGCCACTCAGCATGGCCTACCACTGCTTGATGGCCATATTATGGCGCGACGACCAGCTCATTTACGTAAGATCTTTGGTACACAAACTCCCATCATCACCCAAGATTTGAAGTCTGAACCTGTTGTTCCTTGGTGGATGGCGAAGAATATTGTGACCAGTAGTTTGAAACGTCTCCTTTTGTCCTTACCTGTGCATTCTGTTTCTGACTCGGCAAGTGAACTGTATAGTACCGTTCTATCTCATGTTCATACTGCTTGGTGCGCTGAGCGCACGGTCCAGCCTTGGTACTGTCGCCATGAAGCAATTGAGAAATTTCGAAATGATCACCCTGAGTTTGTTTTTCTACCTATGGACAAAAATGAGAGTCGATGCTTTGCTTGCTGTCCTGTATTGTACTATAAAAAGATTCTTGAGATTTATGCTGACCAGAAGCAATTTGAGTTCATCCAGGACTTCCGTTCTTCTACTGCTGCTAGAGATTATGTTTCGTCTACCCTCTTTGCCGATTGTAAACGCTATGATCTAGGCCGGTTTTGGCGTCATGGCCCTCGCCATGCACCACCACATTCCTTCATTCTGCCGAAGTGTAAAATGTCGGAGACCACTGGCCAATGGAAACAACGCGTCCTTTTCTCTTACTACAACCACCCACTCCGCTCTCATGGCCGTCCGGTTGGACGAGCCCTGTCTCTTCTTTTGCGGGAAGCGAAACGTCTGATCCCTAGCACAGCTATCCTTACCACTCAATGCCTAACCCGTTTCGTTCGTCGCTGGAATGATTGGTTTTCTTCTCATTCCGACCCAAAAGCTTTCCCTGAGTTGTCTTTGTTCGAGTTAGATGTTTGTGAGATGTTTCCTAGTTTAGACCGAGATTGCACCCTTCAAGCGATTAAAGATTTGCATGCTGAGGTAGTAAAGGCGCGTAATAAACGTGGACAAGATCTTCGCTTTGCGGTTAATAAATTAGATAGTCATTTGGATCGGTTGGGGACCGGTTATTCGAAATATTTTTATAATTTGACATTCCAGCAAGTGTTCGACTTCTGCCATTTCGATGTCCTGCATAATGACTTGTTCACTGTTGGATCTGCTGTCTTTCGTCAAAAACGGGGGGTTGCCATTGGGGGTACAGGCAGTGCCCAAATGGCGATAGCGAATTTGTTCATGTGTGAATTACGCGGCTACCCTGCATACACCCCCGTCCCTACTGATTCATATCATATGCATCCTGCTGATTTGCCGGTTCATCCTTTCCGTTATGTTGATAACTTAGTTGGTATCAAACGTCGAGATACACCTCTTGAAGATATCCAGTCGAATTTTGAACATATTTATGGGCTTCGCCTCCAACCGGAGTCTGAAGGTTTTTCCTTGGTTACTTTAGAGGCTGAATTGTACATTACATGCCAACACGACGTGCCTCACGTCCGCATGCGCTATGCCGATAAACGTGGGACGAATGTGCCAATTGAGAAGGTAAAACGACGCTTCCCTGAACAGTACAAGCCGAATGCTAAACGTGTCATTCACTCTGTAATCCCCTCGATGGCCAGAAACTGTATGTATTACCGTGAAACTTACGATGATGTTTTATTCAATACTTCTCACGTCGTCGCTTCGATGCAAGCGAAGGGGTATCCGCACTCGTGGTGGGTCCCCGCACTCCGGGACCGTCTTACTCTTTGGGGCGTTCACCCTGAGGTGCTGGCAGCGGCTATGCCTAGCGTACCGCGCAGCAATGACCAGTTTTGCCCCCCACGTCGGCCTGAACTCTTGTAGCTCATGGTCCAGTCACCATAGCGAAATTCAACTTTGCCCTTTATTTGCCCCCTCGGGGGCCATGTGGTACTATTTTTCTTTCATCAACAAAGTCACTGTGGGGTTGGCCCATGAACTCAACGCTTGTCTTTTCTCTTTTTTTCCACAGCTGGCACTGTTGCTGCGGATCTAACCGGTTCGACTGCGCGCGCGATGAACCAGTAACCGTCAGTAACCTCCCCGCATCCCGATCTCCCGATCAAATTAGCTTCTGAAAGTGTGCCTTTTGTACCTGTGGCCCAAAAATCGTCTTTCTTTGCTAATTATATTCGCAATTTGTTCCTTTATCCATGCTGCAATTTTACCTGATCGACAAGTACTGATTTCACGGTCCAACACTCATAGTGCTTTATTTGCTGCTACACAGGCATTGTTCTTCCATCCTCTCATGTTTTTTGTACTGCTCGTGTGCACTGCATCAAACAATTGAGGACTCTCCTTGGCTGAAGAGCTACGGTGACCAGTGCGGGACAAGTAGGATTGAGTTAAGCTTTGCTACGTGTGCCTCGCGGCCGACAAACGTAACAAGTTCCCTTATCCCACCCCATCACACCTTGGTCGACTACGAGTTCCCCATCGTGTCTACCAATGCCAACTCTTGAAAACACTTCGCTCTATTCGTGACTATCATGTGTCTAGCTTTCCAACTGTTGGGTGTGCAGTTATCCCCCCTTGGCACGGGACGCTATGTATTGTCTGAATTTCTGTTCTCTGCTGTGGACCGCGGTATAATGTCTTTTGCAAACGATCAAGGGTGTTGGAAACAAGCCTGATGTCCCGCTGTAATTTAACAAATTTCTTGGATGAGGGTAAACACAAATTCCAGGCACCGTCTGCTTTTCGCTTACTGAAGTGGAAAACGGATGAGGGTTTGGACCTTTGGAAATGGCAATCGGCCATCACGCACAAAAAGCACCCACTGCGTAGGGCGTCACAGCTTGTGGGCCGGCGTTTAAGCTTGCCGTTGCGTGAATTCCGTATTGCTTTCCCCATGTGGGAGCCCACTCTCCCCTACCGATATCTTTGCCATGTGGACACGGTGGCCCGACCGATGGTCGCCCCATTGCCCTCTTATATCCGTGGCAAGGGCCCGAGGATATCGGCAGATATCCGTGGCATATGCCCGGGATCCGTGCCTATGCCACGGGATACAGGCAGATATCCGTGGCATAGGCACAATTATTGTATAGTGCTTTGGTCAATGATGCCGGCGGTAGTGCATAAGGCACTTGTGCCGTGCTCGTCTCCCTTTTTTAGGGTTATCAACCTACAAGCGATCATCTAGGGTTGTGCCTTTAAGTCATACCCCTAGCGTGGTGGTGGATGACGGCGCATGTGCGATTAGTTTAGTAAACCCTGATTTGTGAAGCCCCGTTGTACATAGTTGAGCGTTGGTATAAGGAAGGCCAACACAAATATCGGGAGAGGGAGGACGGGACACTGTGGCCTCTCTACCTGATTTGTTGTATTGCAAGTATTGAACTAGTTTACGCGAAAATTGAACGCACCATACCTCTGTGTCGCAGATTACATGCTGTTTTAGGTGTGGAGCCTGTGCTGTGCACGCTCGCCTTGTGTTTGACGTGAACAGCGATTCGGATGGGGAGGAGGTTACCCATGAGGATCAGGAATCTGACCCCAACCCTCCAGCGACCTCCCGTGACCTCCAGCCCACGCCTAAACCTAAATGGTCTAGCAGGGTAAGTCTAGCTCACCAGCTCAACCAGCTCAACCAGCCAGAGGCGCGGTGTGATGAGTTGGTTGAGCCTCCCACTGCATAACCCGGTTTCAGAATTATAGGATCATCATAGCGTCCTGGGGCATACCGGCAGTGTGTGCGACAGCCGGCAGCCGCTTGACGTGTCCCGGCAGCCCCACATATCTAGGGAGGGATAGTGTGGGGGCCTGTGGGAGGGATGGGAGGCCTAGCAATTGACCGCCACCCTGTGGGAAAAAAAATTTTGAAGCTCCCAGGACAAGTGGAGAGGCAAGGCACATAGCACATAGAGCCGAGTATAGACCTACATGAAAATGATAGAAGCAAGCTTTTGTAGCAGCATCACGAAAGGGATGGGGAGGAATAGGGAAGGCGAAATACACAACACAAGTTTTCGCATGTGTATGCCATGGCATGTCAAGTGCATTCACTGCTTTGTGTGCACCCTATTTCAGACCCCACCATGCTAAATTGATTTTGGTTGAGGAGTTGGTGCCTGCTGTGCTTTGCTGAAGTAGTTGTTGGATAGCTTAGCAGGGGTGGATATAATAGTGACGACATTACCAAGGTGGGTGTGGGGGTGGGGGCTGTTGAGCCAGGAGGCAGTGATGACGGAATGACGATTACGATTACGATTAGCTCAGGGAGTTCAGGCACAGATGATTTGGAATTGCAGGTCAATTTGCCAAAATGAGTCAAGAAATGATTGCACTGTGTGGACTGTCTTCATGGGATACACCAGCCCCTGTGAATGTTTTGTCTTGTGTTCAGGGCTGGCGGATTTGCTCAGTAGTACAGTGGTATATGCACAGGCTCATGGATTGATTGCCCCAGATTCAAATCCAGGGTAACACCTGGGCTGGCGCCTTTTTTGGCCATCAGTCCTCTTGTAAAACTGCTGGCAACACTGCTAGTTCAGTCAAACGGGTAAATCGTAATCGTAATCATAATCGTAATTGCACTGCAGCAGCCAATACCAACAGACAGGCACGACACCACAAATGGCTGGACCTCGGAAAAACTCCCATCGGTACGAAAGTGGCGTATGAACACCCCACCAGGCCTGAATGGCTCTGGCGGATAATTATAGGCCTGAAGACCCAGGGCGACACAGCGGTCGCCCTGGCGAAACTGATGGCGTGAAAAAACAAAGGCGGAGCAAGTGGGTGGCGGCGGGCAACAAAAACAACAATGGGTAGCTCAGGCTACAATGGAGAAAGGGAAAAAACCCTTCACCTGAGCGTGAAGGAACAACAGAGGTGGGCGTGCAAGCTATAATAACCTATAAGCTGTTGCACTGCAGCAGCCAATACCAACAGACAGGCACGACACCACAAATGGCTGGACCTCGGAAAAACTCCCATCGGTACGAAAGTGGCGTATGAACACCCCCCGCACACATAAGCCAATGTTAAATAAAACTGCAACCAACCCCCAGGCACCCAGAGGTTCACAAACCCGGCCTGCCCACAGGCGCCAGGCACTCAGACGCACCACCAGGGGCGCGCCCTGGGCTGCAGAAACGGGTGAAAAAAGGCAGCCAACGGGGGAAATTGCATGTGAAAAACTTCCTTAACAATCTGCGCGCTGCCCAAGCGGGCAGCGCGCGATGGCGCGTCGGCAATGTTCTCCGGTCCCTCGACGTAAAATACAGCGGCATCAGGGCTGAAGGAGTACAGGGCCCTGAAAAAGGAATTCAGGTGGTAGGCCAGGGAGAACCCGCCCGTGGCGGAACCGGGCCGAAGCTGACCATGACACATGGCGCTGTGGTCAGTCACCACCGCAATCCGAGCGCCTCGCGGCAGGCGTCCCCGAAGCCACTCCACGATCTTGAGCCCCCCGATGGGCTCAGCCCACGCTGAGTGTCGCAGGTGACCATGCCAACCTCCCATGACCTCAAAGATGCGACCATCCGTAAAGCGGACATACGCCCCATACCCCGTGCCGCTGGCGTCCACGATGGCCACCGCCGCGTAGTCGTCGTCCACCAGAGATGGCAAGGGCGGGCAGTGCGGTACAACGGGCTGGTTGGCGGCCAAAACAGTGTACAGCGGGGTCAAGACGTCGAGGACACGGGGCGTGACGGGGAGCTGCATATCCCAGCTACCGACCTGCTGGGCCACACGGGAGAACAAGCGGAGTACGTCCCAATGCTCCCTCAGCGAGACGTTGAGGGTGTTCGCCATCCACGAGCACAGCCCCACAAAGGAGGCCAGCTGACGTCGCGTCACCACGACCCGGGGGTCGTCGCAAGCATCCCGCATCCGAGCAAAGGCGGCCATCAGCTTGGCGACCTTGCGCGGCTGATTCCGTACCCGGCTGCCCACATACTCCTCCCCCAAGAAGGCGGCCGGCCCGGAGCCGAGCTGTGCGCCCAGGCGCAGAATATCCTCCGGATCGGAGGGCACGGGCACCTTGCGGCCCGCGACTTCGATGTCGTTCAGATCGGCGGAACACCGCTGTGCGCGCGTCAGGTAAAGCCGCACGGCCTCCACGAAACGGTCCGGCTCGTTGGAGCAGATGATGACGTTGTCGACCATGGAGGTAACGAACACCCCATCCATCCGTATGATGGGCTCCATGAGCGCCCATGTGGTCGTGTTGGCGACCCCGCAAGACTGCGTGGCACCCATGGGGAGTCGCTCCAGACAAAACAGCTCATGTTCCGCATTGTCCCACCGGATAGGCATGGCGGAGCGCACGACATGGTAGCTGCCCACGCCCAGCAGGGGAAACTGGTCGAACCAGGCGAAGTGGTCGAGCTCCAGCCGGTATGTGTAACCCGAAATGCAACGGCGGCGCTCGACGCGGGAGGGATAGGACAGCGGGGGAACCAGCGACTGCTGGAAGAAGGGATTGTAAAGAGTCTCAAAGACGGGGCGCCAGCGCCGCTTGGTAGGCTGGGGCACGGCGAACCCACGCACGCCGGAGCGAATCTCCTGACCCCCCAGGGGCCGTATTTTACCCACCTCCAGGAATCGGGTCCACTGCTCGTGGGTGAACTTGGAGACGGGTACTTGCGACGCGGTGAGGAGAGGGCGATCAGCAATCCCATAGCACCCGGCGCTCTGAAGCAGACTGACAGCCCCGTCAAAGGCTGCCCTGAGGTCATCAGACTCGATGGAGGCGCGCACTGCCGGCAAGTTGACGGTGGACACGGCATGGGCGTGGAGGGTCCAGTCCTTGAACGCATCCTGGGTCCCATCATAGTCATCCTGCAGTCCTAACTCAGATGACGGCGGCGCCTGTCGCGGGAACAGAGACGGTGGGGCCCGCACACGACGTCCACGCTCCCCGTTGAACCCCGACCAGCGCCCCATCTTCATCGGTGCGGCAACATCCCCGCCCATCGGGGTGACTGCCCGCGAGAGTTTGGTCGCCCTGGAGGCGGCCGCGCCCGCCGCTTCAGTGCTCTCATGCCCCCAGCCGAGGTAGCGGAGGAGGGTATCCCGGCGCTTGTGACCGGACAGCAACTGGAGCTCGGCGTCAGTGGCCCCGGCCCTAGCGTTGCAGACCAAGGCCCCACGGCGTATGCTGCGGCAGCTGTGATCGGGGAACCTGCCCAAGGCCACCGACAGCTCACGCTGGGCAGTCTGGGAGAAGGCGTGATAGGGGGCGTCGCCCGGGTCCCGCTGCGGGGAAGTGCGCCGCGCCGCTTGCCGCCGCTCGTGGAAGAACGCCTTCAGCTGCTTGGCCACGGGGGCAGGCATAGTACTGTGAATGGTGTACGGCCCCCAAAAGAATGCACCTTTGCCCTCGGTGAACAGGGCCTCGACCGCGACGTTGCCATGTGCACCCGCGGCGTCCGCGATGCGCACGTTCTCCGGGTCGAGGCGGCGTGTGTCGCCGACGCGCGCTGCCAGGTGCCAAGCGAGTTGCAGTAGGTACCAGGCATCGCTCCCCCGGAGCTGGGACTCAAGCACATCAAAGTCGGCGTAGCTCAGAGGGGCTGACTTCTGCGGGCGCAGTGCGGTGACCCGTGCCTTGCGTGTGGCATGGGACGCCGCCCCGCGGAAATAGGGGTCCGTCCGAATGTCGATGACGGCCCCGTTGTAGGACGGAACGTAGTACTGGAGGTCACGCAGGGCGGACGCCACCGTGGACAGCGAGGACGAAATGGTGCTCCAGGCCCAGTGGCGCTTCCTGGCCTCCCTTAGAACCATCTCGACCACCGCCTTCGGTAGGGGCGTGTTGTTGAATTCGTCCGGCAGATGGCGGATACGGTGAATCCACCGTAGGTGGGACTGGCGTGTCTTCGGTGACATGCCGGACCACACGAGGGGATGCACATGGCGAGGACACTCCAGCGCCTTGCCCAGCGGGTGCCACCGCTTGGCATCTAGGACCCTCCAGGTGCCCGCGGGGGCGCTGTCCATGGATGCGAGCGTAGCGCGCGCCGGATCGTCGAGCTGGTTGCGCAGGGCATCGACCTCGGATGGATCCGCGGCCTCGTCGCCGTAGTCGCTCCCCACGTCGTCGTCGTCCTCATACCCACAGCTCGACGCGAACTCCGGGAGAGCCTGAACGCGGCCGAGGGTAAAGTAGGTGAAGTCAGGGTCCGGGAGTTGAAGGTAGGCCGGATCCTGAGACTCAAATTGACAGCACTTGTCGCACCAGCGCGCGAGGACCTCGGCCTCGCCCAGGGCCGACCGAGCAGGGGCCCGCAGAAGCCGCGCCACACACTGGACCCGATGGGCCCCACGGCGCGCCATGGAGAGGCGGATATGCGACCCCCGCGGCACGTCACGGAGCGCACGCTCCACTTCATTGTGACGCATGGCTGGCGCGCCTTCCCGCGGGGCGAAAAGCACCGTGTCGGCGGACGGTCCCGTAGGGCATGTGTCCCCCGTAGAAACAGCGTCCCACTGCGGCTCCCCCTCGGGATCGAGGACGCGGAGAACGGCGTGCCGCTGGGCCAAAGACGCATGGACCCAGCAGGTGTGTACCCCCGCGATTTCCAAGGCTGGTAGGCGGCAACCCCGGCGCATGGTAGTAGCGCACCCACAGCGTCGATCCGTTCCCTTAGTGGTCTCGAGAATGGCGGGGTGATGCCAGTGGCAGAAACCCCCGCACACGTGATTGGGTGACCGGGGGTTCGAGCAGTCCCGGCATGTCCCGCGGGGCGCGACCCGAGCCGACCCGGGCCCAGGGGCGCCATCCCGGGGCGCGGCGGACAGCGTCGTACCCAGCGATGACGGTTCCGTCGCCGACGTCGGGGAGGTAGAGGCCCGCGCGTGAGTCGCTGCGGGCGGGGTCACCTCCCTGTGGGTGACTGGGTCAGGGGAGGGGACAACCGTTCCTTGCCGAGTCCGCGTCACCTGCGACTGCTCCGCAGCGGACAGTGCAGGGGGAGGGCGACCAGGCCCCACCTCGGGCAGAGAAACCAGCCCAGGCGGGCACGTCGCTTCCGCAGAAGGCACCGGCACGGAGGGGACGGACGGATCGGGTACAGGGGACAGCTCCCGCGTAGTCGGGGCACAAGACGGCAACACGGACCAACGGAAACTCGGGCGATCCGCCGGCTCCACTCTTGCCCGCGAAAGCCCCAGATAGAAGTTGTGGGCCTCACGAATGTGGGCCCTAGTCAGGGTCCCTGGCTCGGTGAGCGCGTAGATGGTCTGGAGGGTGTTATTCACGGCCTCGACCCCACACTCCGTCTCCTGCTGGCGTCGACAAGGCGCGTACACAGCCTCGGGCTGAACGGGCAGGCCGCAGTGGCGACGGAGAAAGGAGGCGAAGACTCCAGCCCAGCGCAACGTGGCTTCGCCGTAGGCGGCCCCCCGAGCATCAAACCGCGCGCCCGTCGCGCCCGCCCCGTGCCAACTGTCCCGCACCACAATGGCCCCGCCCGCGTAGGCGAAGGCCACGAAGTGCTGCTCCGGTGCGATGTGCGCCACCGTAGCGACCTTGCTGGTAAGCGTGCCCGGGTCCCACCCGATGCCAGCGGGCAGGGTACAGCGTCCCTCCCACCAGGTGAGGGCCCTGCAGGGCAGATAACTCCATCCTGTAGCCGGTGGATCACGAAAGACGGCGTCCAGGATTGGGGCATCCACGGCGGTGTCGGTTAAGTACGTGTGCCGTTGAAAGGCACGGTAGGCCATGTGCAGCTTATCCTCCTGCGCGGCGGCTCGGGCCCTCACCGAGGCCACAATCTGGGTTGCACAGTCACGGAAAAGGCGGAGTAGAGGGCGGTCGGAGCGACAACCGCCTCGGGACGCCCAGAAAACCGAATCGGCGGTGGCCGAAGTGAGCCGGGCAAGGCTGACGGTCGCCTGCTCCCCCCCACCGGGATCGCAGTGATGGTAGAACGCGCGGACGAGGGCAACAGTCGCCCCGCTCAGGCCGGCGGACGCGGCCCTGGAGAGGAACCACGACAGGGGCACGGGCGTCTGCACAACGAACTCCTCGGTCAAACTCGCCGGGTCGAAAGTGGCTGCCGCGGCTCGCTGAGCGTCGGCGTCGTGTGCCGAGCGCCGCGCGCGCGTGCGATGGGCCACAGGTGGAGCCTCCTCAGGTACGTCGAGGGAATAGCGCACCGGGCCGAGCCCCAAGGCCCCCTCAGGTCCGTCTGCAGGGGGCGACAGGGGAATCGCAGCGGACGTCGGGGCCCCACCGCGCACGACGTCGTCAAAGCCGATCATGGAGGCAAAGTCGGGACACGCGGCGGCGAGGAGCGCCGTGAGATGCTGAGTCAAGGGGCGGCACTCCGTCAACAGCGCCCGCCACGCGTGAAGGGAGACGTAGCGCGGGGGCGTCAACTGGGCCTGTGGTAAGGGCCTGGTGCCGTACGCGGCCCAGGCGCCCACGAAAAAGACATGGAGGCCGCACTCGGCGGACCCCCGGAACTGCTTGGCGTGCGCCACAATCACCGGCCGTGCGAGGCCGAGATCGCGCGTGAAATGGGAGGTGATGTCCCTGGCGGTGGCCGGATGCCGGGCGGAGTCGTAGACGACGGTGGTCAGGCGCCCAGCAACCCGGCGGACAACCGCCGTAGTCCAATGATACCGAACGTGCACTGGCATAATAGCACACGAGTGCCTCTCCAAAATCGAGAGGAGCCGCGCGACCAGGTCACGTGCCAGGTCCCGGCGGATCGACGGACGCTCCTCCGTCCGTACCCGGTAGAACAAAGCGGCGGGCACGTAGTTGGGGAAGGCGGGGGCCATCCGCAAATCCAAATCCATGTCACTCAACTCGGCATCGAGGGACCCGCCCCGTAGGTCGCCAGGGCGGAGCCTGCCGCACCCGGCCGAAGCTGGCCCCCTGTTTTGATTCACGTCCTCTGGAGAGCCAAGAGGACCGCTCAAAAACCCATCTGGGTCGAGGGATCGGTGGGCGCGCCATCGTCGGTCACGCCACGGGGCACAAGGGCGGTAGCGTCGTCCGCACTGCCACCAGCAGGACCCCCGCGAGGCTGGCGGCGCCGGGCCGGGAACTCAGGCGCTTGCCCAGGCTGTTGGTCCCGACGGGCCTTCCCGCTCCGATCGGTGGGCCCAGGCGGGCCACCGGGCTTGGGTTGCGGCACAGCTGCGGGTTTAGAGGCAAGCTGGACGGCCTTACGGAGTCCATCGATCTCCGCACGTTGCTGCTTCACCTGGGCCTGCAGATTGGCAACAGCGTCACTAGCGGGGCCCATATCCACTGCATAGCGCCCCCTGGGGTCCGGCCCTTCAACGAAGAAATATGGCTCGCCACCCTGGACCGGCGGACGGACGGAGACCCGAAAGGACGCCCCCAAAGACACCGCGCGCTTGTAGGCCATGGGAAGCCGCATGCCGCCGCCGCCGCTGATGCGCCCCTCTGCACTGTCTGGAACATGGTCCAGAATATCCTGGTTCAACCGGACGAATTCCTCACAGACGGGCGGCAAGAGGGGAAAGGGACACGCAAGGATCTTCGGCAGGTTCCGAGCCTTGAACTGGGGATGTCGATCCTTGTGGTCCTCCTCCATCATTTCGGTAACTACGACGTTGTGGGCCCGAATGCGTGACGGCAGGTCCCTGTAGCGGAGCAGAATCGCGGCGTAGACCTGTGGGCTATCGGCCCAGACCAGGTGGGAGTAAAGGAGGACGTCCTCGATGACCAACTCACCCTTCTCGGCCCACCATATGATCTGGGTCTTCGCCTCGTCGGCCGAGTAAGTATTGATGATCCCCCCCCGCCTGGGGTGCCCCGTGGGATAACGCGTATTGCCGTAGAGGTGCTCGAAGACCTCCATGTAAGCCTTCTTGTGCGCCGTGTCGAGATCCGCCTCCCTCTCGAGGCGTCGTCGCTCATCGGCCGTGCGCTGGCGTTCCTCCTCACGGCGCTCGCTCTCCAACTCGAACTGCCTTTCGAGGGCCCGTGCCAGCTCCAAAGTGGACCGGCCCGAAGCGGGGTTGTCCAGGCCGGCCTCTCTGAGATCGTACTGCCGCGCCAGCGTCTCGATGCGCTTGTTCTTGAACTCCTCGCTCCCGGGCCCGGCACGGATGGCTGCAGCGGCCGCGTCAACCGCGGGGTCCTGCCCCAACGTGGACCAGTCATTGAGCACGCCACCACGCAGCCGCAGGACCAAGTCCAGCGTGGACTCCCTCTGAACGTTGTAGTCGGCGAGAGTACGGCGGGCCTCCAACTGTTTGCCCGCATACAGCAACCTCTGCGAACCAGGGGGAACGCGCACCTTGGCCTGGACCCGCAGCATCACGGTCGCCACTGAGTCGGCGGACCTGACATCCAGGGTCACCGTCGTCCCAGACAAAGTCGTCACGAAGATCTGCATACGGGCCCCAGGCGAACGCGTACTGAGAGAGTCCTGCTCGGAGTCCGCAGGCCCCCAGTGGTCCGTACCATCCGCCATATTGGGCCTGTCCACCAGCGTACTGCAGCCAGGCCCCCAGTGGTCCGTACCCTCCGTTATATTGGACCGGCCCATCAAAGTACTGCAGCCAGGCCCCCAGTGGTCCGTACCCTCCGTTATATTGGACCGGCCCATCGAAGTACTGCAGCCAGGCCCCCAGTGGCCCGTACCTTCCGTGATATTGGACCTGCCCACCGAAGTACAGCAGCCAGACCCCCAGAGGCCCGTACTCTCCACTGAAGTAACGCAGCAGGTCGTGGAGGACACACGCGGCACACAGCACCACAGCCGGCAGCCCTCGACAGCCAAAAGGCCAGAGGGCCGCCCAGCTCTGGCCCCAGGAGCCGATGCGCTGCACCCCCTGTCACTGTAGTCGGACAACGTGCACGCAGCGGTCGTCAGGACCAACAATTTCTGGTCCACCCGGTACCGCGGCGTGGTCAGCATCATGGGCTGGATGGTCTGCAGCATGTGGTAGATGGTCTGCAGCACTCTCTGCATCAGGACCCAGGTGTCGTCCGCCATACTGTGCAGTACCCAGACAGCCTGCTGGCTCAGTGTCAGGCCGAAAGCCGGCGGCGCCAAAGACTGGAGTCCGTGCCGCGAGGCCCCGCAGTTGCTGGCCCCCCCATCGGTGGTCGAGACCGGGGCCAGCGTGTTGTTGCTGTCGATGTACACCAGGCCCAGTAGTGGGCAGCGGAGCGCCGCGCGTATGGCGAAGGGGTCGACGTCACGGAGCTCCATCCGGTCCTGCGGGGCAATCGTGCTCCGGAACATCAAAACAAAAACAACAATGGGTAGCTCAGGCTACAATGGAGAAAGGGAAAAAACCCTTCACCTGAGCGTGAAGGAACAACAGAGGTGGGCGTGCAAGCTATAATAACCTATAAGCTGTCGTCATCGGGGGGAGGGGGGGGGGGGGGCTGGGGGGGACCCCCCCCCACTATATCCACCCCTGTAGCTCAGAACTTGCACAGCAGGAAGCCTACGGGCGTGGAAGCCTCCCAATACATAACCCGGTTTCAGAATCAGGTAATCCTCACTGCATGCCAGATCCGCTGCCACAGCCATTGTGGGAATCTGTGGCATTGGACAACTCAGGACCTGCATAGTGCGAAGCCTACGGGCGTGGAAGCCTCCCACTGCATAACCTGGTTTCAGAATCAGCCAATCCTCACTACATGCCAGATCGACTGCCACAGCCATTGTGGGATCATCATAGCATTGGACAGCTCAGAACCTTTATCTTGAGGACCGCATGGTGTGCAGGCTGCGCCGTCTTTGCAGCTTGGCACAATATTGAGAGAGACACTCACTCAATGTCTCTTGCATGGTGCACTACGGCTGGGGGGGGGGGGGGGGCGTAAATGGCCTGTGCCGTGCCGTGCCAGCTTTAGGGAGGGGGGGGGGCGTAAATGGTCTGTGCCGCGCCGTGCCACAGTGTACATACCAAATAAAGGCCAGTCATGGAACTGAATAAGGACTGAGTTGGCATGTTGCTTCTTTTTGTGTGCTTGCCTCATCTGCACTTGCCTCTTGGTTTTCGGTGATTTACTATGAATGCACGCTATGCTTAGTTTAAATGAATTGGTTCTTTCAAGTTTCCACACCATGTCATGGTTGAATTCTGCTTCCTTTGCATGCATGTCACACTACATCACATTACTCTTCACTTTGAACAATTCATTTGTCGTGCGATCTTGCAAGAACCTAGCTACATTGCTTATGAATTTCTTGTGCTATGTCGTATTTTGTTGTGTTGTGTTGTGTTGTGTTGTGTTGTGTTGTGTTGTGTTGTGTTGTGTTGTGTTGTGTTGTGTTGTGTTGTGTTGTGTTGTGTTGTGTTGTGTTGTGTTGTGTTGTGTTGTGTTGTGTTGTGTTGTGTTGTGTTGTGTTGTGTTGTGTTGTGTTGTGTTGTGTTGTGTTGTGTTGTGTTGTGTTGTGTTGTGTTGCGTTGTTCGTTTTTTTTGTATTGTATTTGTGTTGTGTTGGATCCACTGTTTGGGCACTACTTTGGGCCCAAGGCAAGGGGTAAACAACAAAGAAAAATTACATTGGGCCCAAGGGGCCCAGTGTGTGTGCACAACACTTCATTTCAGTCGATTTTAAGGCCCGTTTTCGGTCCGGGGGGGTACGGCTGGGGGGGGGGGGGGCGTAAACGGCCTGTGCCGTGCCGTGTTGTGCCGTGCCGTGCTGTGCCGCTAGGGGGGGGGGGCGTCCAAGGGTTTGTGCCGCGGAGGCCGTAGTGCATATGTGTTCGTTGTATGTGCCCCTGATGTGTAGTGATGAGTTGGGGTGTGCCCCTCAGTTGCCCTATGGGGTGCGCAAAAGGGTGCTATCTTCCGGCTTTCTTGTTTTTGGTTCTAGCTGCGGCTAGAAAGGGGGGGCGGGGGGGGGGGGGGTCATCGCTCACTTCAGAAAGTCCAGCCACAGCTAGCCGCAGTTAGAATTACTCTAGCACCTTGCCAGAGGTGTGTAATGGAGACAGTTGAACTGACTTGAGTACCATTTTTTACCACTTTTGTGCCCGTATTCTGCATGTTAAAAGGAGGCTAGAGGAGGTAACCTTGGCCCTTGATGCTTTCCACATCATTTGGTTCCAAATACAGTGAAAGACACTTGGTTCACTGCTAGAGTCACGGGGTTAAGCTATAGTAGGCGTGCGAAACAGGCCAAAATGGCCAAACTGAGCCAAGTGTCAAAAAACCTAATCAATCATATCTCCGGCGTGCTGGCTCGAGTTTTGATAAACCAAAAGCTAAATCTAGGTAGTTTCTGACGCCGAACACGAGTATGAGGTCAAAACTTTGGCGTCATGCAGCTGGATCGCTGAAATCGACGACCAATTTGCTTGCCATACATCCTTGAAAGAACATCCCATCAAACCACAAAACAACAAGTTCCGTATTCAGGTCCGTTCATACATTCCTTTTCCTTTAGTATGATCTTCAGAGTCCTCAGTATCATTTGCTTTGTTGAACACATGCACAACATTGGACGCGTGAAGAGACATGCCGCAGCTTCTTGCCAAGGCATTTGTCTGATGCTTGTTGCGAGCCTATTCATTACGTATCAAATCAGAGTGTGGTGTTTTCCAAGTGGGCAGCTCTCTCTGTCCTTTGCCCCAACGCATTTGAAGGTTGCGACCTCGTCGATTCGTGGGCCACCACTTGCTTTGGCTCGCCACGCTCCTCCCAGTTGGGCCAAGGGGCAACATAACATCCTACTGTCAGAACAACTACTCCACAAATTTGGCGCCGAAGCGGCCCAAACAGTCGGAAGGGGCAACGAGGTATGGCTCATCAAATTGCCATTGCACCCCGAGTTCATGTTTGCCTGGCGCCACTCTTCATACCAAACCCAAAAAAAAAAATGATTTGTGGCCTCTTTGAGCCAAGCCCTAGCTTTTGCATCGTCAGGTAAGATATGATCTGCATGTCGTTCCTAGGTTTCATCGCCAACAACGAGAAATTTGTGGTTCCCTCTTTCACTGTTGGCCATGGCGGGTGGCTTCTTCTTCGGCTGCCTATTTGGAGGTTGGCGCACGAAATGCAATGACTACATCCTTATGGCGTCTTCAGGTACATTCCAGTGTGCCAACGTTTGTCGCTTGCTTCGAAGATGTCCATGTGCTCAGACGGGGCTCTCTTGCTACCAAATGAATGATTGCATGAATGGTGACCACCTGTTTGTGTTCGGCTGCCAACCTGCGGAGAGATTTCAAACGGCGAATGTGAGTTGAGGGAATCAAATTGTTGATAAGAGAGTTCAATGAATTATCCCCATTGTGGTGTTGGGAAAAGATGGGGTGGAGATGAGGTGGGGATGGGTTGCAGATGGGTAAGGGATGGGATAGAGATGAAGTAGGTTTGTGGTGAAGATTGGGTGGGGTAGGGGTGGGGATGGGGTGGGGATGGAGATGGGTTGGTGATAGGTTGGATGAACTGCTGGCTCCGGGCTTGCGTCACGACCACGTTGCGGCCCTACTTCGCAGGAACACGGGCCTCTGGTGCGACGCTCCGCGAATTGGTCACGGCAGATGTCCCCGATAATCAGCGGATCTTGGAGTGTGTCGCCGCTCTAGAGGCGGCTCAGCGGCCAGTGGACCGCCGGGCATTCGCAGGAGCGTGGGAAGTGGTGTGGTCCGATGGCACAATGGCTTGGCGGGCGCTCGTTGCAAGGGCAGTGCAACAGGTGTCGGGGCGGAGCCGCGCTGGGCAGGTGTTTGACCTCACAGCTGGGAGCGCTTTGAATTTCGCGGAGTTGTTTGGTGGGGGCACCACCATTACGGCCCAGGGAAAGTTCGCGCCAGCGGGTGGCGCGTTGGCCAAGCGGTACCCCGTGGCCTTCGACGTGCAGATTTTGCAGGGGGCATTACAGACAGGCGGACGCCAGATTGCTTTGCCGATTAAGGGCCCAGGGTATTTTGAGTGCCTGTACGGAGACGCGCAGGTGCGCGTGTTCCGTTCCAAGTCAGGCTTAGCAGTGCAAATCCCCAGTGATTGGGAGGCCTGCTAGAACAGCAGAGCGCCGGATGGATCATTTTCGGCACAAAGTCTCCGAGGTACTGGTGGGGTGACTTTGTGCCAACTGTCGGATGGATGGTGCGGAATGAAAACTGTGACTCGTGGTGCGATTGGCAACGCCCTGGTGTTCTGGTGCGTCCGAGAATGAGCGAGCAGTGGGTTCTTGCGGGAACATTCTGATTCCATACGCTGCCGGGCTCCTTGGTGTCCCCGTAGCGTCTGTCCATGATTTTCATATTTGAATTTGGTCCCCAGTTACAACAGCGAACTGACACAACCGTGTCTGCACAATCCACGATATCCATTCGCTGGGTGCAGGGGCTGGGTGCTGTGCGAAGGGTGCGGCCAGTTGGTGATCTCTTCGGTGATGCGGCCCTCAAACCCTCAAATGCCCGGCCCGCAAGTGGACAAGCAGAATCCTTAACATCCATCCAAAGTCCACCGTTGTCTCCTACAGGGATGGATTCGATTTTGGTGCCGCCTAAGGGAGGGCCGGGGGAGGCGGTAGGAGGGGGATTGGCCAATCGTCGCATGTGACGTTGTTCAATAGGCATATTGGGAAACAACCAGGCCCCAAAATCTGGGGTATGTGCCCCCTCCTCGCTTCTGGCATCACGCTGGTTTTTCCCTGCACAGCTCACAATATTACCATAGCCCGAAATCCCACATTCCACCAAATGCGTCAGTGGTTCAACCTACTGTATGCGTGGGTCTCACAAGGTTCTGACTCAGGCTCAGGCGTGCCATTGCTGCCACTTGCGTTGCTATGATGTCATTGCTGTGGTATTAGTAGTGATGGTAACACTGATCATGAAAGCACCAATCGCAAGGATGGCATCGACAGTTCTGCTTGAAAACTGGCCTCTGTCGTGTATTTGCCATACCACAATGGGTGTGCTAATGCCTTTGTGCTAATGTGCTAATCGGCTGTGGAGCATCATTTTTTGTTGTCTCAGAATATTGTCGCCAATATCGTCACAAAAGGGGATGGGGGGGGGGTCCGACCCGGACATACCCCTGCAGTTTTTTCTCTTGGTAGCCTCCTGACCGCCTTTCAACAGCCCTTTGACGACTTGCCCACTGTCTTGGTGAAAGCATTGGGTATTTCTTGGCTCTTTGCTAAGCCGTCACCACGCCATCCTGTCAGATCCCCCAAAAGACGGCGCCGTGCATTAAAGCATCCCTCGTGTACTCAAGGTGTATGGTAGAGTTGTACTCTTTCCTCGTCGCTGTAAGGATAGTCACGAGAGCAGCTGATGTTCTTTGCAAATTTCCGATGCTCTGTGCCCACGAGATGGCAGAAGCCGCTGCAAATGAATATTGACGCGTTGTGTTTTGCTCATTTGCAATGTGTGGTGCTTCGGCCATCCCTTGTCTCCTTCTGACAGCAAGCATTTTTGGGCCCCCGCCTCCTGTCGTGTGAGCAGCGTCTTCCGAGTGCAAGGCCCTCGTCAATTGGCTCCACAGAGACCTAAAGCGGCAGGGCTTCACAAAACTGGGCTGAAGGGTGTACTCATTGGGTGCCTCACACAAGGGCCCACACTGTAAGTGCAGCATTTACAGGTGCTCGCAGGGATTTTGACCTGACATGATGTGGCACAGCAGGGGACCATGGTTGGGAATCGGAATTTATTCTTCTTGCAATGAGATAGCATGCATACAACATGCAGATGGACCATGTGATGCTGTCTAACTCAGAAACATGGAATGTCATTTGCCTGCTTGTGTCCGAGGAGAGGTGCAGGGTGCATGTGTGTGGTAAGAATCTCTGATTACCGTTGGAGAAACCAGATGGCGCACACTTGACACAACTCTTCTCCTCTTCAGTATTCCATTCGGACACGTGAACATGCACCTGCTCACATCCAAGCATTGTTGACAGGGTGTACTTTGTACCCCCTGTGTGACATTCCGTCTGGTTGTTGCTCCTTTATGGGGCCCTGGACGGTCACCCGTTCTTCCCTTCGCATGTTGCGTCGGGTTGCTACTTTCTGTCGGCCGCTGTGGCCGGTGCTCTTGCTGGTGTCGTTTCCGCGTTCGCGGAGCCCAGTAGTTGGCGTGTTGGGACTGTGCTGGATGCGGCATGGTGTGCCCACCCCCCCAACACACAGACTCCTCGTCACGCCTGCTAAGCTTCCTGGCAACATTCCCAAGGGGAAATGGGCGGGAATGGGGCAAAATGGGGGAAACGGGGGAACCCATCTGGGAGGAAAGGTGTTGCAACCTGCATCTGGGCATGGCCTGTGCAGGTCCCCAGGGAGCCTGTTGTCCACTCAACCATTGATGGGGGTCTCCTCCCCTACCAGGGACTGATGGTGGCTGGCCTTTGGCAAACACAACATGCAGCAACACCAAACGCGATGGTTCAACATTGTTACGGTGCAATACCATTGTGTAGCAATGCAAACCCGCGGTGACTGTCAAATATCATGTTTTGTTGCCGTTCATCCTGCATCCAGTTAAGGGGCGAAACGTATCCTCCAGCTGTACCCCCCCCCCCCTGTCCAACGAACACTGTGTCCAACGAACATTTCCGTTCAGACCGTAATTTTTGGGGACCTAATTTTATTAGGTAATTAGTTTGGTGCTGGGCTCCAGAACCGCTGTTTCAGGCTAAAGGTTTGGCAACGAACAATTTTATCTTTAAAAAATACGGTCCAAATGGGTGTGTTTGTTGGACACATCGTTCGGTGTGTGCGACAATATTGTGAAACCGTGGTAACACATCCCCGGGCACAAGATACCCAGCCCATTCAATGCACAATTAGCACTTTTGAGAGTAGAAGCCCTTCATTCGGAAAAGTTGAACATGCTCCCCAGGCTGGGGCCCCTTTTTGTTCTTGGCACGGGCAGAAGTGGCAGCCTGATCTGGACGGAGAGCTGACCAGTGTGGTACCGCTTGTATAGCAACTCATGGCGAGGTACAAGCAGAGAATCAGTCATGTTGGGCCATAGAGGTCGGGGCACCATTCCCTCACAACCTGCTTCACAAATTTGCCCACCATTACTGCAAGATACATCACGTCAGCCCCTCATTTCCCTTGGACATGGGGGGGGGAGGGGTAGATAGTAGCAGGACCACCAGGTCCCTTTGCAACTGAAAACCCAATGTCAATTGGCTTCTTCTCATACTTGAGGTGGGCCATTTTGCTTGGGTTGGGTAATAACACATAACCACATAACGTTCATCGGAATATTTTGTGGAAAGAGACTCATGTACCATGTTACGAATCATCCCCCCAATTTATCACCCAAATGCCCCCCATTTACCCCCATTTTTCCATAGCATACCCCCCCCCCCCCACCGCCCCGCCCCATCACCCACAAAACCATTGATTTCCACTATTTTAGGGGTGGTGTTTCACCACTGTTCCACAAAATTTTCAATAATTTCCACATTTTCACCCATCCCCATCCCCCATTTCCCCTGCATTTCCAGGTGATCTTCTGGCAAATTGCCGGCAGTGGGAAGTTCTAGACCTTGGCTGAGCTGCTGCCCTCTGCAATTGCAGTGTCATGGTGCATGAGCACTGGGCCCTACATGCAAAACAACTGACCCCATTGGTTTCTGAAATCCTTTTGCCCCCTCTGTCATTCCCCTTGCCTAATCATTGCAACACCTTTACCCCACAGTCGCCCTTCCCCTCCAAGCAGCTACAGCTTCAGGTTGCAACTGCCACATGGTTCTGGACCAGACCATTGCATAGTGGCATATGGTGGGTGGGTCAGACGCCAAAAAAAATTTGTATAACTGAAACAAGCCTCCTATTTTCCCTCTGTTCAGGAAATTTAACTTTTCCCCTGAGGAAAATTTTCCTAATGTGGGTGGGTGGGTGGGTCGGCCGGGGCTGGCCAGGGCCCCAAATGACCCCCCTCCCCCCCGCGGTCCGTAAGCAGTGGCCTGTTCTTAACTTTGCAGCTCAATGGATTGCAGTTGTCAGATTTCTGCCTTCCCCCCCCCCCCGCAAGCACACACCCACCATCGTTTTTGTGAAGCCCCCAAACACACACTTTGCACAATCCTGCGCCAGGTCAGAAAACCAACAGCCAGATGGGGATCTTGTAATGGGTCAGGGCTGCAGGTGCCGTCTGCTTTGGGCCTGCTCAGCGAGGCTGCTAGGGCGCCGGGCCATTGCGGCTGTCTTGCTGTGCTGCGTCTAGCTACCGTGAGCACCCCCGGAGCAGCACGGGATGGACATCCACAGGCTGGACATGGCACTATGGGGACCGAGCCAGTGCCCTGGAATTCCGGGTTTGTTAGCAATGTGGGGGCGATCTGCACTGTGTTGGCATGTCTCCTGTGCCTCTTCTGCATCAGAACAATGGACCCGTTTATCTATCAACAGTCAATCCCCCCGCAGCCCAGCCTGTACCAACCGGCATTTATGCCGTTCCCCGCTCCTGTCTCAATGTCCACACCGTTGCCGCCACCTGGGGCTCCCTTGCTATACCCGGAGGCTTCACTGCAAACCCTGGGCACAACCAACGGTGCGCCGCTCACGGGGCAGCCTCAGAAAACTAAAACGAGCAAAATGTATGATCGAATGAAGGTTTGGAAGGCAATTGCTGTGAATTTTGTTGTCATCACACTGCTAACCGGAATCGTATTCGTCTACACTCTAGTAGGGGGTATCATCATCAATGCTCTAGAGGATGATGCGGCTCGAACGGAATGTGAGAGGTTCTCCCAACAAGTCGTAGATCAAGGATTTAACGCCGCCCAGCTCGCATGGTTGGCTGGACATG
Organism: Eutreptiella sp. 'Long Island Sound 2002'; assembly: GCA_964036045.1. Lineage (NCBI taxonomy): Eukaryota > Euglenozoa > Euglenophyceae > Eutreptiales > Eutreptiaceae > Eutreptiella > Eutreptiella sp. 'Long Island Sound 2002'. The sequence continues at coordinate 54,897,751 of OZ038390.1, forward strand.
ACATCCCCTACACTTACGAGGGGTCGTCTACCGAGTGGGATCTGCTGGGCGGCCAGTTCTTTGCCATGACGCTGGTGACCACCATCGGATACGGGCACACCTCTGCTATTACCACAGCAGCCCGAGTGTTTATCGTGTTCTATTCCTTTGTCGGTATCCTGCTCGCGGGTTACTGCCTCATTACCATTGGTAAGCACATGTTCCGGCTCGTCGGCAACTGTTTGCTGCTGTTCTTGGACATATTTCTTTCAATCGACTTTGGCGAAGGGACTGCTACAGTCATGCGGAACAAGATTGGGCCCTTATTTGAAGAAGTGGACGAAGATGGGACTGGAACCCTCGATTTGTTGGAGGTGCGGCATATCCTGTGGAAGCTTGACGACAATCATAACGAAGACAACAAGCCCGACTGGGAGACCGTCTGCAAGGTTGCCACAGAGGGGGACCAGGACCGTTCCGGCGACATTGACAAGGAGGAGTTTCCTCAAGTCGTCAAAGAATTTGCAAAGATTTTGGCTGCCAAAAAGGAGGAGGAGCAGAATTCGGTGTTGATCTTTAAGGTACCTTGCCTTACTGCTTGGCCTCGTGGATGCCGCCACTTAAGGACATGGGACAGTAACATTTAATGGTCATGTGCAACACACATGTCCTGGGATGACTGGGTTCCATTTTTTTGTGCAGTGCTGGTGTACCAGGCTTGGGCTCAAGTGTCTGGGAGTTGACGCCTGTGGTGATGGCCTCTCGTTGACTTCTTGGCAGCTTCCAAAAGGTCAAAGGCGCGATTGTATGCCCCCACCCCCCTCCCCTCATTACCACCTGAAAGAGTTTGTACATGGACGAAAGGTTACCCATTCAGAGGCATGCTCTCATGTGTCCTGTGTGAAGTAGGATACCCGCAAAGTGACTGATTCCGGCCACCGAGCTGGGGAGTATTCGGGGGCTTCGGGAGGGGCTGGGGGTGCCATAAAGATGGGAAGGGGGGGGAGGTTCTGGGTGCAGCACCATGGGAGAAGTGTCTCAGCATCTGCCACATCACCTGCGCCGTCTGGGTGGCAGCTGGAGGTTCCCATGTGCAACACATATTTGCAGCTGTGGATCGTTAGCCTCTATGCGATTTCCGTCCTGCAAATCCTATTTTGTCCCTCCAATCCTACCGCCCCATAACCCCTAAGGGGGCCTGCAGAGCCCTCTCCCCCCGCCTCCTCAACCCCGCAAAAATCGAATTATTTCAACAGGGACAGTAGAGTAAATACTCAACCAGCGGTGCAACTCTACGCACAGAGAAGGACACAAGGCCAGAAAACAGGCCAAATGGCACTGAGATAAACGCAGAGGAACAGCTCAATGTGGGGTTGAGCTGCCCATGGGGTTGTGCGAGTCACTCTGGGACGCAGTGAGCGCACCACAGGACGACAATCGGGCGTGTTGTTGTTCAAGGACCTCTGTATCTTTCCTCGACGGCAGAGCAATGCACTCACCACCGATCAGTTGCTGCACCTCGCAGCTTGTGCATGATTTGATTGCTGGCCCAAAGCCACAATGGAGTCGTGCAGGGAGAAGTTTTGGGCTTGCGGATGGCCCATCAGGAATTTCTCAACGCTTTTGGGTTCAAAGTGTCAGGCTGGTCACTGGTCGGCATCATCCTCAAGTCCGCCCCCCCCCCCCCTCCATTCACCTGCCACTCGCTTGTTCGGGGGGTGTTTGGGGATCTGGGCTGCTCTTCCCAGTCCGATCAGGGCCTTCCGGACTGCCTCTCATCGGGAAGCCAGTTGTAGGCGCACCTCGCGACCTTGCGGCCCACTGGGACAGCAGGTTGGGCAAACGCCTGGTGCGGTGGTGTCGGTGCAGACAATAACGGCCATGCGGCGTGCTGTGCTGTGCTGTGCTGTGCCAAGTGTAGTGCGTCCACTGCCGTCCATGCGCGACGTCAGGGTCTCGGGGTCCGTGTCTAACCGGCGGGGGTCCGCCCTGGTGTCTGGGTTCGTTACTGCCCGTCCCTGAGCCCTGAGTTGTTGGGCCCCTGGGGGGGGGGGGGGCGTTGGAGGTTTGTTGGCAGTACAGCGTCACTGGGCCGTTTGCGGTCTGGTGCGGGTGACCCCATTCCTGTGTGATCCTCAAGGTCCTGGTATTGGTCGCTTGGGTTTGTGCGGGAGCAGCCTTCTACGCCGACGTCTGCGACTGCATCGGCAATTACGGTATCGCGGCTTATTTCACATTTATCACGCTTACGACCATCGGAACAGGGGACTACTCTCCATGCTCGGACGGGTGCAGGATCTTCTGGTTCTTCCACACCGCCTGGGGATTGGGCATGATGACGGTGGTGATCAGCGTTGTGGCGACACACATTGTTAAGTTCGTGAACACCGCAAAGGGGCAAAAGTTGGAGCTCAGCCCATGGTACACACACCATGTCCGGCTGGACACCATGAAAAAGGGCGCAAGAAAGATCCAGCTTCCGTTGCGGGTGCTGCTCACCTGCCTCATCACGGGCCGTTGCTGGTACAAGGTGGGGGGGGGGGGTTCGCCAGGCAAAATCGTGTGGGAGAATTTCGCTGTTCAGGAAATGGCGAAATCGCGTCGAAGAAAGATTGTGAGAGCAAGTGCAAGTGCGGGCGCCATACAGCCCTCCTTTTGAGGGGGGGTCGTCCATGTAGCATGCCCCAATTTATGACATCGGATGTCTGACCCCCTGTGAAATCATCATTTTGGGAGGCAAAATTATCCCCCAATAATTTTTTTGATTTTGAACCCTCAGCCCCCCCCCCCCCCCGTACCTGGGTACCGGTTTTTTTTTTGGTTAGGGTTGGGGGGCTGGGGTGGGGGAAGGCACGCAAACAGGGCAACGCACACATGGCCTCATGGCCGAGTGGGCAGTGACCGACCAGAGGCAGTTTGCCATGGGAAGACCGGGTAACTGTCCAGGGCCCCAGGAGGAAACCAATGGTGGACGACCCCTGCAGCACTGGCAACAGCCCCAGAAGACAGAACCCCCCCCCCCCACACACACACACCAACGAAGCAACCCGCAGCGGCCCTACAGTCGAGCCAGCAACGACCACCCGACGCAACCTGCAAAGAGAAAAACAGGTCTGTCCAGGGCCCCATACTGAAAAGGATGAAATGTCACACAGGGTGTCAAAACTTGGTTGGCTTATTGTGGCCACTATGCGTCGATCCAGCCCCAGGCCCAGGCAACATTTTTCTTCTATATGGACCCCGTACCCAATGGCGGGCCCCGGAAAGCTTCGTTTACGGCCTGGTTGCACTAGTGTGTGATTCCACAAGAGGGTTTCAGCCTTACTCACTCATTGAGGTGCCTTGCTGAAGGTACTGGAATTTCCCATCACGAAATTCCAGGGTTTAGGCTGCTGCAACAGTCCCCCGTGTGACGCAGGTTGTCAATCTCCACGTGCCTTGTGAGTGTCAAGCTTTGGGGTTTTCATTAGTGGCGAAATTTTCCTGTGGTGAATCTTTGTGCGGTGAAGTAGTCCGTGGGCGAAGTCCTCAGATGGTTTACAGGTCACCAGGACCTCAAATTAGTCTGCCTGGTCACATGCATCAGTACCAATCTACAGGATCCCTCATGGGGGGAGCGTTAGCGCGCCGGGCGCGCGCCGGGCATCTTTTTTCACCCGTGCCCCACCGGTGACCTTTTAGGGTGTGCACTAAGCGCAGTGCGCGCGCAGTGCGCGCGCAGTGCAACTATTTGGACGTCTAGCCGTCCTAGAACCCCATACTTTGTGATACTATGGGTATTATTGTTGTTTGACAAAGGGTATTTTGATGCTTCTTTCACATTCGGGATATGGTGTATTTGGATTCTCACCCAGTTTCACCAATTTTCTTCCTTTTTTTGCTCGTTTCCACCACATGCACTCCTTACTAGGTTGATTTCTCCCCACCATGGAGACCCCAAAAAAGCAGGGGTAATGTAGCCATATTGATTTCTCCCCACCATGGGGACCCCGAGAAGGCAGGGGTGATGTAGCGAATGCTGAGTTTGCGCTTCGTTCTTGTGACGTAAGGCAGAAACGCCGTCCAAACCGCTTGCGGCTTGGGGACTCATTACCATAGCGAAATCTATGGGAAAGGTAAGGGCAAAGTACTGTTTGTTAAGTACAATACAAATGACATTTGGAGTTGTTGAATTCACAGCTGTTGTCTAATTATGCAACGTGCTTTGTAGGGAAGGTGCGCAGTCCATCATGGTCTATTTGGGGGCCCTCTCCATTAGAGGGTAAATCTCGGGCTGAAGTCGGGATAGGTAATAGAAAGGTAGCGCGCCGGGCGCGCGCCGGGCAAACATTCCCCCATGGTTCTGGTTGAGTTACCTAAGTGGCTGACAGCAGTGTAGAGTACCCACTCTAGTTTGGAGTTAAGCCAGGGTTACTACTACGGTTAGAACTACAGAAAAAGGGTCACAGCTTCCAATCATACCTCCAAGCAAAGCGAGGCGGCAAGGTGTGCGATCTACAAGGCTGCACAGGTAGGCTAGGGACTCTGAGCAGCAAGCCTTTTGTGACCCTGGACACCACACCATTGCTAAGAATGCACAAATGCCATGCAGACTTGTTTGATGTGCGTGTTGTGAGACACAGGAGATTCATTTGCATGGTTTACCCCTTGAAAGGGGGCGTTTGTGCACAGCACGCGCACAACGTGCGGACTGCACACACATTGCACATTTTGCAGAGAGAGACTGGGGAATTGTAGGGCAATTCAACATTGCCTTGCCTATAAAAACCATACTACACCCCCGCAACCCCATGTTTCACCCCACCCCCACCCCCCAAGCCACCCAAGGCCCTGAATTGCAACCTTGACACCACCTCACAACATAGTGAAAAGCACATGCATATGGGACGTGTAGGGACAACCTCCCACACCGCACCCAAGGTTGGTAGGTAGGTAGGGGCTGTTGGAGGAGGGGGGTGAAGGATGACACCCCAGCCCTTATGGAACACCCTGGTGCCTAAAACCGGGATCTCGAGGTAGGGCGGTAGGTGGCTCAAGGAATCTGCAATAAAACCTCCATTGGGGAGTAGCCTGTTGTTTTCACAGAATAAGCGTCTTAGGGGGTGCTTTGCAGGCTGTGCGTGCGTTGTGCGCCATTGTGCAGCCCCCAAAGGGGGTTTGGCGGGGGGCGGGCACTGCCACTTCCCCCAAAAGTCGATGGCACCAAAGTCAGCGAAGGAAAAGAGCCCTCTAGAGACAATGTACTTGTAGTGGGAGGGTCATGTTTGGGTCCTGGCACATACTCCTTGGTGGTGATGTGTGTGAGGGGGGCTGGGGGGCCACCGTTATTCGTTGACAGATCCCCCAACAGGTGGGAGACACTCGTACCTCGTCTAAGGGGGGACCGTTCAAAGGGTGCGGCAGGATACAACCAGTGTGTGGTGCCTTGCCTTTTGATCAATATTGTTTCTGTCCATCAGGAGTGGGGAAGGAAAAGTACACTTTTGTGATGGAAAGTCACCTAGGGGTAGTGTTGGTACCAACATTGGGTACCGCACCACATTGTCTGGCAACCTTCGCCATCTAGCCTCCTATTAACCAGGGGGGTGGGTGAATGAGGGGCAAGCTTGCTCAGACCAATTGAATAGTGTAGGAGCAAGTGGGCGAAGGCTGCTTTCAACAGCCGCATGCGAGCAAGAGGGCAGACACACATGCATGTGCCCGCACAGGCACACACACACACCACTGCCCCATGTGTTACATCTCCCACATTCTGTGGTGGAGAGCATACTAGCATATTGTTTATCACCAAAGCAATGCACGAATCTGCAAGCCAGAAAGCTCTTGGATCAGTGCCCCAAACAGAAACACTGCCTGATAGAAGTAGGAAGGAGGGAAATCTCTAGGTAGACCAATGGTGACAAGCACTCTGTGTTGCCATGGCGTCCTTTCCCGTGTGGGCACCGGCTGGCTTCAAAATCAGCCAAGACTACAAAAATTGGGGGGTGCTGCAAAGGAGAGTAGGGGGGCAACCATTCCACTGAGTTACCATAAGAATACCAAAGACTTGCGGAAGTATTGGGATTTCATGCAAAAAAGACTCAAAAAAATCCATTAATTCTTCGGCACCATGCCTGTGAAAGGGGCCGGAAAAGTGCACAGAAATGACTTATTTCTGTGCAGGAAAAACCTGATATCTCTGTGATGTTTGTTTCTTTTTTTTTTCTCTCTACCATGTTGTATTTTGTCCATTTCTTTTGCAAACACCATGTTCAATTTGCGCTCATGTTTTGAATTTACCCCCTGAAACTGCTGTGGTCTGCTTTGCTGCTGAAGGCCAAAGGGCAGAAATGTCAGATTTCTGCTGTAGTATTGGTATCGGTCTGGTGAACCCAGTGGAGGCCCTTGTTGTGCCTCCCTTTGGCAACTTGTTGGACAAACCTGTTGTAAGTTTGATGTAGCGCTGTTTGCAGGTGGTGCACGTGGACCAGAAACTCAGAGTCCCATACCAACAAATGGCGCTTGATATCGCAGAGAATAAGGGGTGTGATCATGTTGTTGTATCTGTCTGACAAGCATTGTTCCCCCAAATTTGTGGGTCCAGATTTGATCTCCATATTACACCGTTTCTTATTCAAGCAAGGAACCACGATGCCTTGGTAATTAGTTTGCCACCTTGCATGACATTGCAGCAACAATCAGGGCTCATGCAGATGCTTGCCTCTAGTTCACACTTTCAGAGTGCATCCCACGGCACTTGCCATCAAACCACCAAGAATTATCCACATCCGTCTCGGGTCCACCAAGCATGAATAGCATCCACCACTCGGGATTAACAGGAGCATTGCATTATAGGAACCACCAAGAATTAAAAGCATGTATTAGGTACCACCAAGAATTAGCAGTATTTACCCAAGAACCACAACCATCAAACGTGTCTGGCACTACAAGGAGCCACTCAAACAATAAAGTGCGCAGAAAGAGCAACCAAAAACACAAAAAAGAGTAAAAGACCTATTTTTTTCCCGCAAGTATAGCGCAAAAATTAAGATTTCCCCGAAATCTTGCACAAAAATTGACATTGCATTTTTTGTTTGATAGCCGTGCACAAGTTTTGGTGAAAAAAACCTGAATTTGCCCCAAGCAAAAGTAATTGGTCTGCAAAATTCAAGTATTTATATGGTACAAGGGTTGTTTTCGGAAAGGCAGGTACTCACCATGGATTTATAAAATGCCATAAACAGTGCCTCTTACATCGGTGCATTTGTGCTGCTGCCTGATCTGGGCAGGAACAGGGGAACTGTGTGCAAGCACACACCCTGGACAAGCTGTTCAGCCTTTGCTGAACACAGTGAGACTGTTAATGAGAAGCATCAAAAAGCGGCATAGGGTGAGGATTTGCTGCCTATGCTTGCTGGCAGGTGTTACGAAGTGTGATCATCATTATGGTTTACGTGGTCATTGGTGCAGCGATTTTCAAGGCTTTCGAATATGATTTGGAGCAGGACGACCTTCAGACGCTGCAGGCTGACATTGCGAGCCAAGGTCCCATGAATTTGTCTGCACATCTTGTCCGATCCCGAATTTGGCTCTTCCCTCAGCGTGATCACAGCACCGCTTTGTGAAACCCATTTGAGCCCAGTTTTCACATCCCTGAACCTCTGCAGAACAGGGGCGCAGCTGTCAGGGCAACCGAGGCAATGTGGCAGGACTGGAAGGAATATCAACCCCCTGGACCCCCCATTGGTTACGGCCCACATAAAAGAAAAAGGATGGCCCAGTCTTGTGTCTGGCCAAAATGGATCTTTTGCCACCCCCACCCCCCCGTGCCACCCTGCCCCCCCCCCCCTGGCGTTTTTTCAGAGCCCCTCTGTATTTCTCTGTCTTCTGCCACTTTTCATTATTTGCACTACTGCACTGAATGTACAGGTCAGCTGTTGTGACGACCAGGGACGCCTGGTCTGATGTCTGTACTGCCTGTTTTACTGAGGTTCAACCAGGCATGGCATAGAGAATAAAGATGCACTTATGCCATGCTGAGGAGTGCATTACCTCTGTCTGTTTTTGCTGCCCTGTCCCTGATTCTCTCTCTTCTTAGTTCAATATCTCTCACATAATCTAGGTCATACCCCCCAGGAGTCTTTTCCAGCCGGTAATCGGCGGGAAGCTCTTTTCGGCCATGCCGGTAAAGCATGGTGTCTTTATCATCACTTGTTTGTCTTTCTCTGACGTGTTGAATGAATTTTGCAGCTGCCTGTGGCGCCACAGGAGCCTCGGTGCCCAACACAGGGTACGGTAGACGGTCCGGGCCAAACAGGGTCTCCGGTCCGAGGCGGAGTACTGGAGTAGCGAGTAGTGGCCAGTCTACCAACGGTAAAGGTAAAGGTAAAGGTAAAGGTAAAGGTAAAGGTAAAGGAGTCAAGTCCAAATCTCATTTTCAACCCAACCCCAGTCAGAGAGTCAAACGAAAGTCAGACAGAAAAAGTTACGCTGATGCGGTACGCACACAAGTCACACCAAACTGGTTAAGACGAAGTGCAAACCGTGCGTATTCCTAGTACAATCCTCCAGCAGACAAAGGTCTAGCCATCGCGCGCGCCAAGGAGAAGTACGGATTGGGTTTTCGCCAAAACCCTCCACTAAGGGATCGCAACCAATGGCAAAAATTCGTCGACCGTAACAGGTCGCTTGCCAAGAATAGCTACAAGTCTACTTCTAAACATGTGCAGCAAATTTTACAGACCAGGGAGAGAGTATGGAATACTCTCCCCCATGTCAATAAGAGCAGAGAACTTTTGTCTGGTGCCGATGCACTCGACTACAGAGGTGTCATATATGCCTTTGTGAATGAAGACATAGGGGATTACTTTCACATAGAGCTCCCGGCCTACATTGGCCAAAGTTCTGAATCTGTCCTCCAACGCACTGTCAGGACCTTTGATAAGTCCTTGTCAGCCCGCAAGAGCGGACGGGAGCCTATCATCGTTCAAGCCTTCCGTAACACCGACAAGTGGTGGAGCAAGTGGGTGATTATACCCCTGGAGGTTATCCCTAGCCGGAAACAAAGAATTTCTGCAGGAATTTCGGAGTATGGCCATAGTACGTGAGCAAGCATGGATTCGCGAATTGCACGCGGGCTTTCCTCACGGCTATAACATCGAGGTCCATTTTCCCAACGAAAAAACTCAGGAACGGTACCAATAGAGAAAACACAGTGGGAAACCCAAAAAGAAACGTTCCCACAATGGTTGGAGAGTCATCCCGAACAGAGGGATTCCCATCCCCGACCCCCTGCGCACTGAGCCATATTACACCTTTAACCCCAACACTGGCGTCCTGAGTTTCAGTACTGAAGCTGGTCATTCTGCTTCTATTCGCAGAGACTTGGCGCGACTCGTCCAAACGGATGATGACCCAGTCGAACGCAACGAATTACTGGATACCCTCTCCAGAAGCAAAATGCGCCGACTTTAGAATTGGCTTACTGCCAATCAACCCCCAGAGGACTGCACGGTCCAGAACCTTTTCCAGCAGCTGATTCTGGCTCTGGACAGTCACCGAAAAAATGACGCCTCTCACCAGAGTCATGGCATTTTTCAGTCATATGACAGCACTGCCCCTGCTAAGCAAGAAAAAAAGCAGAAAAAGAAAACTGATGCTAACGTTGTTCAATGGCTGAAAATACCCTGGAGAAGGAATGAAATGCAACAAATTTCTATACACACCCTCATCAATGATCCTGAGATCAAGGAAGCTTATCCTCTTAAAGGCGACGATGAAGTCGTCAAAATTTCTTATTCACTGGCCGTCCCCAATGGTGTATGGCTCCAGAACTATGGCAAAGTTTGTCAAGAAGTGGACTATTGATTTCCATGGCCATGTGGCCACAACAGATCCAGGTTTCATCACAGATGAGCGTCTGCGATCCTACTGGCTCAAAGGACGCAAATTTCGCATACAGGCTCATCCAGGTCTTTTAGAAAGCTCAATCGAAGCGAATGTCGATGCCTTCATTCATCGCGCCTCAAAACGTAAGCGTATAGACAAACAGGCTTTCAAAGCCTGGAAAAGCAAGCTTTTGACTGCTGTCCGTGTTAAGATGAACCAAATCTTTCGTGAGGACGCTGATATTTCTCACCACACGTTCCTTTCAAAGAAAGGCCTGGAAGAACTTTCAGCAATCCAGGAGCACATGGTTGTAACATACGCTGACAAATCTGCACATGATTTCGTCACTTGTTGCAAACACGTGTACAAAAAACTGCCGTGGACAGAGTTACACAGTCCTCACTACGAGAACACGGCTAAGACTAGTGCTGAAATTTACAATAAGCACCAGTCGCTGAGCACCCAGGTTGGGAGGCCAGCATACAGGTACCTGTATGGTATTCTAAAACTGCACAAGGCCACTGTAGGTATGAGATGGATTGCGGGCAATCACATGCAAGCAATCGAGGCCCCCCTTGAACTTGGGGGCCCCAAAAAAATGCCAGCTTGTTCCTTATCCCCTGCCGAAGTTGCCATGGGCGGTATTCTGAGAATGTGCATGCACAACCTCGAAAACAAAGACCGTGCATGCAGGCAGAAAGGGTACAAGAGGTACTGGGTGGTCACCAACGTCGACAGGGTCGCTGCCGACATAAAAAAAAATTTGAAAAAACTCAAAGGCCAGTCGGTCTTCACCCGTGATTTCGCCCGTATGTACACCAGTATACCTCAAGACCAGAGTCAAACAGGCCATTGCTGAAGTTTTCACCTGGCACAGCAAAAAAAACCGGTGTTCCCTTTGAACAGCTCCGTGTTGACATTGCTTATTCCAGCAATGGAAGAGCCACAGCCAAATTCGATGAGGATGGCTTCTCTTTCAATGAGATTTCAAACATGCTAAGCGAAGTCTGCGTGGAAGTTTACTTCCAGCAGCATGACCAATGTCAGATTCGTAGGCAGGTCCGTGGCCTCCCTATGGGAGGCAAATGTTCGGCAGAGCTAGCAAATCTTTACTGCTATGCCGTTGAAGCCGAGTTCATTGACCATTTAATCGAAAACAATCGTCTAGATGAAGCCAAGAAGTGGTTTTTCACATGGCGTTACATAGATGACTTGTGTGGCTTCGGAGATAGAGGCCAAAACTGGGACCAACTCAGGTATGAAATGGACCATGAGGACACAACCGATTCCCCTTACAATGTCCAAACAAAGTCCTCTATGACAGTTTTCCTTGGCATGAAGATCACCACTAATGCCGACGGCATATGGACTTCAGTCCAGCCCAAAGGGGTCGGTTGGAAATGGATCCCTCAACGCTTCATCGAATACGGTTCATGTCACACACATTACACTAAATGGTACATGCTCAAAGGGTGCTGATCCGTGCATTGACCATATGCAACAATCAGCCAGATTTCATGAAGGCAGTGTTTTATTATACACAGGGACTCATTTCCAGAGGCTTTCCTGCCAGTGCCCTCCGCAGAGCCCGGAGAAAATTTATGTATGATAAAATACCTGCCCAAAACACCAGAAAGGTCCTCACAGAAGCTTTCGAAGAGTGGCTTGACAAGCAGAATTTTTCTCAGTCGTCTGCTGACGAAGATCAGCAAAGACAAAGACGCAAAGATGCCACCCAGCATCAGTTCGAAAGCTTTCTGATTAATGGCCTCACTGCCATCAATCATATTTTGCGAGTCACTAACAGTAGACTCAAGACCCTTGAGGACATAAAACAGGTTGCTGTTTCCATGGCTGACCTGGAAGCCAACATCATATCCGGCTTCGATGCTCGTCACATTCTCAGTCTTCAACACAAAAACATTTACCCTGCTGACATACTGCTGAATGTCCTGCGCAGCCAGGACAACCTCCTGGTGAACAAATGGGGCGAAACGTCGCCAATCCAGGCAAAAATACTGCTTGTTGCCAGTGGCAAAGCCTGGACCGCAGTACTGCAGGACAAGCAGCAGTGCTGGTCAGAATTCCACAGGCGTGCACGCTTTCCCATTCACAATATCATCCAATTTTTGACACACAAAATCAAGCAGGGTACAGTATATACTGTTGATTCCTGGAACATGGAAGACCCTTACAAAAAAGGCAGGCCGCCTGACGATGTCCAGCCAGTACCAGGTGGTTCTTTCATCCCTTCCACCGCAGGTTTGGCTACCCCACTGCACGAAAACAAACGCAGGATCCTGAATCCTCGCAGTGAAACCATCGCTGCCCGATATGTTCGTCTTTTTCCAACACCAAACATTCGGTTTGCCAGCACTGGCAAAGCTGCCCGCCAGTTTGGAAAAAACAACAACCCTGCTCACACACATGGAGAATTTGCTATCCCGGCTCAGTTCAAGCAAAACCCTGTCTTTCGTTTCAGCAATCAGGACAGGCTTGAATCCGAAGTTGTGGCATCTGCTCCCTCCCAAGACATGCTTGGAGTTTTGATCGACAGTCTCACCCCTGAAAGCCATGCCAAATCGATTGCAGAAATTTCCCCTGCCAGGCCCAGAAATCTGAGTGATGTTTTCTCCAGCATTAGCGCCGCCTTGACTTTGTCCCGTACGCCCTCCCGTAGTCAAGGGAGGTCACAAAGTCAGGACAGTGCCGATATGCTTTGTACCCCTTCAAGGTCCAATTCCAGAGTGTCCCAAGCCTCAGGCAACACAACGGAACAAACTACAGATGACACGGATAGCCCTACTCCCCAGCGCCCTCGTAGGAACACTGCACGTACTGAGTTGCACGTACTCAGTTGTACCAGAGTTCCGAAGAAGCACATAAGGAAAAGGAGAAGCGCCGTAGGGCCTACCAACGCACACCACGCAAAAGTAAGCACGCCCCTTACGATAGGAGGAGTAGTTACAGGACTTACAGAGCCTCGGGTACTAGCAGATCTTCGCCTCAAAAAGTCTCCCAGGACCTCCTCTACCCCAATTTCAATGGCTCCCAATGATGAATGCTTTGTTGTTTCCGAAGACTTGATCAATTCCATCCGATGTTTTCAGAGCCCCTCTGTATTTCTCTGTCTTCTGCCACTTTTCATTATTTGCACTACTGCACTGAATGTACAGGTCAGCTGTTGTGACGACCAGGGACGCCTGGTCTGATGTCTGTACTGCCTGTTTTACTGAGGTTCAACCAGGCATGGCATAGAGAATAAAGATGCACTTATGCCATGCTGAGGAGTGCATTACCTCTGTCTGTTTTTGCTGCCCTGTCCCTGATTCTCTCTCTTCTTAGTTCAACATCTCTCACATAATCTAGGTCATACCCCCCCTGGCGCTGTGGGACGCAGATGCTTGAGACAACCCATGTACTACAGGGCACGGAATGGAGGCAAAGCAAAAGGCAACAAAAGATCACCAGAGGCGTGTCATAGGCGCTTTTCACTGAAGTGGACACCAAAAAGTTCAGCAGGAGCAGCATGCTATTTCGCTACATCTTCAATTCTTTGCGTGAACTGTGCCTTCCTCAACAAGGCCTCCGGAGGGTAGCCCGGCCCGCCCACCCGCAACAAGACCCGGCAAAGGGGTTCAGGGGTTCAAGGACTTCCATGGCACATGCCCAAAAACATTTATACAAGTGCACCATTAAGCTTCCGTCATTCTCTAAACCATTAATACAGTTCAATTGACCTATATCTTATTCTTTTAGAGAAACTAATCAACACATTTGACGAAAAAGGATGCGCAATTCATATTGTTGATTGGTTATACAGATGCCGTTACATGACACTTCCCCTGCATAGAACCAGAGGAAACATACTACTTTTGTGCATTGGTGGTTTCAACGTTATGCTGAAAATTATGGTAGTGGAATCACCTCGAAGAGAGGTTGTTAGATCAAGCGCAGGCGCGGGCGTCGTATACCCCCCCTTTTCGGGGGTCATAGCGTACCCCAAGGCATGATATTTGATGCCCAACCCCTTGTAAAATCATTATTTTGCCCAATAAGACCATCCCCCAATGGACTTTTTGATTCTGAGGCCTCTATCCCCTAAAACTGGATATCACTTTTTTGAGGGGGGGTGGGGGGGTCAAAAGTTTTTGCTCAAAAGGCTCCAAGCAGTGGGGTGGCCTACGGCTGTGACATCAAACGCCGGTCGAATGGTAACGCAGCCGACTTCGGCGGTTTGAATCCCGGTCGGTTGACGGTCGTCGGTGGCGCCGCTGCCATGTTCGCCCGACCGGGGTTCGAACCGCCGAGCAAAAGGTCTGCGGTTAGTTGCATTACCATTCGGCCACGCATTACCATTTGGTCACTGCTCGCCTGGAGCCTCCCCACTGCTTGGGACTGTGTCTGCCAGTGACAAAAAACCCAAACTGTGTGCTTCTGTCTGACTGACTGATGGCCTGGCTAACTGACTGATTGCCTGACTGTCAGCCTCTTTTTGAGGTGCACTGCCTAAGGCAATAGAATTTCTGACACTTTTTGTGTTCGTAGGCTTGGGAAGGAGGGGTTTTTGTGGGCAGTTGTAGCAGCATGTGGTGATGTTCTTTGTACCGCACGTTGTCGTTATGGTTGCAGAGGAATATAATTTGCACTGAAACCCCCGAAACAATTTTTTTTGCAAGAAAAGCAAGCGCGTGTTTGTTTTTGTCTCTGTAAATTGTTCATGCCCTTAGCCCATTGCTTGGATTGGTTTTCTTTTCGTGCCAAACGGAACCGCTAGTTGGTTGGGTTGTGCCTTGTTCCCCGGCCCATGGTTTTTGGCAAGGGAGCACTACCGACACGGGTGCGAAGCCCCCACAGAACAACCTCATTGTAGCACTTGACCAAGCAACCTGCGACCCATTGTAAAGTGTTTTGGTCCATTCTACACAACCATATCTCTAGTGCTATCCGTTTTACTTCGCGGTGAAACCTAACTTGACCACAAGACTGCTTCGTTGAACAATCACTGCAAAAAGTCTCAAAGTCCCAGGGCTTACCTGCATGACATATCCAAATGCCGCCCAATATATGCGACTGCGCAACCTGAAAAAACCGCCGAATGCCAAACCCCCGACGCATAAAACAGTTGCATTTTATAACCTCACGAACCCAAATACCAACCCAACACGTGCTACCCACCAAGGACCTTGATAAAAAAAGTTTGAAGGCAGGTGGACCCGGGGCTCCTTGGAGTACCACTTGGGGGGAGACGCATGGTCCAAAAATGTAGCCTGTTTCTGGTGTTGACAGCATGCTCCGAAACCCTCCACTAGACAGCTCCCGTCCTATGACCACATGAAGGCGTGCACAAAACCACACGGTACGGATCAAAGGGCAACAATAGGGCTTCGATTTGGTAGGGGGGTGGCCTCGTACCTCAACGCTGTATTCACGCAGCGCCAAATTCTGTACGGTCCACGATTGAAAAAATGCACTTTCCCGCCCAAAAGGTAATGGTGCGTGAATTTGGGCCACAGGCACGGCGCTAATCTTGTCGCCGAATGCACCGCGTTTCAAAAATTTTGATTTCCCCCAACTTGAACCCTTCACCCAACTGCGAAATCGGATCCGTTTTTCAAAATTCCAAATGCTGTATGGATCGTTTTTCGATGCCGTTCACAAAAATGCAGCCGAAATCGGATTTCGTGAAACTTCGTTTTTGGCGATTTTTAACCGGATCTCCGGATTTTGAACACGGAAATGTTTTGGCAAGTGGAATTCATGTACAGCCCGACCCGCCATCCACGCATGTCCCTTCGGTTCGTTTTAAAACGCATCTGTTGCTAGCTGCATGAGAGCGCTGTTCCGCAAACATAGTCACTAGGGTCAGCTTAGCAGTTGAGTGTCACTGGGTGGCAACGAGCCCCTCCCCCACTGCCGGGCAGTGAACGGCCTGCCTTGGGGCTCTGGAGCAACAAGGGGTTCCAGAAGCCCGGCCCGCCCACCCGCGACAAGAGCCGGCGGGAGTGGTGGTGGTACTGGTAGTGGTAGTTCATCTTCCATGTCACATCCCCGGAGACAGTTATTCAATTGCACCATTCGGGTTCTTCGTTTTGTGAACCATGAGTACAGATCTGTAGACTATATCCTATTTTTTTTTAGAGAAAGTAATCAACACAATGGACAAGAAAGGATGCGTGGGTCTTATTCATCGGTGATACTGATGTTGTCAGATACTACCTTTCCGACATACAACAATTTCAGTGCACACTATATTCTTCTGCAACAATAAGGATAATGTGTGGTACAATGAACATCACTACATGCTACTACACCTGCCCGCAACAACCCCTTTTACCTTTGTGGGATCCATGATTAAAAAAAACTAGAGAAATAACCATAATGTTTATTGGAGCAAATGGTTACGCATTTTGCACAAAAAACAACAGGGGCAATGGGAAAAAGACAGAGAAAACATAAACGAATGCATGGCATTAGTTTCGTGACCAGGCTTGGGAAGGACTCGCTATGCTCCTCCTTCCCAAGCCTAGAAATGCAGAAAGTTTCACAAATGCTGCTGCTACAGTTCTCAAGTAAACTTTGAAACCGCCGATGCAAAAAAGTTGTACATTTTATCGACCCAAGCACACAAAGAACAAACGTGACCTGCAATGCATATCCAAACAAAATATAGATCATGTACGTGCCGCTGCTTGAACCCTGACAATGCAACAATGCTGGTTGTAGGAAGGTATTGGTTTTCTTCGTACATTTTTCTCCAAAACTGAAATGCAAAAATTGGACCCTGAAATGATTTTTTTCCAAGAACAGCAAGTGCCCGCTTCTTCTCGTCTCTAACAATGGTTGGCGCCCTTAGTTGATTGCTTATATTGGTTTTGTTCTCGTCCCTAACGGAACCGCTAGTTGGTTAGACCGTGGCTCGTTCCGGGTCCCATGGTTTTCGGCGAGCAACCGCCACCGACATGGGTACGTCCCTGGCAGCAGCGGGGCCCCTCCCCCGCTGCCGGACAGTGAATGTCGGGCCTTACAGGCCCCGGAGCAAAAAAAGGGACAGAAGAGTAGCGAATGCCATCATCCTTCTATGTCAGGCCTGCTCAGAAAACCACGTCCATGCCCATATACATTTCTCGTCAGGTGTGAAAACGTGTCCTGCCAATTTCACCAGCTCCACTGATGTGAACCTGTGCTTGAGCTCTGAATGCCCCACTCTCCTTTCGGCAGGATTCACGGCGTCACAACTGGAGTGGGTGAACAGTCAGTTCAGCTTCGACACGAATTGGGATTTCAGTGGGGCCATGCGGTACAGTTTTGAAGTAATTACCACCATCGGATATGGAGCATACGCCCCTCAGAGTAGTGGAGCCCAAGCGTTCGTCGTTGTTTATGCCATTGGAGGCTTGGGTGTCCTTGGGCTTCAGTTGGGAACACTTGGAGAGGCTGTGGTCATGGCAACCGCACTGATTTTTGATTTGGTGGGGCTCATCACAGGAAAAGCCAAGTTCAGCTCTAAACTCGACAGACGCATGCTTGACTGTCTGGATAAGGTTTGTTAGGGAATGCTTATGAGGACTGATGGGTACACGAGAAAGATGAATTGTAGCCGAGATCCCCAAGAGCCAAACTAATTTGCTTTCAAACCGTTCCAATGGACTATTCTTGGGAAGGGATTGGTGCCCTGGCACTTGATTTCACAACACATGGAGTTGGTCAGTACATTCTCCTATGGTTGTCCTTCACCAAAAATTACAATCAAGGAATCGAGGAATCTATATCGCTGTTCTGACGGCCCAGAGGCCCCAATTATGATTGCAGATGCATCCATGGGGGAGTATTAGCGTGCCGGGCATCTTTTTTTGACCATTCTCCACCCGTGCCTGTTTTTGCCCCCCCTCACCAAACGATCTGGAGTACCTTCTTGCTGTGTCTAAGAATCTGGCCCATCCTTTACACCCAGTTTATGATGATGGCAAGGGTGGTGGTTGGAAGTGGTGGGAGTGACAGTTTGCGTTGTTGAATTCTCATATTTCGGCTTATGCAAGGTGCCTTGCAGGGAAGGTTTGCGGTCTAGTGCGGTCTACTTGGGGGACTTCCCTAGGTGAGGATAAACTTGGGGCTAGAGATAGGATACTTAATACAAAGGTAGCGCGCTGGGCATGCGCCGGGCAAACATTGAGCAAACAAGACTCAACCGGTGTGCACGGCACCGCAAAGCACGCGGCGGCTGGCAATTTGCAAAAGATGACCCACGCGTGTCCCCACCCCTCCTTCTCAAGCCCAAGCCCCAGTCCACCCTTCAGGCCATCCTGCCTTTATTCATTCAACCTATGGTGACTACGTGTGGAGGGAAAACGAAGGAGCTTGATCTTTCTGTACTTTATTTTATTTATTTGTTTCGTTTCGTTTTTTTTCAAAATTCTCCTGGTGCTGCTTGATAAAAGGATGATTGTGTGGATCTGTTTCATCTTGTGCACAACATGGCCGAGATGTTCATCAGCACTCTCTTGGCCCCATAGCAAACGGGGCCCACTTGTTGTGTTCATAAATGATTGTTGGTGGGTCATGGAGGCTTCGGGGTGGTTGCTGGTGGTTTTTGGTTGCTATTAATGGTTGGTTGTTATTCTTTGCCAGAGGTTTGTAGAGGGGTTGATGTTCATTCCTCGAGATTCCTCAATGGTTGCTGGTAATTTGTGACAGCATATAAAGAATTGATGGTAATTCTTGGTGACTTCTTGATGGCTGCTATTAACCCCTGTAGGTTCCGGATGCTTCCTGGTATTCTTGACCACTTGCTGGATCATGCCAAGTGGGCTGGGAGGATTTTGGGGAAAACCTGGTTTTGACCCTGTTTTGGCCCCAAAATGACCCATTTTCAAGGGTTCCTGGCACTTTCTGAGGGCCAAAATGGGTCACCACAGGTTCAAAACAGGCCAAAAAAAACTTGTTTAAGGATGCCAAGTGGTCTTGGAACAACCTTGGGAAAAATCATTCTGGTGCATCCTGTTGGGCCCTTTTTGGCCCCAGTTTGTTTGGGCCCTGTGCGCTGCCCTCGTAGGTCCTAGCGCGCCCGGGTGCTGGGGTCTGGGGGATGGAAACCACAAAAAGTGGGGGGGCGCAGGTGGGCTAGGTGCCCTCGGCATCGGATTTTGAGCTGCGTAAGATATAGCCCATTCTTGGCCAGTTCTTGGATGCTTCTCTGACATATCGGGGAGTTAGAGGCTATCAAAGGGCTCACTCAGGGAAACCAACCAAGCCAGTTGCAGCACATGTCATCTGTCTTCCTTGATTCCAGGACTATTTTAGCCAAAAAAGAATGGCCCTTTGTGGCCCAAAACTGCGCCACATAACCCAAAGGGCTGCAGCAGCCAAACTGCATAGATTTTGGACCATTTGGGACCATTTTTCGGCGTTTCTCCGATATATCATGGAGGTACTCGGTTTTCCTTGGTTTGGCAATTTAGAACATTGCTCAAGGCTGCTTTGGGCGACAAATGGCCGTTTTTGGCCCAAAACTGTGCACCTTTGAGAGGGCATCTCCCGACCTGGAGCCCATGCCCTAGGATGCTACCAGTGAGTTGGGGACTCAGAGTGTGGATTTGGAAAGGGTATGTGTCAATGGAAAAGATGGCTCAAATAGGGTACAGCCCAGAGCAATGAGACAGAGTAATACCCAAATGCAAAGGAGATGTGCTTGTTGTTATTGCTATGTAGATTTGAGGGGAGAGGGGTTGAGGGACATGGGGGGAGAGCCCATTAATCCTTGTGGCCTCCAAATGCCAGTGGCTAATCAAAGAATTACCAGGGGTTTTGGATGTACAGGGGTAGGGGAGATCTTGAGAGGGGGGGGGTATGGATATGGAGGGGATGAATTTGGATGTAAAAAGGCGAGGGGGCTCGTCTGGATATAAAGGGGTTGGGGGGACATTGGTCCCTCATAGAGGCGACGATCCCTGTTGGTCCATTTTGAATGCTTCTCTGGTGCCGGGATATGCGAACACAAAGCCCCAAGGACGATTCACCGACTGCGAGTCATCGGGTTCGCTGGGAGAGATGGGATGCACACATCTGCCATAACACAGCTGCACGCCTTTCGCTCTGATTGTTTTGCACACAATATCAACCTGAACCACAACCAGTTGCGACTCGCACCCCCCTCCACCTAGCCAAACCCCTGCGGCAACGTGGTTGCCAACCGGCCTTTGTGGAAAACCCCCCGTGGTGATATGGGGGTTTTGCATGATGTACAGGCGACGCGTTCTGCTGTTGGCAGGTGCTGGACAATTTCGAGGACCTGAAGTCCGGATACAAGGAGATTCCCACCGCTGAGCTGAGGAGGCGCGTACTGGCATTGCCAGATTGCGACGTCAACGAGGACGCATTGGACAAGGTTTTAGAACTCGTGGATAAAGGACTAGGCAAGACCACTAATGGTTCAATCGACCCCCGCAATGCGTCGATTGTTCTAGCAAGGCTGTACCGCGAGGTGTATGTGCGGCTCAAGTTCCGGTGTGCCCATGTCCCTGCAATGACTGTTCGATGCTATGCATTTTGAGTAAGACAGCTATTCCGTTGGTTTGGGCCAACAACGGGCCAAACCGCGCCATTCAATACAGGATCGTTACTCTCAAAAGATGGCGTAAAGCTGCAGTGCAGAGAAGTGGGAAAGACAGGACCGACATTCAAGATGATTGCATGAAATTCCCGCCAATTGGAACCGCGACACAGACCAGACCACGACGAAAAGCACTGCACATCGCACATATGACACACACACATCACACACAAGAACCGAGCCATGTCCTTCGCTGCCTCACAACCCTGGGATTGTTGACTGGCAGACAGGTGGCTCCTGGGTGGGGACGAGGCGCCCACAGGAATGGCCCATTTTTGTCCCAATCATCCGAACCACCCTGTCAACAGCCAACCCGTAAAAGACGCAGGTCGCACCCAGAAACACATTTCTTTGGTTGCAAAATTCCTGAATTAACCCTCCGACTGAGTGTGAAACGAGACACAAAACGGCACTGAACTGGCCAAGTCCGGCCTTCTTCAGCCCAGAACGGCGAATCGCCCGAATCGCTTAATTTGCCCAGAACTGCCAAACCAAGGCAGCCGAAGCCACCAGAAGCACCAGAAGCAGTTTCGTTTGCGCGTAAAGCAAAATGTTAGCTTGCCTCTAAGTGCTCGAAATGCTCACGCAAATGTAGTAAGTTGGTGGTGCCACTGCAACCCATTTGGCTGTACCACATTGTGAACATTTGGGCCAATCGCAATGAAGCTATGTCACATCTTAAGGCTATGGTTGCATTATGTCGCAAAATGGTATTCTTTTTGGACTGGAACATCCGAGCTTTTGCAATGAATTGGTGGCACAACTGACGCTGGTCATACTCGTATCATAAACCCTCTGGCACATGTCTGCTCTGAGTCAAGTCTGTTGTTGATGCAACAACCAGAAAAGGGGGCCAACAGAAACGGCCTTGCTCCACACAAAGGCCAACGAGAAACTGAAGGCCGAGGCAACAAGTATTCTAGTCCCTCTTGCGATGAGAGCGCCGGTGTGCACAGATCAAAGTGCACAGGAATATGGAATGTAGCCAATAAACCTCTCTGTCAATTTCTTTGCGAGACACACCTCCGCATAGCAAGGGACTGACTTAGGGTTTCCACACTACAGGAATGCACACCCATGCAGTACTAGTAGCAGTTATTGTGCGGTGGCTAATGTCACTTGCTGTGCCCAAGCGTTTCAAGTTGTCCACCTCCTCAGAAAGTGCTGAAATGGCTTTGTTCCACTACATGTTGAGACCCTTTTCCATTCCCCAGGATCAACAATACCACTTTTCGTTGCTGATGGTAGCGTTCACAATACCGCGCATCCTGCACAGCAGGGTGGTTTCTGGGTTCCTGCGACGTGCCTGTGGTACACGGGAAGCGCTCTCTTTGCTTGCATTTCATTGCAGAAGCCATTTTGTTTGAATGGTGCTTCCCAATGGTCAGCAGCTTGGTGGGCCACTCGCACAGCCAGACCCAGACATATGTACCCCTGAGGGCAAACCCCAAAGATATCTGCAAAGGGGAAGGGGCAGGCAGAGGTGACAAGTGACAAGTGGTTTGCAGCAGATGCCACATTCAGTTGCCAGCACCTAAGACCTTGACCTCGCACAGGGCACCATTCAATTCATTGCTGCAGTCGCGAATTCCCAAACCCCAGCTGTCAGCTGTATTCTACCTTGCCTGCATGATGTCGCTTGTCGGAGTGCCTGATACTTTGCATGCGCAAAGCTGTGAGCAGCATGGTGTGCCCGATTGTTCGATGATGAAGCCAATTTTGGGGCTGCGATGCTTGAGGGGCTGGGGGGTGTTTCACTGTATATTTGCATACGCCTCCATTCCAAGGTGCATGCCGCTCTCTGTGTGCGGAACATGATTTATGGCCCCGAATCGCCACCATTGACTTGGGTATGAACAGGCAGAGCATCTGTTCCTTCGCACGGAGGCCTATCCGAACCACTTTCCGATGCTGGAAAGGGCTTCCTTGCCACCTACGCATCCATCCTTTTTCGGCTGCCCCAACTTTGGGCACACACCTGATCTCCATGCATTGTTAGTTACAGGCAACGCATATGCCCTGCCTTCACATTCATAGGGAACTCCTGGGCTCCATGCTGGCCTTCGCAATCCTCTACGGCATTTCTATCCCGATTTACGACGCGATGGAGGATTGGAATGCTGGGGAGGCTGCATGGTTCCTCTACATTACTTTCTCTACCATCGGCCTCGGCGACTACACTCCTTCGACTACCGGGGGTGAGATTTACCTGTATTTCTATGTGCTGGCGTCGATTGGTTTGCTGTCGGTGTTCATTGTTTCTCTTGTTGTGACTGTTGGAGATCTGGTTGGTAAATTGCGCAAAGGTAAAGCGAAGAAGGGCACAGAGCCAAAGGGAAGCAACGCCAAGGTTGGACCTTATGATTATCCAAGCCTCTCATCTATGGGCCCAATGCCGAGCCCGGCCACACCATATCAGCCAACCGTCTACCAGAGTTCATTTCCATCGTCGGGAGCCATGCCCTCATTTCCAGTCGCTCAGCCTTTGGGCTATCAACCCGCGCCGTCTTACTTTTCGCCGTACACCGTCCCATACTCCTGGTATTAATGGTATTACGGGCTGCACGTCAATGAATTGGGCCCGGGACCCCAAACACGCCGTCATCCAAACGTGATTTTTGTCGACGATATTCAGAACTAACAACACTTACAACACCGAGTGGTGACCCTTGCGACGCTTGGCGATCCTCGGAGACTTGCCGCGCCTGGGAAGCCAGGGATGGATCTAATTTGTGCGCTACTCAGGGGGTGGGGGTGGGGGGGGAGGGGGGGGGGGTAGTGAATTGTGACACGTCACAAAAAATACAATAGGCCATAGTGGGAAAACAGCTTTTCTGAAAATATTGTGACACCCAAAAGGCTCTGTGGTACTTTCCAAGGGCAGTGGTACTTTCCGAGGGCATGCGGGATGGTTGCTGGATTGCTCATCTTTGTGTTCCTGAGCTTCGTGTGTTTTTGTGACAATTCTGTTTTTGTGACATTCTGCTTGCATGGGCGACAGAGAGATGAGACGCGGTGTCAACTGACACTGTGTTCTCTGTAGGCTCTCAAGACTGACGACATTCGCAGCAGCTCATTTGTCTGCCGCATCCTTCCGACAGCCGTTGTCATAGTTCTGTCATGGGTCGAAAGAAGGTGGGTTTTCAATGTGATCAGCCGTGTGTTTCAGCCGCGGCATGCCGCAAAAAAAGGAGCCGTGCACAGGGTTTTGCTTAATGTCCGTCCTACCCTACCCTGGGGGGGGGGTGGGTGGGTGGGTCTGGCAGAATTTCAGGGTGGGTGGGTGTCCAACCACCCCCCCCCCCCCCGGGGTAGGGTGGGACTTTGTGGGGGCCTTGGGTCTATTGAGCCAGTGCCACTTCTTTCTTTCTTCTGTTGCAGGTTCCGTGTAACATGGGCTAGGATTGTTTGTGCTTTGTGCCGGATGCGGAGGGGGTAACGCTAGAACCCCACAGTTCTTGTCTCTGCCCCACGCCCATAAAGGGGCTAGGATTGTTTGTGCTTTGTGCCGGATGCGGAGGGGGTAACGCTAGAACCCCACAGTTCCTGTGTCTGCCCCACGCCCATAAAGGGGCTAGGATGGGTGGGTGGGTGGGTGGGTGTCAGCCCCCCCCCCCCCTGGGGGGGGGGTGGGACATTTGTCGGTCTGTGGGTATGCCAAAATTCTGGGTGGGTGGGTCCCTGAGTTAACCCCCCCCCCCCCTAGGGTGGCTAAGCAAAACCCTGGCCGTGCAGCCCGTCGTGTCGCAGCAATTGCTCTGGCTGTGGGTGCTGTGGGTGCAGCTGTGGGTACTGGGTACTGACAGTGACAGTGACAGTGAATAAGAACCCTGGTGCACCAGCAAAAAAGACAAAAAAACTTTTTCCTGGAATATGCAATGGTTTGCATTGAATGCTTCAAGTGACGGGGTGTGCTGCCTGCCTCCTGGCACCCTGCGTGGCTCAATCTGTGACCGGGGTTTTTTGTGACGCATATCGTGACGCCTCGTCACAACAGGGGGGGGGAGGGGGGGGGTAGGGAGGGACACCCACCCCCCCAGTTAGATCCATCCCTGACTGGGAAGCCATCTCGTTACGAAAATCTGAGCCAGCAATCTCAAATGGCGCCTCGCCTATATTGCTTCCCGAAGGGAGGCGTGCAATATGCATCTGCATCGACACCTTGCTCGATCGCTCTAACAATTAGATTGCCGAGCTGGCCTTGCCTAAGCTTGAGTATTTGAGCCCATGAAAACAGCTTCCATGTTTATAAACATGGATAGCAGCTGTGCGCGAATTTATGCAAGCCCAGTCCAAAAAATGACAGTATCTCGTGGTCCATACGCATTGAAATGGCGTGCACTCCAAAACGCAGCGCGTGCGTATCCAATCACGAAAGGTGAAAGGAGGGCACAATTAGATGCATGTACATTACATATAGTTCTTGTATATGGCTGCACTTGTAGAGTAGATAAGTAGAGAGGAGGGGATAGCTGTTCATAGCCTCTGCCTCAGGTTGATGGGTCACAGTTGCAATTGCTGCCGCGCACCAGGCCAGTAGCAACTGTCACCGCCGCCAAGTAGTGATACGCTGCACGTACGCACAAATGAAATTGGGGCATGATTTCTGCCATTGCTCTTGTACCGCATTTGCTGCGCTTGCCTCTTGAACCTCGACAGCTGGCAATTTCTTCTGCTCAACCGGCATTCAACAATCGTGGGTCGCCAGTCGCTAGTTGCCAGCCGGGGGTGGTTTGGCCCCAACGGTCGGCCCTTGAATGCCAACTGCCGACCGCCAACTGGGTTCAAAACCTCATTTTCACTGAAGGACAAAAAAAAACGGAACAAACAGCAAGAAGCCCTGAGGACCTCTGACAGCGTACTGGAACCACCAGAGTATTTACCCTCACTGGGATATTCTTGTGGGACCACGGAAACATCATCCAATGGGGGAAGTTGCGGGATCTGGCAATCGCTTCCCTGTGTAAGCGATGCTGCAAGCACCATGGATGGCATCATACAAACAATGCGACAGGTAAATGGTGCCCACCCCTGCAGAGTAGACTGGTTGTAATTGGGGTGGGTCCCAGGACCCATCTAGTGTGAAAGTGTAAATTTAGAACTGTTGTTCCTTGTCCCTGGAACCGGGCATAGGAACATGGAAATTGGTGGAAATTGATGCAAATTGGGGATGTGGTTCTTGCTTGGGAAGCCGCATGACAAGCAAAGCTGGACAAATCACGCGGATGTACATGAGCAAGGAATATTAACTGCAATAAAACGCAATCATATGCCCCATCCCCCCCCAACACACACATTCAAAATTTGGGCATACAGGTATCTTGCATTTACCAAATACTAGTGTCTTCTATGTACAGGACGAATACATCACAATGCACACTCCCCCTTGGATACCATTTTTGTGGACAGGAACCCCAAATGGCTGTTGAACTGCGGTACTTTCCTTCGTTTTGTAGATTTTGGTGTTTTAGGGATTGTAGGCAAATTATTCTTGGCCTGAGGTCCCCGCGGCGCACGAAAGTACCGCATCCCCCATTGGCCCTTTTACCCATCACCCACATTTCCAGCGCGTTTGGTTCTTGTGGCCCGCCAGATTTGACCGGACTTGGGTTCGGCGGTATCGGCTCGGCCGACTTATCGGACTTTCGGCCGGCCGACTCGGCCGGCCGAAGGTCCGGTTTAATCCGTCACCCCCCACCTTTTGTCATACCCCCCCACCGTAGGAGTCAAGTTATTTAAGGGGCCACAGGCAAGGCGGTACACACACAAGGCGGTGCACACACAAGCCGGAACACACAAAAGGCGGTCTGTGGCCACCGCAGGAGTCATGCTATTTACGGGGCCACAAGCAAGGCGGTACACATAGAAGGCGGTGCACACACAAGGCGGAACACACAAAAGGCGGTCTATGGCCACCGCAGGAGTCACGTGATTCAAAGGGGCCACAGGCAAGGCGGTACACACATAAGGCGGTGCACACACAAAAGGCGGTCTATGGCCACCAGACGAGTCGTGTTATTGAAGGGCCCACGGGCAAGGCGGTACACACGGAACGCGGTGCACACACAAGGCGGTGCACACGCAAGGCGGAAAACACAAAAGGCGGTCTGTCTTGGGGGTACAAACCTGACACCCTAAGGTGCCGGCCTGCACTCGGGATAGGTAGTTTCAATGGTGCAAAAAAAATGACCACAAACCCCCAATAGTTCAGTAGATTTCTGAAGACAATACTTTTTGACCACTACTGTTTTTTGAAATCGAATTTTTAGGCCCCAACGGGCCAAGGTTTCACTGTCAACAGTGAAACTCGAGGTGAAAGGCCACATTATATGCCACTTTGGGCCGTATCCAACCCCTCCCACTTGTCTACAACCCCCCCACCCTTGGGTGTTGGTGGTGGTTCATTTGGGTGTGACGGAGTATGCACGGACCCAAGTGAGGTTCACAGTGCAAGGTAGCTTCACTGTTAACAGTGAAACTACCTGTCCTGCAAGACAGTGTCACTGTCTACAGTGAAACTACTTTGCACTGGAACAATTGTGCTGATACCTCAAGGTCCTGGTGGAGTACCTGTTTTACTGACCGGGCTAGGAATCTGGTGTTTCACCACTTGGTCACCAATATACTACCAAACATGTCAAAAAACTACCAGTTTGGTAGTGTTAGATGAGTTACCCTTCTCAACGGGGCACTTGCCGTGCCTAGTGGGTGACCACGTGGTGGTGCGATATGCCACCTGGTGGCTAGGTTGGGGACGTAGCGGGATTCGAACCTAGCCCCCAAGATGAGGTGGTTATCTACTGGACCACACGACGGTCCGGTGATATTTCCGGTTCCATTTTTTACAGCCTTTTTCAAAAAAATATTTCTTTTTAATCGTTTTCCTAGATTATCCATGGACACCACAGTATGGGAAACAATTTCACTGTTTAACAGTGAAACTGTTTGAGGCCTCTTACTCACTTACTTTGTCATCTCATCCACCCAGACCACGTTATCACACATAGTTTCACTGTCAACAGTGAAAACTACTTTTGGTCATCAAGTACATATGGTAGGTTCTTGCAGCTATGTGCCCTTGTGCTTCCTTGTGCTGGTGCCGTGGTGGGGGGACAGCGGGGTGCCAGAGGAGGATGTTATTGCAATTGTACCCCCCTATTGTGCCACCATTCCATGTGTTGTTCTCCTGCCTTTCAGGTGGTTGGCCTGCACAGCACCGAAGCACTGAGACTTTCATTGTCAACAGTGAAACCAACTGCCACCACTCCCTGTTAGTAGCAGGTGGCATATTGCACCTTGCACATGTACCACCGGTGCCCAGCATAGAACATTGGAAGAGAGACCAATATTGTCCGGTTACCGGTGGCAATTTTAGGAAATCTGTACCGACGTGCATGCGATATGCTTCGGTCCGTCGCTTGGAAGTTTTCAAAAATCCTTGGAAAGATGCTCGGAAGTTTTGGCAGCCAGATGGGGTCCCAAAACGCAACCGATATCGGTAGGAATGTTCCATGGGCTTCCAGCCGACCGTGCCGGGGGAGCCCGGAAGAAATTTTTCAGCCCGAACCCAGTGGAATTTTGGTTGGATGCTTGGTGCCTACCTTGCCTGCAAGATGCCATGGAGAACAGCACGTTGAAGCTAATGTTTGTCTACCCTTTGTCTGCTTTGCCTACAAAACTGCACGGAGAAGACTGTGCTCAAGCTTATGATTGCTTCCCCTTTGTGCTCCTTTGTGAATTTGGACTTTTGCTTTTGACATGTGCCACGCCAGTTTGATCCTTGGTGGCTGCTTTGCCCCTAAACTTGCATCGAGAACACTGTACTCAAGCTGATGAATGTTTGCCCTTTGTGCCTTGTGAAGCTTTGTGCCTGCTTTTGTGGTTTTCTTTTTGCATGTGTGTCGCTTTCTCACCTAGGCCCCTTTGAGTAGACTCACTAATGTATTCCTTTTTTGTGCTCAGAACACTTTTTGTCACCTGCAAGAGACATGTCTAGTAGTCAAGGCAGTGCCGCTAGTGCCTCGTCTTCGTCCGCTCAGCCCCCCCAGCCCGTTCAGCAGCTCCCGGAATCAGATTTGGAGCTTGAGGGCGAGCTCATTGACGCGGACACATCCAATACCGAAGTTCCCGAACCGGGTGATACACGATCGCGCCTCCAACACGCCCTAGCAGCACTGTGCCTGCAGCACAAGCCGTCAGAGACCATTGAACCCAGAATGCTAAGGGTTTTTTTGGACAGGGTCGTCCCTGATGCATACCGCATCCAGCCGAAGGATACCTTGCTGGCTGTGCTTATGCATAAGCATTTTTCAATCCCTGTCTTGACGACATGGGAGGCTGTGGGCAAGACAAGCCCCAGCAAACATGAGACTTCGTACGGTGTACAATACAGAAACCTCTGCATTGTTGGTCCGGATCCGAAATACAACACGGACCGGACCTTTGCAGAGGAATCTGAAGAGAGGCTGCGTGTACATTACATGTACTTGAAATCAATACTGTCCACACACCCGGACAGTACCATTCGCGAGTTAAAGTGGACCCAGAGCGATGTAGTTACTTGGTTCAAAGAGGCCAAGATCAAGAAGCGGTCCAAAAAAGTAGTTACCTGCAACGTGCAGTCCCCCCCCCCCCCTCATTTATTCATGTTCCGTTCGAGGTTTTGAGGGTTATCATAAACGATGCCTTCTGCGAGTCCCCACATGCAACGATTCACAGCGCCCTGAGAGCCACCATCACAGGTGCACATGTGGTAGAGATTTTCGGGGAAAAGGACGGCTGGCGGGTGTGGGACCAAGGCCCCTCAGGCACGTGGGAAAAGGTGGTTACCCCCCCCCGACGGTGAGGTTTTCAGAACAGACCAGCAACCCACGTACCATGCGCACGGTGTCTTGTGGGGCATTGAGTTTCTTTTGGCCTCAGCCCCCAAACCTTCTTCCGAGGGCGCACCAAAGCGGCAGCGACTTACCATCTTAGGTGCATGGTTGCAGGCCAATGGTGAGGTCCAGGGCCAGGTTGAGACCGCAGAAGCCCCCCCC
This sequence comes from Eutreptiella sp. 'Long Island Sound 2002', assembly GCA_964036045.1. NCBI lineage: Eukaryota > Euglenozoa > Euglenophyceae > Eutreptiales > Eutreptiaceae > Eutreptiella > Eutreptiella sp. 'Long Island Sound 2002'. The sequence continues at coordinate 54,927,244 of OZ038390.1, forward strand.
CTTGCCTAAGCTGGGGATGCACTGTGTTGGGTCTTCATCAGCCCTCTTTTTCGCTCTGATGTCTTCCATCTCTGCTGCCCTGGCTGCCCGCGCCCAGCCACCAGCTCCTGCCGCCGTCACCATTTCCTCGGGTCGACTGGCCGAACTTGGGAGTGGGAACCCCAGCGCCGGTAGCAGTGCCGGTGCCAGCAACCCTTCGCCAGCCACCCCCGCTTTGTGGGAGGCGCCAGCAGCCGGAGGAGCAGCAGGAGCAGCAGCAGCAGGGCCCGTCGCCGCAGCAGAAGATGCGGAGGACCCCAAGGCCATGCAGGCTGCCCACTGCGCAGCTTTGTTGGCGGCTGTTGCAGCTGTGCAAGTCCGGATGGTGCTTGCACACCTGAGTAAGAAGACAGTGTCCTGGTTCGCTGCCGGGGCACGCTACGGGCCAGAGGGGGAGGGGGTGGTGGTGTGGGTCACTCGGGGGGCCGTGACCTCCCGCAGGCAAGTGGAGCATCGTGCTCCAATTGGGCAGATGCCCCCAAACCTGGCCAGGGTGGTTCTGGACCTGGCCATTTTTGATCGGAGTGTGGCAGTGTGTGGGGAGCTGGGGGTTCCGGACCAGTTGAGGAAACTGGTCCTCAAGGAGTACCGATCACCAGCTGATCGGTACTCCAAGTTGAAAGGGCAGTTTGAGCAGGCCTGCCAGTCCTTCAAGAAGGCTGAGCAGGCTGTCCGGGAGGGGGTGGGGGGGAAGAGGCAGGGGGGGCAAGGGGTGGAGAGCAGGGAGGGAAAGCTGCGGGCAGCAGCTACTGCCCAGCAGGGAAGGGCAGAGGATCTGCTGGGGCAGATGCGGGGGGCTTGGGAGGAGGCAAAGAAACGCCACCTCCTTAAGGCCCCCCTCCCCAAGATGCCCCCCGGCACCCTCCCCCCCTTTGGGAAATGGGAAGTGACAGGGGGACACCAGGAGGAGCTCCTGCATGGGGTGGTTTTTGCAGGGCATCCTGGGAGTTGGGAGGTGTACGACCTTGCAGCTACGGCTGTTTCAAGGTCGTGCACCTAGAAGCTGAGGGACAGGGGGGTTTCGGTGAGGATGCACACCGCCCCCGACTCCTGCAACCGCCACAACTGCATGTATGTGGCGGTTAAGATAATTTTGTGGCACATGAGCCACCCTGTGAGTGTTTGGGACACCCCCCCGCCCTGAGCCATTTTGCCATGTGGGGGCGCTAGTGCTGGGAGTTGCTGGACAAAACTCTGGCATGGGCCCAGGTGAAAGGGAACTGGAAGTGCCGCCGCACTGGCTGGGGCCCTGAGGCCCTGAAGGAGATGAAAGAAGTCTCCGGGCAGTTGGCCCTAGTTGAGGTGGGCAAAGGGCCTGTCCCCTTTGCCCCCCTCTCCGGCAACATGGTGCCCATTGTGGTACTTTTTTGCATCGCGAACCCTGATTCTGGCCCTGCTATCCCTGGTGTGGGTAAGGGGAAAGGGAAGGGGAAGGGGAAGGGGAAGGGGAAGGGGGGGGTGAAGGGGGGGGGTGATTCAGACTCCTCAGACTCTGCCCCAGAGATTGCAGTGGGTAAGGGGAAGGGGAAGGAGAAGGGCAAGGGGAAGGGGAAGGGGAAGGGGGGGGTGAAGGGGGGGGGGGATTCAGACTCTTCAGACTCTGCCCTAGAGATTGCAGTGGGTAAGGGGAAGGGGAAGGAGAAGGGTAAGGGTAAGGGGAGGGGGAAGGGGGAGGGGAAGGAGGTGGTGGTGGTTTCAGACTCTGAGTCATCTGACTCAGACGTGCCTATTTCCTCGACAGGGGTGAGGAGAGGGCAGGTGGCCCCTGAGTCATCTGCCTCAGACGTGCCTATTTCCTCGACAGGGGTGAGGAGAGGGCAGGTGGCCCCTGAGTCATCTGACTCAGATTCCCAAGTGCCTGTTTCCTCCACAGGCGTGAAGAGAGGGTTGGCGGCCCCTGACTCTGGGGCCCCTTCAGGTAAGAGGAGGAAGAAGACCAGCCGAGGCCCATATGTAGGCTGGAGTGGAGGGGGACCAGGGGACCAGGGGTCACTGCCCCTTCGCATAGTCACACAGGTCAGGACTGTCCTTGACTATGTGAAGGGGTCTGGCCACCGACCTCGCAATTGGATGAGGTCCTTCCCCCTCATCCACGGGGGTGATTCCGGGCGAGGGGAGTTGATTCTCCTCATTGTGCCCCCTGAGACCAAGGCCAAGGCCTCTCACAAGGCACAGCCTCAGCCTGAGCCTGAGTCTGAGGGGGAGGACTGAGAGGGAGGTATATATTCCCATTCGAGGCACTGAAATGAATTGCAGCTGCACCTGAACTGCCTGTTGGCATCCATTCATGCTTCCAGCCCAGCTTGTGCTTGTTGTGCCTGTGGCAGGGGGCATATAGTCGAGGACACTTTGGACCCTTAGATCTCGAAACTGGTTGGAGCAATCCTGGCAATTCAAGGTTCTGGTGAAAGGTACTGGTTGGGGCTTTCCATACATGGTTTCTTTGAAACCAACCAAAAGAGTGGCGCAGAGTGAGGGGGCGGATAGTCGAGCACACTTTGGACCCTTGGATCTCGAAACTGGTTGGAGCAATCCTGGCAATTCAAGGTTCTGGTGAAAGGTACTGGTTGGGGCTTTCCATACATGGTTCCTTTGAAACCAACCAAAACAGTGGCGCAGAGTGAGGGGGCGGATAGTCGAGCACACTTTGGACCCTTGGATCTCGAAACTGGTTGGAGCAATCCTGGCAATTCAAGGTTCTGGTGAAAGGTACTGGTTGGGGCTTTCCATACATGGTTCCTTTGAAACCAACCAAAACAGTGGCGCGGAGTGAGGGGGCGGATAGTCGAGCACACTTTGGACCCTTGGATCTCGAAACTGGTTGGAGCAATCCTGGCAATTCAAGGTTCTGGTGAAAGGTACTGGTTGGGACTTTCCATACATGGTTCCTTTGAAACCAACCAAAACAGTGGCGCAGAGGGAGGGGGCGGATAGTCGAGCACACTTTGGACCCTTGGATCTCGAAACTGGTTGGAGCAATCCTGGCAAATGAAGGTTCTGGTGAAAGGTACTGGTCGGGGCTTTCCATACATGGTTTCTTTGAAACCAACCAAAACAATGGCGCAGAGGGAGGGGGCGGATAGTCGAGCACACTTTGGACCCTTGGATCTCGAAACTGGTTGGAGCAATCCTGGCAATTCAAGGTTCTAGTGAAAGGTACTGGTTGGGGCTTTCCATACATGGTTTCTTTGAAACCAAATCAAAACAGTGGCGCAGAGTGAGGGGGCGGATAGTCGAGCACACTTTGGACCCTTGGATCTCGAAACTGGTTGGAGCAATCCTGGCAATTCAAGGTTCTAGTGAAAGGTACTGGTTGGGGCTTTCCATACATGGTTTCTTTGAAACCAAATCAAAACAGTGGCGCAGAGTGAGGGGGCGGATAGTCGAGCACACTTTGGACCCTTGGATCTCGAAACTGGTTGGAGCAATCCTGCCAAAAGAAGGTTATGGTGAAAGGTACCGGTTGGGGCCTTCCATACATGGTTCTTTTGAGACCAACCAAAACAGTGGCGCCGAGTGAGGGGGCGGATAGTCGAGCACACTTTGGACCCTTGGATCTCGAAACTGGTTGGAGCAATCCTGGCAAATGAAGGTTCTGGTGAAAGGTACTGGTTGGGGCTTTCCATACATGGTTTCTTTGAAACCAACCAAAACAGTGGCGCAGAGTGAGGGGGCGGATAGTCGAGCACACTTTGGACCCTTGGATCTCGAAACTGGTTGGAGCAATCCTGGCAATTCAAGGTTCTGGTGAAAGGTACTGCTTGGTGCTTTCCATACATGGTTCCTTTGAGACCAACCAAAACAGTGGCGCACAGTGAGGGGGCGGATAGTCAAGCACACTTTGGACCCTTGGATCTCGAAACTGGTTGGAGCAATCCTGGCAAATGAAGGTTCTGGTGAAAGGTACTGGTTGGGGCTTTCCATACATGGTTCCTTTGAAACCAACCAAAACAGTGGCCTACTGCAATCTTCTGTTTCCCAGGCACCATGTTTCACCATGAATTTGTTGTGAACAACCATGCTATATGGGTGAAGGGGGCGATCTCCAAGCTGGAGGCATTTGCCAGCGTATGCCCTATTCCAGCTGATCAATTCATGGTGTCAGCCTTTGCCATGAACTTCCCCACGGCCACCCTCTTGCAGGCCAAGGACCTAGACCAGCTACAGCGCCCCCCAAGTGGCACCTTCACAGTTGTGCGTAGGTCCCTTGGCCCTTTGCCTACCACACAGGCCACATCAGTCACCCAAGCACCAAAGTGCCAGGCTGCTGCACTTCGCCTTCGCCATGAGCATGTGGTGCCAGCCGCTGTCTTGCGCACCTTAGACCATCTCCAACCAGGGGTTGGTTGGTCAATGGTTGCTTTAAGGCAACAGGAGGACCTGCATCTTCCTGCAGTGGACTACTCTTTGGACAACAGGAAGTTGTTACCACAGCTGCGCCACCTACTTCTACAAAAGTGTGGCTCATTGGCTGCCCAAGGCTGGCAGAAACCCCCACCACCCCATGCCACCCTGACCTTAGGCCTCTACGCAGACGGTTACCAGCCCCGGGGCCGTCCAAATATTAACACAAAAATCAGTATAATTGATTTCCAGGGACACTGGTTCCCAATGTCTGGCAATGTGCCTAGGTGCACAGACATGTTGACCTGGCAAGAGCTTCCCAAGGTCAGTGATTGCCAGTGGCTACCCAAACGTGCAGAGGCCTTACAAGCCCTGCCTTCTTGTAAATTTAAGCAACGTATGAAGTATGCTGGTGCAGTGTACAACACCACCCTGCAGATAAGGCTCGGGGCAACAACTGCCGATCACCACCATTTGTAGTCTGAGTGCCGGCAAAAGGGCTGTGTGGCGTGTCCCTGGGTGAATAAGGATGGGGCGGGAGAACTCTTTTTGCACAAAGGGGGATGTCTCAATGGTGTGCGTGGGTCCCATAAGTTTCAGGGGATTTCTAACCTGGAAGAGGTATATATTGTGCAACCTGTATTGCCCAACACCAAAGGAGCAGCCTCCAGGATCCTGGGTGTCATAGGTCGAACACTACCAGCGCCCTACAACCATGACCTGCTCCAGGTCATAGCACATGTGGCAAGGAGGTATGATCCTGGATCTTTGCCATCTGATAGCAGGCAGCAGATGCGTCACGTACGAGGTAGATTCCAGGCAGGCATTAGCCTCACAGGTCGCGAGGCCCGCAAAGTCATGGGCAGACTAGCAGGGGGTATGGTGCTCCCCCTGCCTTTCCATTCCATGGTGGTGGCATTTTGCCACATGGTGCATCTATGCTATGGTTGTAATAACCTGGCAACTGTCACATGGCAAGCTATGGGGATGTTGTACACATATATTGTGCACATCATCCCCGAGTTTGCTGAAGAAGGTTGCACTGCAACCTTATATATGCATGGGTGGTCCCACACATGGTTTAATCCACGGACACCCATGCTGTATTCCGATGAGGCCGGCGAGCGGGATCTCAGGGTGGCCAAGAGATATGCCCCCGTCACTAGTACCACGCAAGATGCCAGTATTAGTGAAAGTTTGAAGCATGAGCTGTATCAAAAGTTCGTGCAGAAAAAAAAGAAGATCCCCTGTGCCAAAATTTGGGCGCCCGTGCAACGAAACGTTGTTCAGGAGGCGTGCATGGTTGCTGCCAATGCCGTGTGGCATGTGGTCTTCCAACGCCTCTTAGAGCATTTGCTGCATTTCCAGGATGGAGGTGGTTGCTCCCTATATATGCACCCAGACACCCGTTCGGTGAAATGCGCCTTTCCAGGTGCAAATCCCGAGAGTGATGTGGTATGTGTGTGTGGGACCTGTGGCTCAAAGCGTGGTGTCCATCAATGGGTACCACTGGACAGGGAAGCTGTCTGCAAGTGGCCCCGACTGGGTTTGAAGAGCCGTGCCACATTCAAGTCCTGTGCTGCACGCCGTAAGGCGCTGAAGGACAAGGGAAAGGGTAAGGGACGTGTGGGGCCCATCCCTCAAAGCCGAGTTTCTAACCCTGCGACAGTTGATATTGTACCCCCTTCGGAGGGTGAGGACAGTGCTGCTTCATTTCAAGGTCCTAAGGGTTTGAACGAGCAGCAGCGTGTTCAACCCATGAGACGTACGAAGTTGGCGCGTGTACCCATTGTTGATAGCGACATTGAGCAGCAACTTGTGTGCCCTCGTGGCAGTGGCTGTAGCAGCAGTAACAGTAGCAACAGCAGCAGCAGCAGCAGCAGCGGTGATAGTGGGAGCAGTAGCAGTCCTGAGGATAATGATTCGGATGATGATGCTGTGCACCTATCTGGTGCCTCCACAGTGAGTGCCTCAGATTCTTTCTCATCATCCAGTGACAACCATGAACCCCAACTCCAACCCAAGAAGTATCGCCGTGTGGTGGTGGATGTGGATGCCATGTCAAGCGATGGCTGTCCTGTGCAGATGCTGAGCGAAGGAGAGTACATCATTCACAGTTCAAGCTGAAATGAACAGGCAAGCCACCGAGCATTCACATTTCAAGCGTAAGTGAACGGTCATGCTTGTCTTTTTGTGTGTTTCTTTGCTGAGGTGTGGGATTTGGGAACCAAGAACGGTGTACTTCATCGTACAAAAAACCGATGGAAAAACGCCTGGAAGTTTTTGAAATCCCTCGGAAAGATGCTCGGAAGTTTTGGCAGCCAGATCGGGTCCCAAAACGCAACCGATATCGGTAGGAATGTTCCATGGGCTTCCCAGCTGACCGTGCCGGGGGAGCTCGGAAGAAATTTTGGCTGGGACTTCCGAGATCAACCCTGCAATATGAGTCCCATTTGCTGAGCATGAATGGTGAGCATCCCCAAATATCCTGAGCAATATGCTCAGCATTTTCCTACCATTTTTTACCTTCTATGCTGTGCGTCCCAGCACCATGTGTGTACACAAGTTCTGCTATTCTGCCTACTAACACCTATCCACGATTGAGTTTCAATGTCAACAGTGAAACCACTGGTTGCTATCTGCTTGTTTTGTCTGTATGTAATCTACCTGTACTGCCTCAGAGGGCACAATGACTGACAGCAGTGCCTCCCCATTCAACCTACGAGACATTTGCTCGGGGTTGTATGACGTCGTGGATCAGGGTGAGCTATACCAAGACGGGGACTCATTTGTGGAATGCGCCCTGGGAGGAGGACTAGCTTTGCCTTTTGTGGAGGTGGCTCTGGAGTTGCGTTTGAATCCTGGAACAAGACGAAGTATTGCAGATCTGAAGCAAGACTAGCCGAGTCGTGGGTCCAAGCAATGGCTTTTCCGCTCTGTGGCTGCTGTCTTCAAGCTCTTCCGCCGCATGCTGGTACTTGCAAAGCCGATGATAGTGGCAAAAACAGTCCCCAATGCAAGGGCTATGACAACACTAGCCAAGGAACAGCGGCTTGAGTTGCGGGGAAGTGGTTTTGTACTCTTGTGGGAACCACCATTGGCCAACCGGGTTGCCCTTGCAAGAGAGAGGATCCGCCAAGAAATGACACAAGGATTACGTGACATGGGCACACCAATTTTGTAAGAGCCTCCATTTTTTAGCAGCCCGCGGGGAGCAAGGAGGTGCCAGAAGTGGGAGAAAAGCAGCCCCAAACAGTACGAAATTGCATGCCCCAGGCACCTCTTCTAATGGGGTTTCACTGTCAACAGTGAAAGTGTGCTGCACGCGATTCGGTTCCAAGGACCATTTGCCTTTGGTTGTCACTGGAGCATTAGTTTTAGTATTTCACTATCACGCAAGATACCGGGTTCACCTTATTTTGGCTGTTTTCAATTTGCTGAATATGTTGTTGAACACAAGACACAAGGCAACTATCAGTTCTTAAAACTAACATCGTGTACACTGGTGCTGCAACATAATGCTTCCTGCTCCTCATTTACTTGTAGTGGTTCCTTCTGCCAAGGGATGCACAATAAAGACGGAAATTGATTGTGCACTATTCTTTATGGCCCAACCCTACCATGAATCATATCATGCTAGCCCTTTTTGAGTGTGCAGTACATGGACGGACACACATACACCAAGCAGGAGGAATCAAAGAGAATGGTGTGAAGGCTGATGATGAACACAGGCAAGGAAGCCAGCATCAGAAGTTCCTTGACACCCTTTTCCCTGGCACCAGCATTCCAAAAAACTAGACTCTCCGAGGACGTTTCACTGTTGACAGTGAAACTGTCTGTCCGGAAGCTGCCTCATCCCGTGCTGTCGATTCTGTGGTTCATGTGCCCCCAACTGTCCTCCAACCTGCCTTCAATGCCGTTAGTGTCGATGCAAAGCTAGCTCCCGCGAAGGCAACAAGGAACAAGAAGGGGAAGGCCAAGCCCCTTGCCAAGGCAGGTGCCAAGCGGCGGACTGAGCAAACCACCCTCACCCAGATGGACCTAGAGAAACTGTGGATTTGCACGGCATTGATAAGGGCCAATAGCAAGCAATTGCAGCGCAGCTTTAGGACGCAAACAGCGTGGGATCCGGCGGACGAGGAGCCCCCGGGTTGAAGCGGAAACCCAAAGTCCCTGCCATGACCATCCCCGGTGTGGCCAAGCTTGAGCAAGCTTCTCGGAGGACCCGCAGTGCAAAGCAGTAGGCTGAATGGGAGGACCTATTAGTTGTGCTTTTTTGAGAACTGCTTCTGTTTGTACTGTTGTTGTCCTGTAAGCACTTGCTGGTCTGCTGGGTCATCACATTGTACTGTTCACTGCTGCACTGAGTTTCACTGTCAACAGTGAAACTCACTGCCACCATGACCGCTGTGGCCGAAATGCCTGAAACCATCATTCGTTTTTCTGCTGTGTGATAATATACTGTTTCATTGGGCAATGCACTGCCCTCATTTCCGGTTTTGTTTTCCAACGGACGGCAACACTCGGTTATAAGCCCTAAATTTTGCCCTCCAGCCGCCGTCTTGGGCTGTTGTTGCATCACCCGCACTGTGTATCTGCTGACTGCTTGCAATCGAAAGCAGGCACAAAGTTTTTATTTTCTACTTGCTATTTTTTTTTAATTTTCTAACTGCTTTTTCCAAGTTGCACTTTTCCCTAGTGACGTAGATTAAAGTCAATATGTTTAATATTTGGCCAAAAATTAACACGTTAATCTCAAGTTTCAATTTTTTATAGGGGGGGTTAGGGGGTTTGCCATGAAAATTATGACCCCCACGGGTTGCCTTACGGGCTTGGGTGTCATTTTCCCCCGGGGGTTGATGGGGGGGTCCTACCCATGTGGTTGTTTCAAAATGTTAAAATGGCTCTTGGCTTTAATTTTTGTTTTTAATTTTTCGGTTAATATTTGAAAAGTTAAAAATTAAAGGGTCGCCGGCATTCGCTACGGCCGGTCTCACAAATATTAACTCATTTCCCCAAACATTAACCCTCCTAACAATGGCACAACGCAACATGGAATGCATCATGTGTGTGTTTATGTCTCTTGTCCATGGCCATTGTGGCCCCTTGGGTCCCTATCCGGGCCCTCATACCTCGTGGGACCCCGTAGTGGGGTCCCACATCTTCGCGGGTCCGGATGGGGGGTTAGTGGGGTTAGTGGGGTTAGTTGGGTTAGTGGGTTCGGTGGTAGGGTTTACGTTCGGGGGGTTAGGCGTTTTGTTCGTTTTGGTCTTCTTTTGGCCCTCTTTCTTTTGGGCCTCTTCGCGGTGCCGCTCGGCCTCCTCGAGGGTGTCGAAGCGGAGGGAGCGGTTGACCTCGTAGAGGGTGGTTCCGCCCGGGTATTCCACCCAAACGGCACCGTACTTCCCCCCGTGGATACCACGGACGGTGCCCCTCTCTACCCCTTTGGGGTAGGGTACGTGGACGACCGTCCCGATGATCGGATCCTCGGGACGGTAGTCCTTCTTCTCGGCACCCTTGGGGGTGTTGGTCTTGGTGGGGGGGGTGGGGGGTTTTGTGGTGGCGGCTTTGGGGGGGTTGGTGGGTTTGGGGGCGGGGACGGCCTTCGTAGGCCGTGCGGTGGTGGTGGTGGTGGGGGGGGGGGGGGGGGGGGGTTTGGCCTTTTGGGTCGGGGGATCGCCCCGTCGCTTTCGTCGGACGACTCGAAAGAAAACTTTCGTTTTGGTTTGGCGGGTTGGGGGGGGTTGGGCTTCGCTTGGGGGGGGGGGTTTGGGACGGTGGTGGTGGACGCCCCCCCCCCCCCCCGTTCCTTCCCCCCCCTCCCCCTCGCTCACCCCGCCCCCACCCATGTTCCCCCACATCTCCTCACACCCCCCCCCGCGTACCCCACCTCCTGCATCCGAGCCCACTCCGCGGGCCGGAAGTGGCGCGGCGCCACCCATATTCCGCTCACCACGCGCGAAGTCTCCCAATCGTGGAGACCTCGCAAGAGAGCAAGGCCCAAGGGTGGATCTCGGGCCACGATGCGGCCGAGGGACCCCAAGGGTACTTATTGGGATCCTTCAGCGTCTCGCCAGGCCACCCGGATGGGCCTGGCATTCGTCGCGTTGACCACGACGTCAATAACCTGAAAAAAAAAGAAAAAAAAAGTTAATTTTTCCGGCGACATTTTTAATTTTTCGACTTGAATATTAACTCTTAACTTTTAATATTTGGACCGGCGACGCAAAAATTAAATATTAATCTCGAGAAATTAAACGTGACGTCCTAAAAATTAAAGCACACACGCAAAACACATACCTCAAAACTCCCGTTCACTCCGCCGGCCTGAACTGCCCCCATGGCCTCCCGGAAGAGCGCGGCAGCACTGGGGGCCTCCACAGGGGCCACAGGGGCTGCCGCGCTGGCCATCGGGGCTGCCTGGGCCCCCGGTTTGGCCGCGGTCGCGGCCGTGGTCGCCGCCTTGGCGGCGCGGGACGGGGGCACCAAGCCCTCGTACGAGGGCTGGCACCCCGGGTCGTAGACGGGGCGGGGCTGGGCCAGCACAGTGGCCCAGTCCACCCCGAAGGCCACCACCGCCTTGCCCTGGCGCCACTGCCGCACCCAGCCCAGCTGGGCCCAGTGCTGCAGCAGCACCAGCCAATGCGGTGTCCCGAAACGGACGCCGCGCGGGTCGTAAAGCAAATTCAGCGCGGGCAGGGCGCCCGCGCTGATTGCCTCCGGCATGGGGGCAAGGGGGGCACCAGGGTGGGGTTTCCAGACCCAGACCCCCCCCCCTGGAGGCATCCGTACCCCAGGTCCCCCCGTGTTTCCCCTCGTTCCGGCGGATCAAGCACCGGATCAACCGCCGAAAAATCCACATGACCGTCATGTGGCTACGGGGGGGGGGGGGAGGAAAAAACGGGTTGATCCCCGGCGCACCCCTCCTGCGCCTGGGCTGACCAGGGGATCGGCCCTGCCTTTCTGGCGGTGGCCGATTGGGGGCCCAGGGCTTTGAGAAGCCACTGGGGGAGGGGGGGGGGTCATTGTGGGGGTCAACCTCCTGAACTTCCCTGTCCCCGTCCCCCTCGTCCACCACCACTTCCCCCTCCCCCTCGGCCTTAACCCCCCCCCCCTAGGCTGGCCTCTACCCCCCCCCCCTGCCCCTGGCTCCTCTCCCTGTCTCTCCTCTCCCTTTTCTCCTTCTTTTTCTTCTTCTTCTCCTTCTTCTCCCTCCGCCGCCTATCCGAGGAGTCTTCGCTTGACTCCTCGGTTGGCGGATGGGCGGCGGGAGGAGGAGGAGGTGCTTGTGCTGGTGCTTGTGCTGGTGCTGGAGCTGCTGCTGCTGCTGGTTGAGCTGCAGCCAGTCGTTGCTCCACTTGTTGCATCTAAGAGAGCGAGAGGATGAAAAAAAAATAAAAAAAAATTAATTTTTGTGCCCCCGACTTAATTTCTTGAAATAAATATTATGCAGCGAAAAATTAATTAATATATTAAATATTAATGACCGCGCCTATTAATGTTAATCTCGAAATATTAAACGGAGCGACGGAAATATTAATGGTTATACGCAAGCAAGCATGCACAAGCAAAACACACCAGGGCTTCGTTGTTCGCTTTGAGCATGTCGGCCAACATCTTTTGCATGGCCGAGGCGTCCATGGCAAGGAGAAAACAAAGCTAGTGGTGGGGAAGCAAGGGTGGAGGGCGGGGGGCTATGGGTGGCCATGAGTTTGGCCATGGTGCATGGGGCGGTATGGGGGGTCCCGTAATTGCGTAGCGCAAGGTCAAATTTTAAAAACCACCACTCCCACACTTGGGAAACTACCTCCCCCTCCCGCTCTACTTGGGTTGCCCCCGGCATCCCCCCCCCCCGGCCCGAGTGGTCATTGTATGCGCGCTTAAGGATGGCGTTGAGGCTCTCAGCGACATCCGCGCACACGGCACCCAACCCGACCCCCAAGCGGCGTGCATTGGCCACGGCTTCGGTGACATCCTCCTCCAAATAGAGGAGGTAGTTTGATTGACACGCCTTCTTGCAACAATGTGCACGGTAGGCGCGTGCCACCTCGGCCGCACGTAGGTCCCCGGGGGGCGGCTTGTCCGTGTACAATTCCCGGAGGAGGTCACGCATGGCCACGACGGCTTGCCATTCACCATCCTCCGGGACGTAGTCCAACAACGGACCAAGTTCCTCCCACGCGAGGAACAACGCACGGGCCTCCTCCCCGTCGGGTGCCCCCGTCGCACCCAACTTCACACCCGTGCGGGCCCGGTAGAGGACCCGTTGCACGGCGTTGGTGTTCTCCTTGGGGAGGTCCGCAAGGCGTGTCTCGATGAACGCCACTTGGAGCCGGCCAATGGCCATGCAACAATGGAGGATGCATAGGAAAACCATGCACCGGTCAACCACAATGTGTGGATCCCCTATGCATCCCCCATTCTCCAAGCTACGGCCGGTCTCCTTGTAGCGGCGGCGGGCCGCCTCCTCACGGTCCAAGGTGCGCCGGGTCGCCACGTTGACCCATGCCGCCGCAACCTTGTCCCACACCCCCATATTGTAAATGGAGCCCACCAAGGGCGAGGTGGACACACCGATAAGGCGCCGCACGAACGGTTGGTCTCCCCCGATGACCAACCTGCTTGGCACCCACCGCGACACCCAATGAAACTTCTCGCAGTCTTGTATGGACTGCAATACCTACAAAAAGGACATGGATTAATATTTACATTAATTTCTCGAGATTGATATTAAGTTAATTTTTCAGTCGGCGTTAATATTAACCGAAAACAAGAAATTAATCTCGAGAAATTAACGCAAAAATGCAAAAATTAATAAACAACGAATGGGCCACAAACCTTCAAGTTGTCGGCCCATATCGTTGCAAGTGCCGCCATGTCCTTGTCCCCGCATACGGCCATCCCTATCACCCACAAGTACGCGGGTGTGCGGCCCCGTGCGCCGTGGTTGAGGAGCCCAATAGAGAGTTGGGTCCAACTACCACCGGCGCACGGGTACGCATCCCCACGCACAATGAAGGTGAGGGGCCTTGTCCAATCGATGGTCTCCACTAGCGACGGGCGTGATTGGACGTACCGGGCCCATGAGGGTAGCGGCCAAAAGCGCCCACTCGCGGGGGGATCGGGGACGGACACGGGTGGTCGTAGGTCAAGGGGGTTGACCAACTCCTTCCACGTGTCCATGAACGTATCCCTAGTGGGGATGGGGCGGGCGAACGGGAGGCCCGTTGCGGCCGAGTAGGCCGACCCCCGGCGGCTCATGTACTCCGACACGTGCCGGAAGCCGAGTTTGGGGACGTTCAAGTCCATGAGGAGGCCGATGAGGTCCGGGGCCGGGAAAAGGTGGGAGGCATATTGCTTCACCGCCTCCACTTGCTTAGTACGAATAAGGGAGGGGTACCCAAACTCCATGGCATCGGACCATCGGGCCCGGGCCAAAGGGGATGAGGCCACCCACTCACCAAGGAGTTGGGAGACCAAAGGGTCCCGCAAACTCTTGGCCCCGCTCAAATGCACGAGCGTCATGTTAAGCTCGGTAAGGGTGTCCCGAGAGAAAGGCATAACAAGGGCTATACAAGGGAACATGGTGGTGTGGAGTGGGGGGGAATGCGGGCAACCGGAGGGGGGGTGTCCAAGACACCCACCAACACAACATTGGAACCTCTCTACTATACCGTTGTGCAACAATATACCACGTAACACCCCTTGTAGGTCCGCATATGTGCATGGAAAAATGGTTACAAATAGCCCGATCGCAAAAATTTGACTTTAACCTCTTAATATTTGCGAGATTGATATATTAACGCCTTCATATATTAAAAATCAAAAATTAACATATTGACTTTAATCTAGGTCACTAGGGTTAAGTTCATTATAAAGATCTGTTTCACTGTTCACAGTGAAAGTGCCTCCCATGCTGGTGTGATTTGCCAGTTCCAGAGTGTTGCATCAGAAATACAGTCTTACAACACATGCAGCGACACCGTGTGTACACGTACCGTGCCTGTGTTTTGTGTTGCATATTCACATACACGTCTTTGTCAAAGAGGGAAGTTGTTCGTGTATGACTGCAGTCCACAGCCGTAGACTGCATGGAAGGGGGCGGGGGGGGGGAGGTCTGGGGATACGGTCTGCCACACCTCAATGCTTCCACAACAGTAGGAGTTTCACTGTTGAAAGTGAAACAATGTGAAATATGAGCCCCACACTGGGGTTTTGCGAAATTGAATTTTTCTGTGAGTTTCACTGTTGGCCACGAAGGCCAACAATGAAACTTTTTGCCCGTTTTTGGGGTCCCTGTCGGCCCATAATGTCAGGTTCGTACCCCCAAGTCTGTGGCCACCGCAGGAGTCATGTTATCTAAGGGGCCACAAGCAAGGCGGTACACATAGGAGGCGCTACACACACAAGGCGGAACACACAAAAGGCGGTCTGTGTCCACCGCACGAGTCATGTTATTGAAGGGGCCACAGGCAAGGTGGTACACATTGAAGGCGGTGCACACACAAGGCGGAACACACAAAAGGCGGTGTGTGGCCACTGTAGGAGTCATGTAATTGAAGGGCCCACGGGCAAGGCGGTACACACGGAACGCGTTGCACACACAAGGCGGTGCACACACAAGGCGGAACGCACAAAAGGCTGTCTGTGGCCACCGCAGGAGTCATGTTATTTAAGGGGCCACATGAAAGGCGGTACACATAGAGAAGGCGGTGCACACACAAGGAGAACACACAAAAGGCGGTCTATGTCCACCACAGGAGTCATGTTTTTTGAGGGGCCACTGGCAAGGTGGTACACACATAAGGCGGTGCACACACAAGGAGAACACCCAAAAGGCGGTTTGTGGCCACCGCACGAGTCATGTTATTGAAGGGGCCACAGGCAAGGTGGTACACACAGAAGGCGGTGCACACACAAGGCGCAACACACAAAAGGCTGTCTGCGGCCACCGTAGGAGTCATCTATTTGAAGGGCCCACGGGCAAGGCGGTACACACGGAACGCGGTGCACACACAAGGGGGTGCACCCGCAAGGCGGAACACACAAAAGGCGGTCTGTGGCCACCGTAGGACTCATGTTATTTAAGGGGCCACAAGCAAGGCGGTGCACATAGAAGGCAGTGCACGCACAAGGCGGAACACACAAAACGCGGTCTATGGCCACCGTAGGAGTCATGTTATTGAAGGGCCCACAGGCAAGGTGGTACACATAGAAAGCGGTGCACACACAAGGCGGAACACACAAAAGGCGGTCTATTGCCACCACAGGAGTCATGTTATTTAAGGGGCCAAAGGCAAGACGGTACACATAGAGGGCGGTGCACACACAAGGCGGAACACACAAAAGGCGGTCTGTGGCCACCGCAGGAGTCATGTTATTGAAGGGCCCACCGGCAAGGCGGTACACACGGAACGCGGTGCACACGCAAGGCGGTGCACACGCAAGGCGGAACACACAAAAGGCGGTCTGTGGTCACCGCAGGAGTCATGTTATTTAAGGGGCCACATGAAAGGCGGTACACATAGAAGGCGCTGCACACACAAGGAGAACACACAAAAGGCGGTCTATGGCCACTGCAGGAGTCATGTTATTTAAGGGGCCACAGCAAAGGCGGTACACATAAAGAAGGCGGTGCACACACAAGGCGGAACACACAAAAGGCGGTCCGTGGCCACCGCAGGAGTCAGGTTATTGAAGGGCCCATGGGCAAGGCGGTACACACGGAACGCGGGGCACACACAAGGCGGTGCACACGCAAGGCGGAACACACAAAAGGCGATCTTTGGCCGTCGCAGGAGTCATGTTATTTAAGGGGCCAAAGGAAAGGCGGTACACATAGAAGGCGGTGCACGCACAAGGAGAACACACAAAAGGCGGTCTATGGCCAGTGCAGGCGTCATGTTATTTGAGGGGCCACATGAAAGGCGGTACACATAGAGAAGGCGGTGCACACACAAGGCGGAACACACAAAAGGCGGTGTATGTCCACCACAGGAGTCATGTTATTTAAGGGGCCACAGGTAAGGCGGTACACACACAAGGCGGTGCACACACAAGGCGGAACACACAAAAGGCCGTCTGTGGCCACCGCAAGACTCATGTTATTTAAGGGGCCACACGCAAGGCGGTACACATAAAAGGCGGTGCACACACAAGGCGGAACACACAAAAGGCGGTCTATGGCCACCGCAGGAGTCATGTTATTGAAGTGCCCACAAGCAAGGCGGTACATATGAAAGGCGGTGCACACACAAGGCGGAACACACAAAAGGCGCTCTATGGCCACCGCAGAGTTCATGTTATTTACGCGACCACAGGCAAGAAGGTAAAAACACAGAAGGCGGTGCACACACAAAGCGAAACACAAAAAAGGTGGTCTGTGGCCACCGCAGGAGTCATGTTATTTAAGGGGCCACAGGCAAGGTGGTACACACATAAGGCGGTACACACACAAGGCGGGACACAAAAAACGCTGTCTGTGGCCACTGCACGAGCCGTGTTATTAAAGGCGCCACAGGCAAGACGGTACCCAAAGAAGGCGGAGCACACACAAGGTGGAACACACAAAAAGCGGTCTGTGGCCACCGCAGGAGTCATGTTATTTAAGGGGCCACAGGCAAGGCGGTACACACATAAGGCGTTGCATACACAAGGCAAAACACACAAAAGGCGGTCCGTGGCCACCGCAGGAGTCATGTTATTTAAGGGGCCAGAGGCAAGACGGTACACATAGAAGGCGGTGCACACACAAGGCGGAACACACAAAAGGCGGTCCGTGGCCACCACAGGAGTCATGTTATTGAAGAGTTCACGGGCAAGGTGGTGCACACATAAGGCGGTGCACACGCAAGGCGGAACACACAAAAGGCGTTCTATCGCCACCGCAGGATTCATGTCATTTAAGGGGCCACAAGCAAGGCGGTACACATAGAAGGCGGTGCACACGCATGGCGGAACACCCAAAAGGCGGTGTGTGGCCACCGCACGAGTCATGTTATGAACGGGGCCACAGGCAAGGCGGTACACACATAAGGTGGTGCACACACAAGGCGGAACACCCAAAAGGCGGTCTGTGGCCACTGCAGGAGTCATGTTACTTAAGGGGCCACAGGCAAGGTGGTACACACATAAGGCGGTGCACACACAAGGCGGAACCCACAAAAGGCGGTCTATGGCCACTGCAGGAGTCATGTTGTTTAAGGGCCACACGCAAGGCGGTACACATAGAAGGCGGTGCACACACAAGGCGGAACACACAAAAGGCGGTCTGTGGCCACCGCAGGAGTCATGTTATTGAAGGGGCCACAAGCAAGGCGGTACACACCGAAGGCTGTGCACACACAAGGCGGAACACACAAAAGGCGGTCTGTGGCCACCGTAGGAGTCATGTTATTTAAGGGGCCAAAGGCAAGGCGGTACACATAGAAGGCGGTCCACACAGGAGGCGGAACACACAAAAGGCGGTGTGTGGCCACCGCACGAGTCATGTTATTGAAGGGGCCACAAGCAAGGCAGTACACATAGAAGGCCGTGCACACACAAGGCGGAACACACAAAAGGCGGTCGGTGGCCACTGCAGGAGTCATGTTGTTTAAGGGGCCATAGGCAAGGCGGTACACACATAAGGCGGTGCACACGCATGGCGGTGCACACACAAGGCGAAACACATAAAAGGTGGTCCGTGGCCACCACAGGAGTCATGTTATCTAAGGGGCCACGGGCAAGGTGGTTCACATGGAAGACAGTGCACACACAAGGCGGAACACACAAAAGGCGGTCTGTGGCCACCGCAAGAGTCATGTTATTTAACGGGCCACAGGCAAGGCGGTACACATAGAAGGCGGTGCATACACAAGGCGGTGCACACACAAGGCGGCACACACAAAAGGCGGTCTGTGACCTCTGCAGGAGTCATGTTATTTAAGGGGCCGGGGGCAACGTGGTAAACACATCAGCACAAGGCAGAACACACGAAACGCGGTCCCTTGCCATTGCAGGAGTCATGTTATTTAAGGGGCCACAAGCAAGCCGGTGCACGTAGAAGGCGGTGCATACACAGGGCAAAACACACAATAGGCGGTCTGTGGCCACCGTAGGACTCATGTTATTGGAGAGGCCACAAGCAAGGTGGTACACACAGAAAGCGGTGCACCCACAAGGCGGAACACACATAAGGCGGTCTATGGCCACTGCAGGAGTCATGTAATTTAAGGAGCCTCAAGGTGGTACACACAGAAAGCGGTACACACATAAGGCAGTGCACACACAAGGCGAAACGCACAAAAGGCGATATGTTGCCACCGCTGGAGTCATGTTATTGAAGGGGCCACAGGCAAGGCGGTACACACAGAACGCAGTGCACACATAAGGCAGTGCACAAACAAGGCGAAACACATAAAAGGCCATATGTGGCCACCTCCGGAGTCATGTTATTGAAGGGGCCACAGGCAAGGCGGTACACACAGAACGCGGTACACCCACAAGGCGAAACACAAAAAAGGCGGTCTATGGCCACTGCAGGAGTCATGTCATTTAAGGGGCCACAGGCAAGGCGGTACACATAGAAGGCGGTGCACACACAAGGCGGAACACACAAAAGGCGGTTTGTGGCCACCGCAGGAGTCATGTTATTGGAGGGGCCACATGCAAGGTGGTACACACAGAAGGCGGTGCACACACAAGGCGGAACACACAAAAGGCGGTCTGTGGCCACCGCAGGAGTCATGTTATTGAAGGGGCCACAAGCAAGGCGGTACACACAGAAGGCGGTACACACATAAGGCAGTGCACACACAAGGCGAAACACACAAAAGGCGATATGTGGCCACTGCCGGAGTCATGTTATTGAAGGGGCCACACGCAAGGCGGTACACACAGAACGCGGTACACCAATAAGGCGGTGCACACACAAGGCGAAACACATAAAAGGCGGTCTATGGCCACTGCAGGAGTCATGTCATTTAAGGGGCCACAGGCACGGCGCTACACATAGAAGGCGGTATACACACAAGGCGGAACACACAAAAGGCGGTCTGTGGCCACCGTAGGAGTCATGTTATTTAAGGGGCCACGGGCAAGGCGGTACACACAGAAGGCGGTGCATACACAAGGCGGAACACACAAAAGGCGGTCTGTGGCTACGGCAGGAGTCATGTTATTGACGGGGCCACAAGCAAGGCGGTACGCATAGAACGCGGTGCACACACAAGGCGGTGCACTCACAAGGCGGAACACACAAAAGGCGGTCTGTGGCCGCCGCAGGAGTCATGTTATTTAAGGTGCTACAGGCAAGGTGGTACACACAGAAGGCCGTGCACACACAAGGCGGTGCGCACAAGGCTGAACACGCAGAAGGCGGTCTGTGGCCACTGCAGGAGTCTTCCTATTAGTATAGGGGGGGGGGTTATTAGTATATGCTGGGTGTTAGTACAAGGGCGGATGACGGATTAAACCGGACTTTCGGCCGGCCGAAAGTCCGCCGAGCCGATAAGTCCACCGAGTCGATAAGTCCGCCGAGCCCCCAGTCCGGTTTAATCCGCTGAGCTGGTTCTTGTTGCATCCACAGTTTGAGGCCTTTCGTCGGCTGCAATCAATCCATTGCTTCGTCTTCATCAGCGTACATTGTGCAACCTCCCAAACCAATATTGAAACTGATGCGAACCAGCAAAAGAATTGCTTGTTGTTGTTGCAAGGGCAAAAAGCCTCGGAGAATCCTTCTTTTACCATTGAAATGCCACGCAACCGAGACAATGTGGTGACTTGATCTTTCATGTTTCTTCACTTTCTGGGGTTGGCATACTTCAATGCCCTGTAGCCAAGATGGGTATGCCCTTTGTTGGCAACGGGCGCTGCACAGGCCATTCTACTGTCTTCAAAGATCAATCATGGACGGTTCAATTGCTTGGATTTGTGCACTTTCGGTTTAGGCCAGGTGACGGAGAAGTTCCATTTGGGTAATGCACAAGTGCCTCAAGTGGTCTCAGTTGCACACGACACGTGCACATAGCACCTGCAAGTAGTGCATTCCTATGTGTTCCTCTGGGTGTCCAAGTGCTCCAAATGAACACGGCATGCGCAAGACAAGTGGTAAAGTGTTTGCAAAAACAACAACAAAAGCAACCATGAAGGTAACGGAGACAAATTTTACGTAGACAGGACACGAAGGCATGTAAGAAGCCCAACAATGTTTCATGCCGAGTCTACCACATACATTGACTACTTGCAATGCAAAATTTGATATTTTCACACAGTTGCATATTTTTTATACATTTCTCACACAGTTTTTCAGACAATTTTGACGGGGCTTTCCACAGTTTGGGGTCAGGGATCGAACACCTGTAAAGACCTACCATACTGCCGAGTCTCAGGTCCACATCATGTAATGCTGTGAAATTATGCCATTTATCTGCTGTCCTGCAGTGTCTTCTATGGGCCTTTGCGGCTTGCCGAAATGGAGTTGTACCAATTTGATGCACCAAATGTCACGGGACAAGGAAATTTTTTCAATGTCATGGAACGTTTTGGGACACACGTCCCCTGCCCCACAAACACGCGTTACATGACATGCTGTAGATGTGTGGCATTCTCCTTGGCTGTTTGCACAGGGAATGCATGACTCCCCCACTGAGCTGAAGGTTGTATGCAGCAGAAGCTACGCCTTTTTTCAGGGCAGGTAGGGCCAGTGTACGGGCTTTGGATGCACTTGCCTCAAGACAAACGAAGTGCTGGAGATCTGCAAAGGTAAGGCATCACACTGGTCACTAGTCACATGTACAATTATGGCCCACAAATGAGAAGCAAAAGCAAATGGCAGAAGAAGTCTGATGTGTGTTCTAGCAGCCATCCAGAAGCCTCTAGAAAATAACAGCAGTCATCTAGAACTTGCAACCGTCCACCGCATTTGTGAAAAGGGATTTTCAGCAGTGGTGTGTAATTTAGGACAATTAAAGCCTTTTTTTAAAGACACAGGTTTGATAGCGGTGTGTTTTGCTGAATCAATCCCCACCGGCACTATTTTAATGACAAACCCCATCCTTGTCTTTCAATGTCAATTGCAGAACCTACTGAGGAGGGGGCACAGAGAAGGGAGCACAACTCAACAGGAAGAAGGAGACAAACTCCATTGCACACCATGTGTCCCAAGCCTTTCCATGACATTGAAAAGATTTCCTTGTCCCGTGAAATTTGGTCCATTAAACTGGTACAACTCCAATTCGGCAAGCCACAAAGGCCCAATGAAAACACTGCAGGACAGCAGATAAACAACACAATTTCACGGAATTACTTGATGCAGTGTATGTTGTAATTCGTGTAATTTTTTTTTCGCTGTAAATGCGCGTAACAAAAAACCGTATAGTCGTGTAATTTTTTTTTCCGCTGTAAGTCGTGTAAGCCGGCTTACACGACTTACAGCAAAAAAAAAAAAATTACACGACCTGACGGTTTTTTTGTTACGCGCGCATTTACAGCGAAAAAAAAAATTACACGACTTACAGCAAAAAAAAAAAATTACACGACCTGACGGTTTTTTTTGTTACACGCATTTATAGCGAAAAAAAAAAATTACACGACTTACAGCAAAAAAAAAAAATTACACGACCTGACGATTTTTTGTTACACGCATTTACAGCAGAAAAAAAGGGCGGCCTTGCCCACTTGTGGCCCACTTCTGATTTTGCCCCCCGCTCTGAAGCGGTGGGGCTCCCCGATACGGCAGGGGTGAGGTAGCCAATTTGCCCACTTGTGGGCCACCTCTGATTTTGCCCCCCGCTCTGAAGCGGTGGGGCTCCCCGATACGGCAGGGGTGAGGTAGCCAATTTGCCCACTTGTGGGCCACTTCTGATTCTGCCCCCCGCTCTGAAGCGGTGGGGCTCCCCGATACGGCAGGGGTGAGGTAGCCAATTTGCCCACTTGTGGGCCACTTCTGATTTTGCCCCCCGCTCTGAAGCGGTGGGGATCCCCGATACGGCAGGGGTGAGGTAGCCAATTTGCCCACTTGTGGGCCACTTCTGATTTTGCCCCCCGCTCTGAAGCGGTGGGGCTCCCCGATACGGCAGGGGTGAGGTAGCCAATTTGCCCACTTGTGGGCCACTTCTGATTCTGCCCTCCGCTCTGAAGCGGTGGGGATCCCCGATACGGCAGGGGTGAGGTAGCCAATTTGCCCACTTGTGGGCCACTTCTGATTTTGCCCCCTGCTCTGAAGCGGTGGGGATCCCCGATACGGCAGGGGTGAGGTAGCCAATTTGCCCACTTGTGGGCCACTTCTGATTTTGCCCCCCGCTCTGAAGCGGTGGGGCTCCCCGATACGGCAGGGGTGAGGTAGCCAATTTGCCCACTTGTGGGCCACTTCTGATTTTGCCCCCCCGCTCTGAAGCGGTGGGGCTCCCCGATACGGCAGGGGTGAGGTAGCCAATTTGCCCACTTGTGGGCCACTTCTGATTCTGCCCCCCGCTCTGAAGCGGTGGGGCTCCCCGATACGGCGGGGGTGAGGTAGCCAATTTGCCCACTTGTGGGCCACCTCTGATTTTGCCCCCCGCTCTGAAGCGGTGGGGCTCCCCGATACGGCAGGGGTGAGGTAGCCAATTTGCCCACTTGTGGGCCACTTCTGATTTTGCCCCCCGCTTTGAAGCGGTGGGGCTCCCCGATACGGCAGGGGTGAGGTAGCCAATTTGCCCACTTGTGGGCCACTTCTGATTTTGCCCCCCGCTCTGAAGCGGTGGGGATCCCCGATACGGCAGGGGTGAGGTAGCCAATTTGCCCACTTGTGGGCCACTTCTGATTTTGCCCTCCGCTCTGAAGCGGTGGGGCTCCCCGATACGGCAGGGGTGAGGTAGCCAATTTGCCCACTTGTGGGCCACTTCTGATTTTGCCCCCCGCTCTAAAGCGGTGGGGCTCCCCGATACGGCAGGGGTGAGGTAGCCAATTTGCCCACTTGTGGGCCACTTCTGATTCTGCCCCTTGCTCTGAAGCGGTGGGGATCCCCGATACGGCAGGGGTGAGGTAGCCAATTTGCCCACTTGTGGGCCACTTCTGATTTTGCCCCCCGCTCTGAAGCGGTGGGGCTCCCCGATACGGCAGGGGTGAGGTAGCCATTTCGCCCACTTGTGGGCCACTTCTGATTTTGCTCCCCGCTCTGAAGCGGTGGGGCTCCCCGATACGGCAGGGGTGAGGTAGCCAATTTGCCCACTTGTGGGCCACTTCTGATTCTGCCCCCCGCTCTGAAGCGGTGGGGATCCCCGATACGGCAGGGGTGAGGTAGCCAATTTGCCCACTTGTGGGCCACTTCTGATTCTGCCCCCCGCTCTGAAGCGGTGGGGCTCCCCGATACGGCAGGGGTGAGGTAGCCAATTTGCCCACTTGTGGGCCACTTCTGATTTTGCCCCCCGCTCTAAAGCGGTGGGGCTCCCCGATACGGCAGGGGTGAGGTAGCCAATTTGCCCACTTGTGGGCCACTTCTGATTTTGCCCCCCGCTCTGAAGCGGTGGGGCTCCCCGATACGGCAGGGGTGAGGTAGCCAATTTGCCCACTTGTGGGCCACTTCTGATTTTGCCCCCCGCTCTGAAGCGGTGGGGCTCCCCGATACGGCAGGGGTGAGGTAGCCAATTTGCCCACTTGTGGGCCACTTCTGATTTTGCCCCCCGCTCTAAAGCGGTGGGGCTCCCCGATACGGCAGGGGTGAGGTAGCCAATTTGCCCACTTGTGGGCCACTTCTGATTTTGCTCCCCGCTCTGAAGCGGTGGGGCTCCCCGATACGGCAGGGGTGAGGTAGCCAATTTGCCCACTTGTGGGCCACTTCTGATTCTGCCCCCCGCTCTGAAGCGGTGGGGATCCCCGATACGGCAGGGGTGAGGTAGCCAATTTGCCCACTTGTGGGCCACTTCTGATTTTGCCCCCCGCTCTGAAGCGGTGGGGCTCCCCGATACGGCAGGGGTGAGGTAGCCAATTTGCCCACTTGTGGGCCACTTCTGATTTTGCCCCCCGCTCTGAAGCGGTGGGGATCCCCGATACGGCAGGGGTGAGGTAGCCAATTTGCCCACTTGTGGGCCACTTCTGATTTTGCCCCCCGCTCTGAAGCGGTGGGGCTCCCCGATACGGCAGGGGTGAGGTAGCCAATTTGTTCACTTATGGGCCACTTCTGATTTTGCCCCCCGCTCTCAAGCGGTGGGGCTCCCCGATACGGCAAGGGTGAGGTAGCCAATTTGCCCACTTGTGGGCCACTTCTGATTCTGCCCCCTGCTCTGAAGCGTTGGGGCTCCCCGATACGGCAGGGGTGAGGTAGCCAATTTGTTCACTAGTGGGCCACTTCTGATTTTGCCCCCCGCTCTCAAGCGGTGGGGCTCCCCGATACGGCAGGGGTGAGGTAGCCAATTTGCCCACTTGTGGGCCACTTCTGATTTTGCTCCCCGCTCTGAAGCGGTGGGGCTCCCCGATACGGCAGGGGTGAGGTAGCCAATTTGCCCACTTGTGGGCCACTTCTGATTCTGCCCCCCGCTCTGAAGCGGTGGGGATCCCCGATACGGCAGGGGTGAGGTAGCCAATTTGCCCACTTGTGGGCCACTTCTGATTTTGCCCCCCGCTCTGAAGCGGTGGGGCTCCCCGATACGGCAGGGGTGAGGTAGCCAATTTGCCCACTTGTGGGCCACTTCTGATTTTGCCCCCCGCTCTAAAGCGGTGGGGCTCCCCGATACGGCAGGGGTGAGGTAGCCAATTTGCCCACTTGTGGGCCACTTCTGATTCTGCCCCCCGCTCTGAAGCGGTGGGGATCCCCGATACGGCAGGGGTGAGGTAGCCAATTTGTTCACTAGTGGGCCACTTCTGATTTTGCCCCCCGCTCTCAAGCGGTGGGGCTCCCCGATACGGCAGGGGTGAGGTAGCCAATTTGCCCACTTGTGGGCCACTTCTGATTTTGCTCCCCGCTCTGAAGCGGTGGGGCTCCCCGATACGGCAGGGGTGAGGTAGCCAATTTGCCCACTTGTGGGCCACTTCTGATTTTGCCCCCTGCTCTGAAGCGGTGGGGCTCCCCGATACGGCAGGGGTGAGGTAGCCAATTTGCCCACTTGTGGGCCACTTCTGATTTTGCCCCCCGCTCTAAAGCGGTGGGGCTCCCCGATACGGCAGGGGTGAGGTAGCCAATTTGCCCACTTGTGGGCCACTTCTGATTCTGCCCCCCGCTCTGAAGCGGTGGGGATCCCCGATACGGCAGGGGTGAGGTAGCCAATTTGTTCACTAGTGGGCCACTTCTGATTTTGCCCCCCGCTCTCAAGCGGTGGGGCTCCCCGATACGGCAGGGGTGAGGTAGCCAATTTGCCCACTTGTGGGCCACTTCTGATTTTGCTCCCCGCTCTGAAGCGGTGGGGCTCCCCGATACGGCAGGGGTGAGGTAGCCAATTTGCCCACTTGTGGGCCACTTCTGATTTTGCCCCCTGCTCTGAAGCGGTGGGGCTCCCCGATACGGCAGGGGTGAGGTAGCCAATTTGCCCACTTGTGGGCCACTTCTGATTTTGCCCCCTGCTCTGAAGCGGTGGGGATCCCCGATACGGCAGGGGTGAGGTAGCCAATTTGCCCACTTGTGGGCCACTTCTGATTTTGCCCCCTGCTCTGAAGCGGTGGGGCTCCCCGATACGGCAGGGGTGAGGTAGCCAATTTGTTCACTAGTGGGCCACTTCTGATTTTGCCCCCCGCTCTCAAGCGGTGGGGCTCCCCGATATGGCAAGGGTGAGGTAGCCAATTTGCCCACTTGTGGGCCACTTCTGATTTTGCTCCCCGCTCTGAAGCGGTGGGGCTCCCCGATACGGCAGGGGTGAGGTAGCCAATTTGCCCACTTGTGGGCCACTTCTGATTCTGCCCCCCGCTCTGAAGCGGTGGGGATCCCCGATACGGCAGGGGTGAGGTAGCCAATTTGCCCACTTGTGGGCCACTTCTGAATCTGCCCCCCGCTCTGAAGCGGTGGGGCTCCCCGATACGGCAGGGGTGAGGTAGCCAATTTGCCCACTTGTGGGCCACTTCTGATTTTGCCCCCCGCTCTAAAGCGGTGGGGCTCCCCGATACGGCAGGGGTGAGGTAGCCAATTTGCCCACTTGTGGGCCACTTCTGATTTTGCCCCCCGCTCTAAAGCGGTGGGGCTCCCCGATACGGCAGGGGTGAGGTAGCCAATTTGCCCACTTGTGGGCCACTTCTGATTTTGCCCCCCGCTCTGAAGCGGCGGGGATCCCCGATACGGCAGGGGTGAGGTAGCCAATTTGTTCACTAGTGGGCCACTTCTGATTTTGCCCCCCGCTCTCAAGCGGTGGGGCTCCCCGATACGGCAGGGGTGAGGTAGCCAATTTGCCCACTTGTGGGCCACTTCTGATTTTGCTCCCCGCTCTGAAGCGGTGGGGCTCCCCGATACGGCAGGGGTGAGGTAGCCAATTTGCCCACTTGTGGGCCACTTCTGATTCTGCCCCCCGCTCTGAAGCGATGGGGATCCCCGATACGGCAGGGGTGAGGTAGCCAATTTCCCCACTTGTGGGCCACTTCTGATTCTGCCCCCCGCTCTGAAGCGGTGGGGCTCCCCGATACGGCAGGGGTGAGGTAGCCAATTTGCCCACTTGTGGGCCACTTCTGATTTTGCCCCCCGCTTTGAAGCGGTGGGGCTCCCCGATACGGCAGGGGTGAGGTAGCCAATTTGCCCACTTGTGGGCCACTTCTGATTTTGCCCCCCGCTCTCAAGCGGTGGGGCTCCCCGATACCGCAGGGGTGAGGTAGCCAATTTGCCCACTTGTGGGCCACTTCTGATTTTGCTCCCCGCTCTGAAGCGGTGGGGCTCCCCGATACGGCAGGGGTGAGGTAGCCAATTTGCCCACTTGTGGGCCACTTCTGATTCTGCCCCCCGCTCTGAAGCGGTGGGGATCCCCGATACGGCAGGGGTGAGGTAGCCAATTTGCCCACTTGTGGGCCACTTCTGATTCTGCCCCCCGCTCTGAAGCGGTGGGGCTCCCCGATACGGCAGGGGTGAGGTAGCCAATTTGCCCACTTGTGGGCCACTTCTGATTTTGCCCCCCGCTCTGAAGCGGTGGGGCTCCCCGATACGGCAGGGGTGAGGTAGCCATTTCGCCCACTTGTGGGCCACTTCTGATTTTGCCCCCCGCTCTGAAGCGGCGGGGATCCCCGATACGGCAGGGGTGAGGTAGCCAATTTGTTCACTAGTGGGCCACTTCTGATTTTGCCCCCCGCTCTCAAGCGGTGGGGCTCCCCGATAAGGCAGGGGTGAGGTAGCCAATTTGCCCACTTGTGGGCCACTTCTGATTTTGCTCCCCGCTCTGAAGCGGTGGGGCTCCCCGATACGGCAGGGGTGAGGTAGCCAATTTGCCCACTTGTGGGCCACTTCTGATTTTGCCCCCCGCTCTAAAGCGGTGGGGCTCCCCGATACGGCAGGGGTGAGGTAGCCAATTTGCCCACTTGTGGGCCACTTCTGATTTTGCCCCCCGCTCTGAAGCGGCGGGGATCCCCGATACGGCAGGGGTGAGGTAGCCAATTTGTTCACTAGTGGGCCACTTCTGATTTTGCCCCCCGCTCTCAAGCGGTGGGGCTCCCCGATACGGCAGGGGTGAGGTAGCCAATTTGCCCACTTGTGGGCCACTTCTGATTCTGCCCCCCGCTCTGAAGCGGTGGGGATCCCCGATACGGCAGGGGTGAGGTAGCCAATTTGCCCACTTGTGGGCCACTTCTGATTCTGCCCCCCGCTCTGAAGCGGTGGGGATCCCCGATACGGCAGGGGTGAGGTAGCCAATTTGCCCACTTGTGGGCCACTTCTGATTCTGCCCCCCGCTCTGAAGCGGTGGGGCTCCCCGATACGGCAGGGGTGAGGTAGCCAATTTGCCCACTTGTGGGCCACTTCTGATTTTGCCCCCCGCTCTGAAGCGGTGGGGCTCCCCGATACGGCAGGGGTGAGGTAGCCATTTCGCCCACTTGTGGGCCACTTCTGATTCTGCCCCCCGCTCTGAAGCGGTGGGGCTCCCCGATACGGCAGGGGTGAGGTAGCCAATTTGCCCACTTGTGGGCCACTTCTGATTCTGCCCCCCGCTCTGAAGCGGTGGGGATCCCCGATACGGCAGGGGTGAGGTAGCCAATTTGCCCACTTGTGGGCCACTTCTGATTCTGCCCCCCGCTCTGAAGCGGTGGGGCTCCCCGATACGGCAGGGGTGAGGTAGCCAATTTGCCCACTTGTGGGCCACTTCTGATTTTGCCCCCCGCTCTGAAGCGGTGGGGCTCCCCGATACGGCAGGGGTGAGGTAGCCATTTCGCCCACTTGTGGGCCACTTCTGATTTTGCCCCCCGCTCTGAAGCGGCGGGGATCCCCGATACGGCAGGGGTGAGGTAGCCAATTTGTTCACTAGTGGGCCACTTCTGATTTTGCCCCCCGCTCTCAAGCGGTGGGGCTCCCCGATAAGGCAGGGGTGAGGTAGCCAATTTGCCCACTTGTGGGCCACTTCTGATTTTGCTCCCCGCTCTGAAGCGGTGGGGCTCCCCGATACGGCAGGGGTGAGGTAGCCAATTTGCCCACTTGTGGGCCACTTCTGATTTTGCCCCCCGCTCTAAAGCGGTGGGGCTCCCCGATACGGCAGGGGTGAGGTAGCCAATTTGCCCACTTGTGGGCCACTTCTGATTTTGCCCCCCGCTCTGAAGCGGCGGGGATCCCCGATACGGCAGGGGTGAGGTAGCCAATTTGTTCACTAGTGGGCCACTTCTGATTTTGCCCCCCGCTCTCAAGCGGTGGGGCTCCCCGATACGGCAGGGGTGAGGTAGCCAATTTGCCCACTTGTGGGCCACTTCTGATTTTGCTCCCCGCTCTGAAGCGGTGGGGCTCCCCGATACGGCAGGGGTGAGGTAGCCAATTTGCCCACTTGTGGGCCACTTCTGATTCTGCCCCCCGCTCTGAAGCGATGGGGATCCCCGATACGGCAGGGGTGAGGTAGCCAATTTCCCCACTTGTGGGCCACTTCTGATTCTGCCTCCCGCTCTGAAGCGGTGGGGATCCCCGATACGGCAGGGGTGAGGTAGCCAATTTGCCCACTTGTGGGCCACTTCTGATTTTGCCCCCCGCTTTGAAGCGGTGGGGCTCCCCGATACGGCAGGGGTGAGGTAGCCAATTTGCCCACTTGTGGGCCACTTCTGATTTTGCCCCCCGCTCTCAAGCGGTGGGGCTCCCCGATACCGCAGGGGTGAGGTAGCCAATTTGCCCACTTGTGGGCCACTTCTGATTTTGCTCCCCGCTCTGAAGCGGTGGGGCTCCCCGATACGGCAGGGGTGAGGTAGCCAATTTGCCCACTTGTGGGCCACTTCTGATTCTGCCCCCCGCTCTGAAGCGGTGGGGATCCCCGATACGGCAGGGGTGAGGTAGCCAATTTGCCCACTTGTGGGCCACTTCTGATTCTGCCCCCCGCTCTGAAGCGGTGGGGCTCCCCGATACGGCAGGGGTGAGGTAGCCAATTTGCCCACTTGTGGGCCACTTCTGATTTTGCCCCCCGCTCTGAAGCGGTGGGGCTCCCCGATACGGCAGGGGTGAGGTAGCCATTTCGCCCACTTGTGGGCCACTTCTGATTTTGCCCCCCGCTCTGAAGCGGCGGGGATCCCCGATACGGCAGGGGTGAGGTAGCCAATTTGTTCACTAGTGGGCCACTTCTGATTTTGCCCCCCGCTCTCAAGCGGTGGGGCTCCCCGATAAGGCAGGGGTGAGGTAGCCAATTTGCCCACTTGTGGGCCACTTCTGATTTTGCTCCCCGCTCTGAAGCGGTGGGGCTCCCCGATACGGCAGGGGTGAGGTAGCCAATTTGCCCACTTGTGGGCCACTTCTGATTCTGCCCCCCGCTATGAAGCGATGAGGATCCCCAATACGGCAGGGGTGAGGTAGCCAATTTGCCCACTTGTGGGCCACTTCTGATTTTGCCCCCCGCTCTGAAGCGGCGGGGATCCCCGATACGGCAGGGGTGAGGTAGCCAATTTGTTCACTAGTGGGCCACTTCTGATTTTGCCCCCCGCTCTGAAGCGGTGGGGCTCCCCGATACGGCAGGGGTGAGGTAGCCAATTTGCCCACTTGTGGGCCACTTCTGATTTTGCCCCCCGCTCTGAAGCGGTGGGGCTCCCCGATACCGCAGGGGTGAGGTAGCCAATTTGCCCACTTGTGGGCCACTTCTGATTTTGCTCCCCGCTCTGAAGCGGTGGGGCTCCCCGATACGGCAGGGGTGAGGTAGCCAATTTGCCCACTTGTGGGCCACTTCTGATTCTGCCCCCCGCTCTGAAGCGGTGGGGATCCCCGATACGGCAGGGGTGAGGTAGCCAATTTGCCCACTTGTGGGCCACTTCTGATTCTGCCCCCCGCTCTGAAGCGGTGGGGCTCCCCGATACGGCAGGGGTGAGGTAGCCAATTTGCCCACTTGTGGGCCACTTCTGATTTTGCCCCCCGCTCTGAAGCGGTGGGGCTCCCCGATACGGCAGGGGTGAGGTAGCCATTTCGCCCACTTGTGGGCCACTTCTGATTTTGCCCCCCGCTCTGAAGCGGCGGGGATCCCCGATACGGCAGGGGTGAGGTAGCCAATTTGTTCACTAGTGGGCCACTTCTGATTTTGCCCCCCGCTCTCAAGCGGTGGGGCTCCCCGATACGGCAGGGGTGAGGTAGCCAATTTGCCCACTTGTGGGCCACTTCTGATTTTGCTCCCCGCTCTGAAGCGGTGGGGCTCCCCGATACGGCAGGGGTGAGGTAGCCAATTTGCCCACTTGTGGGCCACTTCTGATTCTGCCCCCCGCTCTGAAGCGATGGGGATCCCCGATACGGCAGGGGTGAGGTAGCCAATTTGCCCACTTGTGGGCCACTTCTGATTTTGCCCCCCGCTCTGAAGCGGCGGGGATCCCCGATACGGCAGGGGTGAGGTAGCCAATTTGTTCACTAGTGGGCCACTTCTGATTTTGCCCCCCGCTCTGAAGCGGTGGGGCTCCCCGATACGGCAGGGGTGAGGTAGCCAATTTGCCCACTTGTGGGCCACTTCTGATTTTGGCCCCCGCTCTGAAGCGGTGGGGATCCCCGATACGGCAGGGGTGAGGTAGCCAATTTGCCCACTTGTGGGCCACTTCTGATTTTGCCCCCCGCTCTGAAGCGGTGGGGCTCCCCGATACGGCAGGGGTGAGGTAGCCAATTTGCCCACTTGTGGGCCACCTCTGATTTTGCCCCCCGCTCTAAAGCGGTGGGGCTCTCTGATACGGCAGGGGTGAGGTAGCCAATTTGCCCATTTGTGGGCCACTTCTGATTCTGCCCCCCGCTCTGAAGCGGTGGGGATCCCCGATACGGCAGGGGTGAGGTAGCCAATTTGCCCACTTGTGGGCCACTTCTGATTTTGCCCCCCGCTCCGAAGCGGCGGGGATCCCCGATACGGCAGGGGTGAGGTAGCCAATTTGTTCACTAGTGGGCCACTTCTGATTTTGCCCCCCGCTCTGAAGCGGTGGGGCTCCCCGATACGGCAGGGGTGAGGTAGCCAATTTGCCCACTTGTGGGCCACTTCTGATTTTGCCCCCCGCTCTGAAGCGGTGGGGCTCCCCGATACCGCAGGGGTGAGGTAGCCAATTTGCCCACTTGTGGGCCACTTCTGATTTTGCTCCCCGCTCTGAAGCGGTGGGGCTCCCCGATACGGCAGGGGTGAGGTAGCCAATTTGCCCACTTGTGGGCCACTTCTGATTTTGCTCCCCGCTCTGAAGCGGTGGGGCTCCCCGATACGGCAGGGGTGAGGTAGCCAATTTGCCCACTTGTGGGCCACTTCTGATTCTGCCCCCCGCTCTGAAGCGATGGGGATCCCCGATACGGCAGGGGTGAGGTAGCCAATTTGCCCACTTGTGGGCCACTTCTGATTTTGCCCCCCGCTCTGAAGCGGCGGGGATCCCCGATACGGCAGGGGTGAGGTAGCCAATTTGTTCACTAGTGGGCCACTTCTGATTTTGCCCCCCGCTCTGAAGCGGTGGGGCTCCCCGATACGGCAGGGGTGAGGTAGCCAATTTGCCCACTTGTGGGCCACTTCTGATTTTGGCCCCCGCTCTGAAGCGGTGGGGATCCCCGATACGGCAGGGGTGAGGTAGCCAATTTGCCCACTTGTGGGCCACTTCTGATTTTGCCCCCCGCTCTGAAGCGGTGGGGCTCCCCGATACGGCAGGGGTGAGGTAGCCAATTTGCCCACTTGTGGGCCACCTCTGATTTTGCCCCCCGCTCTAAAGCGGTGGGGCTCTCTGATACGGCAGGGGTGAGGTAGCCAATTTGCCCATTTGTGGGCCACTTCTGATTCTGCCCCCCGCTCTGAAGCGGTGGGGATCCCCGATACGGCAGGGGTGAGGTAGCCAATTTGCCCACTTGTGGGCCACTTCTGATTTTGCCCCCCGCTCCGAAGCGGCGGGGATCCCCGATACGGCAGGGGTGAGGTAGCCAATTTGTTCACTAGTGGGCCACTTCTGATTTTGCCCCCCGCTCTGAAGCGGTGGGGCTCCCCGATACGGCAGGGGTGAGGTAGCCAATTTGCCCACTTGTGGGCCACTTCTGATTTTGCCCCCCGCTCTGAAGCGGTGGGGCTCCCCGATACCGCAGGGGTGAGGTAGCCAATTTGCCCACTTGTGGGCCACTTCTGATTTTGCTCCCCGCTCTGAAGCGGTGGGGCTCCCCGATACGGCAGGGGTGAGGTAGCCAATTTGCCCACTTGTGGGCCACTTCTGATTCTGCCCCCCGCTCTGAAGCGGTGGGGATCCCCGATACGGCAGGGGTGAGGTAGCCAATTTGCCCACTTGTGGGCCACTTCTGATTCTGCCCCCCGCTCTGAAGCGGTGGGGCTCCCCGATACGGCAGGGGTGAGGTAGCCAATTTGCCCACTTGTGGGCCACTTCTGATTTTGCCCCCCGCTCTGAAGCGGTGGGGCTCCCCGATACGGCAGGGGTGAGGTAGCCATTTCGCCCACTTGTGGGCCACTTCTGATTTTGCCCCCCGCTCTGAAGCGGCGGGGATCCCCGATACGGCAGGGGTGAGGTAGCCAATTTGTTCACTAGTGGGCCACTTCTGATTTTGCCCCCCGCTCTCAAGCGGTGGGGCTCCCCGATACGGCAGGGGTGAGGTAGCCAATTTGCCCACTTGTGGGCCACTTCTGATTTTGCTCCCCGCTCTGAAGCGGTGGGGCTCCCCGATACGGCAGGGGTGAGGTAGCCAATTTGCCCACTTGTGGGCCACTTCTGATTCTGCCCCCCGCTCTGAAGCGATGGGGATCCCCGATACGGCAGGGGTGAGGTAGCCAATTTGCCCACTTGTGGGCCACTTCTGATTTTGCCCCCCGCTCTGAAGCGGCGGGGATCCCCGATACGGCAGGGGTGAGGTAGCCAATTTGTTCACTAGTGGGCCACTTCTGATTTTGCCCCCCGCTCTGAAGCGGTGGGGCTCCCCGATACGGCAGGGGTGAGGTAGCCAATTTGCCCACTTGTGGGCCACTTCTGATTTTGGCCCCCGCTCTGAAGCGGTGGGGATCCCCGATACGGCAGGGGTGAGGTAGCCAATTTGCCCACTTGTGGGCCACTTCTGATTTTGCCCCCCGCTCTGAAGCGGTGGGGCTCCCCGATACGGCAGGGGTGAGGTAGCCAATTTGCCCACTTGTGGGCCACCTCTGATTTTGCCCCCCGCTCTAAAGCGGTGGGGCTCTCTGATACGGCAGGGGTGAGGTAGCCAATTTGCCCATTTGTGGGCCACTTCTGATTCTGCCCCCCGCTCTGAAGCGGTGGGGATCCCCGATACGGCAGGGGTGAGGTAGCCAATTTGCCCACTTGTGGGCCACTTCTGATTTTGCCCCCCGATCTGAAGCGGTGGGGCTCCCCGATACGGCAGGGGTGAGGTAGCCAATTTGCCCACTTGTGGGCCACTTCTGATTTTGCCCCCCGCTCTGAAGCGGCGGGGATCCCCGATACGGCAGGGGTGAGGTAGCCAATTTGTTCACTAGTGGGCCACTTCTGATTTTGCCCCCCGCTCTCAAGCGGTGGGGCTCCCCGATACGGCAGGGGTGAGGTAGCCAATTTGCCCACTTGTGGGCCACTTCTGATTTTGCTCCCCGCTCTGAAGCGGTGGGGCTCCCCGATACGGCAGGGGTGAGGTAGCCAATTTGCCCACTTGTGGGCCACTTCTGATTCTGCCCCCCGCTCTGAAGCGATGGGGATCCCCGATACGGCAGGGGTGAGGTAGCCAATTTGCCCACTTGTGGGCCACTTCTGATTTTGCCCCCCGCTCTGAAGCGGCGGGGATCCCCGATACGGCAGGGGTGAGGTAGCCAATTTGCCCACTTGTGGGCCACTTCTGATTTTGCCCCCCGCTCCGAAGCGGCGGGGATCCCCGATACGGCAGGGGTGAGGTAGCCAATTTGTTCACTAGTGGGCCACTTCTGATTTTGCCCCCCGCTCTGAAGCGGTGGGGCTCCCCGATACGGCAGGGGTGAGGTAGCCAATTTGCCCACTTGTGGGCCACTTCTGATTTTGCCCCCCGCTCTGAAGCGGTGGGGCTCCCCGATACCGCAGGGGTGAGGTAGCCAATTTGCCCACTTGTGGGCCACTTCTGATTTTGCTCCCCGCTCTGAAGCGGTGGGGCTCCCCGATACGGCAGGGGTGAGGTAGCCAATTTGCCCACTTGTGGGCCACTTCTGATTCTGCCCCCCGCTCTGAAGCGGTGGGGATCCCCGATACGGCAGGGGTGAGGTAGCCAATTTGCCCACTTGTGGGCCACTTCTGATTCTGCCCCCCGCTCTGAAGCGGTGGGGCTCCCCGATACGGCAGGGGTGAGGTAGCCAATTTGCCCACTTGTGGGCCACTTCTGATTTTGCCCCCCGCTCTGAAGCGGTGGGGCTCCCCGATACGGCAGGGGTGAGGTAGCCATTTCGCCCACTTGTGGGCCACTTCTGATTTTGCCCCCCGCTCTGAAGCGGCGGGGATCCCCGATACGGCAGGGGTGAGGTAGCCAATTTGTTCACTAGTGGGCCACTTCTGATTTTGCCCCCCGCTCTCAAGCGGTGGGGCTCCCCGATACGGCAGGGGTGAGGTAGCCAATTTGCCCACTTGTGGGCCACTTCTGATTTTGCTCCCCGCTCTGAAGCGGTGGGGCTCCCCGATACGGCAGGGGTGAGGTAGCCAATTTGCCCACTTGTGGGCCACTTCTGATTCTGCCCCCCGCTCTGAAGCGATGGGGATCCCCGATACGGCAGGGGTGAGGTAGCCAATTTGCCCACTTGTGGGCCACTTCTGATTTTGCCCCCCGCTCTGAAGCGGCGGGGATCCCCGATACGGCAGGGGTGAGGTAGCCAATTTGTTCACTAGTGGGCCACTTCTGATTTTGCCCCCCGCTCTGAAGCGGTGGGGCTCCCCGATACGGCAGGGGTGAGGTAGCCAATTTGCCCACTTGTGGGCCACTTCTGATTTTGGCCCCCGCTCTGAAGCGGTGGGGATCCCCGATACGGCAGGGGTGAGGTAGCCAATTTGCCCACTTGTGGGCCACTTCTGATTTTGCCCCCCGCTCTGAAGCGGTGGGGCTCCCCGATACGGCAGGGGTGAGGTAGCCAATTTGCCCACTTGTGGGCCACCTCTGATTTTGCCCCCCGCTCTAAAGCGGTGGGGCTCTCTGATACGGCAGGGGTGAGGTAGCCAATTTGCCCATTTGTGGGCCACTTCTGATTCTGCCCCCCGCTCTGAAGCGGTGGGGATCCCCGATACGGCAGGGGTGAGGTAGCCAATTTGCCCACTTGTGGGCCACTTCTGATTTTGCCCCCCGATCTGAAGCGGTGGGGCTCCCCGATACGGCAGGGGTGAGGTAGCCAATTTGCCCACTTGTGGGCCACTTCTGATTTTGCCCCCCGCTCTGAAGCGGCGGGGATCCCCGATACGGCAGGGGTGAGGTAGCCAATTTGTTCACTAGTGGGCCACTTCTGATTTTGCCCCCCGCTCTCAAGCGGTGGGGCTCCCCGATACGGCAGGGGTGAGGTAGCCAATTTGCCCACTTGTGGGCCACTTCTGATTTTGCTCCCCGCTCTGAAGCGGTGGGGCTCCCCGATACGGCAGGGGTGAGGTAGCCAATTTGCCCACTTGTGGGCCACTTCTGATTCTGCCCCCCGCTCTGAAGCGATGGGGATCCCCGATACGGCAGGGGTGAGGTAGCCAATTTGCCCACTTGTGGGCCACTTCTGATTTTGCCCCCCGCTCTGAAGCGGCGGGGATCCCCGATACGGCAGGGGTGAGGTAGCCAATTTGCCCACTTGTGGGCCACTTCTGATTTTGCCCCCCGCTCTGAAGCGGTGGGGATCCCCGATACGGCAGGGGTGAGGTAGCCAATTTGCCCACTTGTGGGCCACTTCTGATTTTGCCCCCCGCTCTGAAGCGGTGGGGATCCCCGATACGGCAGGGGTGAGGTACCCAATTTGCCCACTTGTGGGCCACCTCTGATTTTGCCCCCCGCTCTAAAGCGGTGGGGCTCTCTGATACGGCAGGGGTGAGGTAGCCAATTTGCCCACTTGTGGGCCACTTCTGATTCTGCCCCCCGCTTTGAAGCGGTGGGGCTCCCCGATACGGCAGGGGTGAGGTAGCCAATTTGCCCACTTGTGGGCCACTTCTGATTTTGCCCCCCGCTCTGAAGCGGTGGGGCTCCCCGATACGGCAGGGGTGAGGTAGCCAATTTGCCCACTTGTGGGCCACTTCTGATTTTGCCCCCCGCTCTGAAGCGGTGGGGCTCCCCGATACGGCAGGGGTGAGGTAGCCAATTTGCCCACTTGTGGGCCACTTCTGATTTTGCCCCCCGCTCTGAAGCGGTGGGGCTCCGCGATACGGCAGGGGTGAGGTAGCCAATTTGTTCACTAGTGGGCCACTTCTGATTTTGCCCCCCGCTCTGAAGCGGTGGGGATCCCCGATACGGCAGGGGTGAGGTAGCCAATTTGCCCACTTGTGGGCCACTTCTGATTTTGCCCCCCGCTCTGAAGCGGTGGGGCTCCCCGATACGGCAGGGGTGAGGTAGCCAATTTGCCCACTTGTGGGCCACTTCTGATTTTGCCCCCCGCTCTGAAGCGGTGGGGCTCCGCGATACGGCAGGGGTGAGGTAGCCAATTTGCCCACTTGTGGGCCACTTCTGATTTTGCCCCCCGCTCTGAAGCGGTGGGGATCCCCGATACGGCAGGGGTGAGGTAGCCAATTTGCCCACTTGTGGGCCACTTCTGATTTTGCCCCCCGCTCTGAAGCGGTGGGGCTCCCCGATACGGCAGGGGTGAGGTAGCCAATTTGCCCACTTGTGGGCCACTTCTGATTTTGCCCCCCGCTCTGAAGCGGTGGGGCTCCCCGATACGGCAGGGGTGAGGTAGCCAATTTGCCCACTTGTGGGCCACTTCTGATTCTGCCCCCCGCTCTGAAGCGGTGGGGATCCCCGATACGGCAGGGGTGAGGTAGCCAATTTGCCCACTTGTGGGCCACTTCTGATTTTGCCCCCCGCTCCGAAGCGGCGGGGCTCCCCGATACGGCAGGGGTGAGGTAGCGAATTTGCCCACTTGTGGGCCACTTCTGATTCTGCCCCCCGCTCTGAAGCGGTGGGGCTCCCCGATACGGCAGGGGTGAGGTAGCCAATTTGCCCACTTGTGGGCCACTTCTGATTCTCCCCCCCGCTCTAAAGCGCTGGGGCTCCCCGATACGGCAGGGGTGAGGTAGCCAATTTGCCCACTTGTGGGCCACTTCTGATTTTGCCCCCCGCTCTGAAGCGGCGGGGCTCCCCGATAGGGCAGGGGTGAGGTAGCCAATTTGCCCACTTGTGGGCCACTTCTGATTTTGCCCCCCGCTCTGAAGCGGTGGGGATCCCCGATACGGCAGGGGTGAGGTAGCCAATTTGCCCACTTGTGGGCCACTTCTGATTTTGCCCCCCGCTCTGAAGCGGTGGGGATCCCCGATACGGCAGGGGTGAGGTAGCCAATTTGCCCACTTGTGAGCCACTTCTGATTCTGCCCCCCGCTCTGAAGCGGTGGGGCTCCCCGATACGGCAGGGGTGAGGTAGCCAGTTGGCCCACTTGTGGGCCACTTCTGATTTTGCCCCCCGCTCTGAAGCGGTGGGGATCCCCGATACGGCAGGGGTGAGGTAGCCAATTTGCCCACTTGTGGGCCACTTCTGATTCTGCCCCCCGCTCCGAAGCGGTGGGGCTCCCCAATACGGCAGGGGTGAGGTAGCCAATTTGCCCACTTGTGGGCCACTTCTGATTTTGCCCCCCGCTCTGAAGCGGTTGGGATCCCCGATACGGCAGGGGTGAGGTAGCCAATTTGCCCACTTGTGGGCCACTTCTGATTTTGCCCCCCGCTCTGAAGCGGTGGGGATCCCCGATACGGCATGGGTGAGGTAGCCAATTTGCCCACTTGTGGGCCACTTCTGATTCTGCCCCCCGCTCTGAAGCGGTGGGGCTCCCCAATACGGCAGGGGTGAGGTAGCCAATTTGCCCACTTGTGGGCCACTTCTGATTCTGCCCCCCGCTCTGAAGCGGTGGGGATCCCCAATACGGCAGGGGTGAGGTAGCCAATTTGCCCACTTGTGGGCCACTTCTGATTTTGCCCCCCGCTCTAAAGCGGTGGGGCTCCCCCATACGGCAGGGGTGAGGTAGCCAATTTGCCCACTTGTGGGCCACTTCCGATTCTGCCCCCCGCTCTGAAGCGGTGGGGCTCCCCGATACGGCAGGGGTGAGGTAGCCAGTTGGCCCACTTGTGGGCCACTTCTGATTTTGCCCCCCGCTCTTTCACAGCACTCCCTGCCTCCCGCTGCTGGCGCACCTTGATAATGTCGAATGGGGCGCCTACAAGAGCGAGGCACGCGCCACCGAAACCTCCAGCGATGAATGTATTCACCAGCGATCTCTCATCGGTGCTCATGGCAGCTGAAAACTGAGGAACGCAATTCAGGAGGCCGTGTTGTGCTCATATCTCTAGAGCTTTATGAGCAGGGATTCACGGATGGGTGGCCACCCACCTGCTCCCTTCTGCATTTTGATCTCATCTTCATCATTCTACCGCCCCCTCCCCCCCTTCCCCTTGCGAGAACAATGGTAAAGTTCCAAAAGTTGCAGAGACAACACCTACTGTTGTTCCGACAAGAGGTTGTTCTCGCAAGGGGCCGCGGGGGGGGGGGGGGCAAAATTGAAAGTGGCTGTGCGCACACACTAATACTGGTCGGGACAAAAGTTGGGGAGATTTAAGAAACTTCGAGGTGATTTTGGTTTTCTTGTGGGCATTCTTGTCCATCCATACAACCCCCGTGCAGAGTGTTGATTTAAAGGGTTTTGTTTGAGGAAAACGAACCTTGATCTAAGAGAACCTTCCCGAATGTGAACCCAGCCATGGTTGAGGCCTCGGTATTGAAACATCACGTGAACCACCACCATTTGCTTCCGCTGGCGCCATCGTTCATCACCAGTGGAGCTCACCCTCCCCTTATTCAAGGTCACATGGTGAAACTTGCCAAAATGTATTGGCTATCGTGTGATTCCCCATCATCGTGGCGCCATTTCCACCGAAAAAGGATAAGAAAGGCTGAATATAGGCGAGAATAGGTAAAACTGGGTAGAAAGGGTTGAAAATGGGTGACAGAGGAGATGTTGTTGCCTTTTTCTTTGCGCAATGCACTGTTCATGTGCGGCACCTTGCCAACTGGATGCAAAGTCGCTCCGCCACGGAATAGTAGTTGTACTTAAGCGCATTGTTACTGGATCAAGTGGAGTGACGGTGGAGCAGAGCAGCAATGAGCCTGAGCCAAGAGTGAGCAGGCCAGTAATGTACCTTGTGGGTGGGAAGGGGTTTGGGTTGGGCGTTCCCCCAGCTGCTGGCCGCTCACAGTCAGGGCATCCATACCACCAACGGGGGGGGGGAGGTTAGGACGGTGGTGTTGAGCCTCAGGCTTACTGTAAATTACTACAGGAATGCTCATGATACTGCTGAGTTGTAGGTGTGCATCAAGGTGAAAAATGTAAGTCGTGTACAAAAAAACCGTATAGTCGTGTAATTTTTTTTTTGCTGTAAATGCGTGTAATTTCTTTTTTTTGCTGTAAGTCGTGTGAATTATAAAAAAAAATTGAATTTTTTAATTTTTGCGGTAAGTCGTGTAATTTTTTTTTTTTGCTGTAAGTCGTGTAAATTATAAAAAAAATTGAAAAATTGAAAGAAATCCAACCTTTGCAATACATGCGCAATATGTACAGCTGCCGGTTCCGTACGGCACCCCATAGCGACCTTAACGATGGGACGCCGAGTCCACAAAGCACATAGTACTCTGCGTGGCCACCAATTAGTTGGGACTCGGCCAATATAACATAGTTTCACATGTTGTCATTGGCACTAGACTCAAAATCAGGCCCAAGAGAAGAGTCTTGACAGGGCCATGGCCAACATCCAGTGTGCCTGCACTGGGAACAAAATCAGGCTCAAGAAAAAGAGTCCCGACAGGGCCATGGCCAACACTACTGCCACCATTATAGGCCACCAAGGCACTGGCATGGGGCCAAGATTATAGCAATCTTATACGCTCCACCATTGGTACACCAAACGGCGGAGGAAAATACAGCCCGCAAAACATGCACCCGCTGCAAGTAGTTGCAGGATGCACGCTTGTAGATCAAGTCCGTTTTTGTGTCACCGGACTTGGGCTTTGCACCAGGATTGGCGTTAAGCTGACAAGCGGCGCGCAACTCTGCCACCAGCTGCTTGCACAGGT